>VZTG01008332.1:147706-161942 GCA_013397845.1 Melanocharis versteri
TGTTGTTGTTGGGGATTTGTTTTGTTTTGTTTTTTTTTTTCCTTGAGAAAAGTGAGAATGAAGTTGGTGAAGAGCCTGCAGCACAAGTCTTATGAGGGGAGGCTGAAGGAGCTGGGGTTGTTTCCCTGGAGAAAAGGAGGCTCAGGGGTCTTCCCAGAAAGTTATTCTTCTCTTTGTCTTAAGAAAAGAAATTTAGTTTAGTGATTTTTGTTGTTGTTGTTGGGGATTTGTTTTGTTTTGTATTTTTTTCCTTGAGAAAAGTGAGAATGAAGTTGGTGAAGAGCCTGGAGCACAAGTCTTATGAGGGGAGGTTGAAGGAGCTGGGTTGTTTCCCCAGAGAAAAGGAGGCTCAGGGGTGACCTTATCACTCTCTACAACGCTCTGAAAGGAGCGTGTAGCCAGGTGGGGGTCGACTTCTTCTCCCTGGTGACAAGTGTCAAGACCAGAGGAAATAGCCTCAAGTTGTGTTAGGGGAAGTCTAGACTGGATATCAGGAAAAAATTCTTCGCCAAAAGGTTTGTCAAGTACTGAAACAGGCTGCCTGTTGAGGTGTTTTGAGTCATCACCCCTGGAGCTACTTAAGGCATTTAGGGACGTGGTTTAGTGCTGGACTTGGCAGTGTTGGGTTTATGGCTGGATATTTGAGATCTTTTTCAGCCTAAGTGATTCTGTGATTCTCTTCTGGCACAAAGGTGTGAGAAAGCACCAGAGTCAGAATTTAAAATCTTTGCCATTTTTTTCACTCACCTTTTGAGTAAATTTTATTAATTGGCTTGAATGAAAATCAAAAACTTCTAAGCCGTCTCAGCTAATAACTTCCTCTGTAAGTCTTGCTTCTTTCTTCCAAAATGTGCAATCTAAAAAGCATCTTAGAATTAAAAAGTGTCTTTACAAAGGCTCTGAAGTTTACAGCAACTGGAATAAAGATTATAAAATAAAAGTGTCGACTCAGTAATTTTAGTTTGTTATCACGGAATAATCTACTTTTGTTCCCTTCTGTAGGTGTAGTAAAGGGCCCAAGAAACTTTTAAGACTCAGTATTTGCAATGGAAATGAGCTAAGTTAGTTCTAGAACTTTGAAGCCCTTGCATATCATATAAGCATTTAGTATAATGTATCCGTGTTTACACCTTTAGCCTTCTGAGCCAATTTGTTCTACCAGAATTAACAAACTTACATAATAAATGTAACAAACAAATAGCTACATGCAACAGGAACCAGGAAGGGGTGCATGTTTCAGAGTTTCTAACTGTAGTTCACTGCTTGCCAAGAAGATTCACTGTAAGAAGACCTGGATAAAAATGGCACCAGATTTTAATTTTGGAGACATTTGACAGAAGCCTTATATACACATGATATAGATAGATACACCATGACCGTTATATGTATTAATAAAAACATGCCTGAATAAGCAAAGTAAAGACACATAAGTAGGTTTTAAAAACAAGGTCATCTCATTCTTTTTTCTACTGAGCGAAATAGTTATTGTTCCAATCTGCAGAGTTTATTCTGAGTTATATAAAACCATATGTTATTAGCACTAGCAAATTGATTACAAAAACAATCACCTGTTATCACTCTGGAACAGATAGTGAACAAGATAAGCCCTAACGATGGCTACATGATGTTATTTTACAACTAACATTTAAAAGGAAAAAATGTCTATTTTTGTGACTGTTGGTAAAATTAATCTCAACTACAGCCAAAATGTCATTATTAATGCAAGATACTTAAGTTAATCTGCTTTTTCCTCTGTGACCTATCTGACACTGTGTATGTTTAATGCTATTTACTAGTTTGTCTCTGAAATGCAGCTTGGCATATTAACAGCCTTTTTTTTGTCTGATAGAATGAAACACACAGTTGAGATTCCATGCTACTGAGTCAAATGGAAAAAAAAAACCAACTTCCTACAGCATGTTTCATTTGGTCTCAATCAACCAAACTGAATCTTCTATGGTACAGGTAAATGTATTTCTTTCCTTCTAAAAATTGCTAGTAATTTAAGATTTCATCAGAAACTTGAAAGCAAAGTTTATGTGACATATTAGCAAAATTGCAAATATCACATTACCTCTCTGAAGAAAAATGAACAAGCCTTTTATGTTAAAGGTTTTATAAATTAATCAGGTCACTGCAGACCTAATTAATCTATAATGTTGCTAATTAGGGTGGCAGAAATTAATCATTCAACTCTCATAACTCAAATTCAAAATAACTATCAATAAAGTATAAAGCCAACTCCAATTCAAAAACTGGGCAAAGTACCCATTGGCTTGTGTAACCTCACATCTAAGAAATACTTTTAGGATAAAAGTGCACACTTACAGATTCAGTGTGTACTCTCAAGCCAAGTACTCTCAAAAAAAAATAGGTTCAACAAAATACCTTTGTATTGTCAGATCCTTTGATAGCCCTTTTTTCATTATTCAGATAACTAAGGATCCACAGCACACAACTCCCTAGACAGCTTTAACTGGGGAGATGTGGTTATATTATTGTATTCTGAATCAGATAAAAAACCTTCTGTTGCTTTTTATTCTGTTTTTCCACTTTTCTCATAGCTTCTCTTTGAGCATAGAGAACTTGCACATTTCCGAAATGCCAGTAAGTACTTCACATTTACTCCATCACAGAAGTAATCAGATGCTTAAGTTATCCACCTTCCCTGGATTTTGTTTTACTTCCTTTCTCCTGATACTGTGTAAGCTGAATGCACCCAGATGTTTGACCAAAGTTTTTGCAGACACTTGGGAAAAATAGGGCTATGCCTATTTTTTGCAATAGAATGCATGGTTAGGTGGCATATAACTTGCATCACAATGCATTTTTACTTTGAAATATTTAGGATTTTTTTTTTTTTTTGGCAGTTGTTTTTTTGTGGTAGCAAATCCCACAGTTTAAAGCAGCCTACCATTTTTCATCATAAAGTTCATGTCTGTTGCTTTTAGGATGCCAAATTTTAACTGTTTGGATTGCATTTTCTACAGTAGGCATCTGACCTCAGACACTTTAGGAAAACTCAACTCTTACAAAAAAAAAGCTTAACAGCACTGGACTGCTGATATAAGAAAATGAAAAATACCTTTCACTGAGAGACTTTCTGCATATTACAGCTTGATTTCAGAGCTGGACCCATTAAGTAAAGCATTGCTTTTTGTGTCAAGGTGGTCCTAAGGTGTCCACTTCACTACAGGCAAATTAAAAGTATGGCAAACCAATGGACATCCTTTCTACAAACCAGTGAAGGCCATGAACATGCCCAGTGCAAGATGTAAAGAATCTCTGGGCCTTTCCTGCGTACTAATCTGGGTAAGTTGGGGAATGAAGCAACAGGACAAATTGAGTTTAGCAGTAAGGCAGAAACCAACTTGCCACTTGAGTAAGCAGGGTAAGACTGGAGCGATTTGTAGTCATTACAAAAGCGGTAGCTTTTAAGGAGGGATTTAAATGAGGAGAAAATTGTGGGTGTTAGTGCATAGCACCAATGTGCTTGAAGGAAAATGGATAAGCGGGTGATCAAGGCACTTGGTCACAGGAAAATTAGCACTGATGAGACTTACCTGAGTAAGCGCTCACAGTCATGAACAAAGGATTGCAAAATTTAGCCTGAAGTTTGTAAACATTCACCAAGGAACAATTACCAGCCTAATCCCTGACAAAGGAAATATGAGCAAGATAAAAATATTAATGTAAATGTTATATTAAAAAATTAATTAATCATGACATTAAAAGATAAATGTTAAAATATAAGATAATATAATATTTTGTTAATTACATACTAAGTGTACTTATTACTTAATTTAAAAGGGCTGTAATACAAGATGTTCTATTACAGTGGAACTATTTGTAAAGTTATTACTCAACTTCATTAAGTGAGGAAGAATTAAGTCCTATATAAATCACATATATAAAGAAAGTAAATGTAAGCTTAAACACAGCAATATTGACAAACAATGTATCTATTGAAATTCCATGGGAAATTGTATATTAGGGAAAAAGAGCCAATCAAAAGTCTTGGAAGTTCAACATTAGATTTGCTATAATTAATTTTTTTACTGTGGCTTATGATGTTCTTCAAAGGTAGATGTAATCATTCAGTTAAGCTTTTAAGAAGATTGTACCATCAGACATATGGGCACAGACTCTGTTGTTAATTGCTGCCAGTAAAGCATAAAAAAGTTTTCAATGTTGTTTGATACAAGGACAGAAATGTTTTTTTTTCTAAATGCTTCATTTTATATAAATTAAGTCATTTGGCACGTATAATTGTCAAATTTATGTGAAAATGTATCTTGCCAAGGTACTCCATTTTGTGAGGATAAGAGCCTATAGTATGGAAGCCTATTTCTCTAGTGGCTTTTTACATTATCCAATAATTTTCTCATATAGAAACCATAGCTCTCAAGATACCTTAACCACAAAGTGAATTTTGATGTTGATGTGAGGTCTGTGAATGAACAGTTCTGGTTCATTCCAGGCATACAAAAAGAGCCTTTTAAGGAAATTTAAACCGATAACAAAATTTTCGTGTAATACCTTTCAAACTTGCAAAGTATCCAATATCTCAACTGAGAGAAAGATAAAATATTGAAATGGTAGTATCTCTATTAAGGTATGACTTTAACATATCAGCTTTGACTGATGTCTATATTTAATTGATATTTTATTAGTTAGAATTAGTACTTAGCTGTAGAAAGTTTCCCAAGAAACAAATTTATTCTGGTTTCAATATTTTCATATCAGTATTTGCTTTCATTATTGATTTTTTGCACTGCAAAGATGTTGAAGAATTTCTCATGGTAAGACTATTCCAAAGATAGTTCTGCTTATTTTGGCTACGCTGTATACTGTTTGGAATAACAACATGTTTGGAAGGAGCAGCACTTACTCATGATGTACTTTCCTATATTTTAAAGGAACAGAGATTAGACATTTTCCCCAGTTATTTGATTTTCCAAGAATCAGGGCTTCCATGAATAGTTGTACTAAACACCCAGTACTAAACACTTCTACTAAACATCCAGTCTCAGTTTTAATATGAGATGGAAGTTATGTATGCGTATGTCCAAGCCTGGGAAATGTGTGATTGTTAAGAGAATACATGAAGGTATTTGGAGATATTTTCAGGTTAAAAGTCTCATGTGTTGTGGAGCTTATGAAGTGCAGAATTCACTACTAGTTAGCGAGGGTTTGAAGAAAAAATCCAATTTAGTTCCTCATATTATTTGTCTAAAATTGTGCTGGTGGCCTTATACTGCTTGGAGGACTGAATAAATGTTTTATAGCAGTATCTAGTCACCTTTCTTTTAATACAGTAAACAATTTAAAGTATTTAAATCTTTCCGTACAAACTTTTCTTTAATCGTGTGGGTGGGTGTTTCTATTATTTTCAAGGTTCTCCAACACTTCTTCCTCCTATAGAAATGTGGATTGCATCTATATATTCTGGTGATTCACTGTCAATATCATGGGTATCCTATCCAGAGGAGTCAATACTTCCTATTGCTACTACTCTACCAGGGTATTTCAATATCGTCTTACCCGCTTTTGATAGAGTGGCACACAGATGGTGTTCACAATGGCCTTCTTTCTCTGCTAGAAAACTTAAATTTTTTCAACCTGTTCTGGAGGAAAACCTTTTTTTGGGTAGAAAATTCTTTTTAAAGCAGCAGAGATGTCTGACTCTGTGTTAAAACACATTTTTGCATGAATGGACCAATGAGCTCAATATGTCCATTCATCATCAAATAAGCTGAATATCTGAATCACTGCCTATGGTCTACTGTTATAATGTACATGCTGTATGTAAGGTTTATCCACATTTTTAATTTATATTTAATTGCAGATGATAAAATAAAATATTGGTGAGAAACAATGCCTTAGAATCCCAGCTGAAACATCCTACTTTGACTTCCGTGCTGACGTAATTCTTGGAATCCTTTGTTCCATCATGTTGCACCATTTTATGTTTGCTTTATTGAAGCTATATCATGCTAATTTTTTTCAGACTGTTGTGCGGTACTAATTCAAAACTGTTCCTAATTCCACAGATATTCCACCTAAATGGTCATCTTTTATCAACAAAAATTCTTATTCCTGTTAAAATTACAGCCAACCCACTTGACATCATGCACTCATAAGAACTATTCATAGGCTATAGAAGGTCACTCCAATTCTCCCAATATTGTACTTATCCTTATACTTACATCACTAGTATAAAAAAATGTTGTAGCTTCAATTGTATCTTTACAGTGGTACAGTACAGTAGTATTTTAACAGTATGAGGCATTTGACAGCACCCAATAAAAGGTAGAAATATAAACAGGGGTGGGCGACATAAGTACTCTGCAATACCTATCCAGAATGCAGTCGTTTTAAGGAGTCTATCCCCTGCATTTGAACTGAGCAGGCTTTTCCTGTTTGTTGATACCTTTTCTTTCCTACGCTTCTTTCCTACGCTTCTTTCCTATGTCCCAAATTTCCAGTTCTTTTAGTATGTGCTTGTGTTGCAATAGAATATAATATATAATATAATATAATGTAATATATCCATGGGAGTACTTTTTATTTGTCTGTTCTCAATAGTAATGTATGAACTAACACTGATGTATGTTCTAGGTGATATTAAATCAACTCGTTCTTATTACAAACTCAGACTTTTCTTAAATTTATCAATGTGGTAATGTTGCCAAGCCATAACACTAAAGAGTTTGACAGTATAAATCAAGTCCCTTTATCTTCCAATCCATCAGTACATTTCTTTGCTTAAAATTTATTGCCCTGGCAGTTGCAAATATGTGGGGGAAGCCAGCTACGTAAAGATTTACATCCCTAACATTTCTTTTCAGGACAAACAATGCAGAAAGAAATACTGTCAGACAGAGAGAAATGCAGGAAACCAGTTACTTGTCTAGATCTGTCTACTTATCATTCTATTATTTAATTTTAATTTTACATATTACTTTGATTTTTATTGCTTTAACATTAATATTGAATATCAACTTGAACCAGCCTTTACTTCATTTTTAAAAGGACTATTCCAACAACAACTACTCTTATAATCTTAAGAAGAAACTCAACAAGGTACTAGCCAGGGGATCTAAGGAAGAACGGGAAACCAGGATTGGGGATTGAAGAAAGATGTATTTGCATAGCCTATGGCTATAGTCTAGGTCTTTTTTAGTAATTAATCAAAATGAGTAGAGAAGTTCTCAATACTGGATGACCAACAAGACAATTTTTGTATCTCAAACCTAATGGAGACCTCACTCTTCATATCTTACTCAGAAAAGAAATTATTTCCTGCTTTTGGTGGCTAAGGCTCATTGTTGGATGCTTACCATTGACTTGTATGGAAACAAAAATGAACCCTCAGTCTCTATTCAATCAGTCGAATCTTAATTATTGGTACTGTAGAGGAAAATGCAGATTTATGATTGTGCAATGTATGATTGGTGTCTACAGAGGTACTATACAGGCACTGATTTTTCAGACTAATTAGGTGTTGCCACCCCCATAATTTCAAGGCCAAGGTAATTGAAGACTTAAAGTTGGGCAAGAAAGCTATTATGCTCCACTGAAGTTTTCAGAATTGCAAAATAATTCTGTTCAACAAATTGAGCTTATGACCTTTGCATTTTGTGCAAAAAACCCCAAAGAAGAAACCCAATCTCGGTCCCACCATAAAACCAACATATCCATATCCAAATTTTCAAGTACTTCTTTCCTTGAATGAGTCTACAGCAGTGAAATTAATTTTCTTTTGTTGCAAGTAACCTAAACACCAGAGAGTTCATCATCTTGGGGTCCAGTTTACCCTGTATGTGTAACTCGTTTCAAACACATCCACTCTGCCTCTAGTAAATGTGTCCACCTGCTTCACCTACATCTGTGGATTCCTACTACCTCAGGTACCTATGAGAACAGTCACACCCACCTCACAAAGGACCATGGGGTTGCTTAAGCCAGTGCTAGAACCTGCTCTCCGATTTTAAACACGCAATCACTCCCCATCCCCAAAATTCACCCCAGCATGAGGAAATCTGATAGAGCAAGTCTGTTTCCACAGAGAATTCCCACTATTTCGTGAGAGATTACCAACTAAATCTACCTGGTAGGCAGTGTCTAGATGAAATTTTCAACAAGCAACAGGAGTGGGATTGTTCAGAAGAGAATGAGCCAGGAACTGAGGTGACAGTAGTATAGGCAGTGCAGTGGCCCCACCCGTGGGGCATGGTCCCCCAAGATCCAAGCACAGCATTTAGAGCAAATTTTTGGTAAAAGGGTACATAAACTGATAGCATTGAGTTTATTTTGACAGTGGAAATAGTGGTGATGCTCATTTTTTAATTAAAAAAATGAGCGATTATAGATCTGAGGGGATAATGAAAAATATGTTTTCTGTATGTTTGGAATGACAGTTATTTGTCATGTTTTAACCATCCGCCCAAAACTCAAGTAAATTTTAGAGGTCTGTCAATGCACAGACAAGTGTGTTTCTGCTTGACCTATGTCCTATTTATGTCCTATTGCAGCTGACGGTGATTTATCCAGTGATTTCTACTTATCTTGCAATTTAATTTTGACTACAGCCTTTAGTTTGCAACTATTATCTATAGAAAGAGAAAATCCACTGGGCCCATAAGCCAGACAAGTCTGCAGGAACTGCTGACAAAAGTTTGGCTATTGTTACTCAGATAACCTGCCATGGTTATTGGTGGAGGGATCTATACCACTTGTCTTTCATTATTATGAATTCTACCATTGGGGTGCTGCCTGCAGAGATATATTTCAAGCAAATATTAAAAAAAAAAAAATTATGAAAGATGGACTCTACATCCTCCAGCATATAATAAGAGAATAGTTAGTGTGAATAAAGACATTGCAAACAAAAATAGTCTCTGAATCCAATTCCAGCTCAGAAGCATCTAAGTTTAATAGATAAATCTTCCCCCTCACTACTGGTTTTAAAAGTCTCCTTAATTTTCCTTTCAGAACTTTTCTATAATTAATAAGATTGTTCGTACAATTATTCTGGTTTATGTATATTTTCTTTCTCTGTCTCTGTTTTAAAGTGTTTCCTTAACAGTAGAAAAATACTTATTGTCTTTAGGGGGTGTTGATCTGGTTTACCATGGTAATTTAATTTTTCTTTATTGTATTTTACTTCTTTATCATGCTAGAAATTATTTTTTCAAACCTCTTTGGTAACCACTGCCTTGCCTAGAAAGTTTTGTTTCTCATTATAATTACCCTCATATTTACATGTCTCTGAATACTTTCACATGTAGTTTTTTGCCCTTTCTAGAGTAAAATCTAGTGAGATTCCAAGTATTTTTTTTTATTTTAAGTATGCAAAATAACTTTTTGAAAAGGAAACTGATTGCATAATAATTTTTAATACTTCATTAGAGAACTTCGGCTGCTTCTGAGTTAAAGCTTAAAGTGGCACTAATTTTAACTAGAACATGCTTTGCAGTAAACCAGACCACATCTTAAGACAGCTTTTAAATCCCTTTTGACAATTGCTTTTTACTAGAAAGAATTGCCATTTAACTAACTTCTGTTCATACACATTTCACACTGCAGAAATGGCAGCATAACTTTCATATAAAACACACCGAGAACTAAAATGAAACCTCTAAAACATAGAATTTCATAGATATGTTTTACTGCTTCACTGACATATCACAAAATGCATATTAACAATTACACTACAGTCAGTGGCAAACACCTTGTCTGGGGTTCTTGTGATCTCTGGTACAGAAATGAGAGGAATAACATTAATCAAATGTCAGTATTCATCCCAGCAAGGTGTTTTGTACTAACCAGAGTATTCTCTCTGTGACAATTAATATCCAGGTTATCTTTTGCAATTTTGTACCTCAACGTGTTGAATGTTTAAAAGCAACAATAATAAGTCTTTGTACGTATCTGTGTGCAACACCCCCCCCCACCCNACTATACATATCAAGGGTCTCCCAAAATCATAGAATCTTTGCAATGGTACCCCAAATTTGCCTAGATTTCTCTGAGGATATTTCATCATGGTTGTAATCAAATCTAAGGTATAACCTGCTCAGAAAGAAGAATAGGCAATAGATGCATGTCTCAAAAGGCTAAAATTGCAGAAGCCTGAAAGAGACAAGCTTATAATAAAAATTGGTGTTCAAGACCTTCTCAGTGTAGTCACCTTACAGTCAGGTGCAGTTTCATGAGCAAGGGAAAAGGAGGACAATGACAAATACAGCCAGGTGGTCGTTTTGCGGCACAGCTGTGTTGGAAGCTGTACTGTGCTGAACTGAGCACCCAGTGATCAAGGCCATGCAAACCCACCGGTGAGTTTGGAAAAACTTACCAGCTGTGGGCCTCAGCTTTTAGCCATCTTGTTCTGGAAGAGACAGAGAGCTTCCAAAATAGCTGACTCATCCTTGGTTATTCTTATAGCTATTCTACAGTTATGTTAGCTATATTTTGAAACATATTCACTCAAAACACGTCATCCTCAATCGTTGTCATTTGACGACATGATTCTGAAAACATCTGTCTCATGAGTGTAGCCACAGTCTGGCATTTGATATCTAGACCCTGTAGGATGCAAAAAGCTGAAGAGAGAGGTCTCCAAACTTGGCAGGAAATACAGGTAATCACTCCTCTTGGGTCTCTGCAGTAGAGAAATTGTCTTTCATCATTTCCCTCAGTATTTATTCATGTGGTTCGATGCAAAGTGGTGCCAAATATTTCTTGTCGTTCAGTTTTAAGTAAGTTTTCAAACAATTGAATTGCTGAAAATATCAGTCACTCAAGTACTGTGATGTTCCATGCTACAAGGACCAAAATTTGAACACGCTCAACTTGTCTCCCAAAATTATCATGATGACACATCAAAACTTTACCAGCATAATGTTCAATATATTCATCCTCTCATGCTGTGAAAGATACTCTCCCTCCTGCCTTATGTGCTACATTTACCGAAGATGAGAGGGCAAACTAAAAATTCCAGAGTGTTATTTACCTCAATCTTTTATTCCTTTTAGTATTGCCTTGTTCCATTTTTTTATCCTGACTGTAGATCATATGCAGGAAACAAGTTGTAGCAAGATGGAAAATTGATCTTCAGGCTACTGAATGTTCTGTGGTTTTCTAGCAGAACATCATCATTTCAAAGCCATTCTGAGGGTTCCCTGTGGCAGGAACATTCCTAAGCAACACTGCACAAATGACAGATTTTTCTAGTTGCACGCAGGCTTTCAAAGTGGGAGGAAAGGCAAATGGCCTAAGCATGGTCAGCTCTGCATGATAGATGTCGCTGAATAGCAGTTAGTTTAAAAGTACAATACATTGACTAAAAGAGTAACGCAAAGTGATAATGCACTGTATCTCTCTGTACAAAACAGCTTCTTTTTAGATGAAGTACACACTGCAATAGTAAAAAGTAAATTACTGTCAGGTCAATAATAACAAAAGAATGGTAACACTATAGAGAATGTTAGAGAAACTGATACAACTCATATTTGGACGAATTCTGTGATTTAACTCCTCAAGTCTGAGAAGAGAGCCTTTGATTTATAAGAATTGGCTAATGTATTTTTCATCAGGATATTTGATTGCGTTTGTTCACATATTCTTTGCAAAAGCAAAAGTAGGAGTTATGGCAACATACTGTTCATACCGAATTCAGAAAACTCAGCCAAGGAGTCTACAGCTCCTCCCCTCACACATAGCCTGTGGTATAGGAGGCCAGATCATCCTGCATCACAGGAAATATTCCTACATCAGAAGCTTCCCATGGTCTGCTTTCTTGTCCTTGTATGCTTGACACAGAGCAATATCTTTCTTAATTCTTGCTAGGTCCCAGTGAGGGTTCAATTCATAGACTGTTGGACTGGAACAGTCTAGGAGAGATCCGCAGCTGGGTATCTTGTAGTTGATGGTTAGAGCACTTTCCTGGAATACTCAAAGCAGGTAAAGGAGCCCAAAAGTGGGTGCTTCTCCACGTCAAAGGGCTTGCTGGCTAGTTTTGCTGCTAGGTTTACAGATAGATATACAGTCTTGAAATTAAACTGGTCACTCTGAAATTCACTTTATGTGTAATTTTGTTGAATCTAATATGTAATTATTCTGGGAAAAGATTTGTTTGGTGCTTACCTCAAAATTATTCTTGCATGCGTGTTTGTTTCATTTTTCTCATTTTACTGACAAAACTATCAGCTGAAAGGTCAGAGTTAAGACCACTTGATTTTCTTTTTTTAATTCTGAGTTCGTGCATCTTAGCACCACTCTGTTTAAGACTTTATCCTACAAAATTATAAATTATTTTGGACTACAACTTTATATGTAGAAATATTCTATAAAATGTGAGATTCAAATGTCAGAATTGTTTGTTGTTTAGACTGCAGCGCACTGTCTCATGCTTTCAGCAGTATAGTTCTCAAAGTTTACCGTGATTAGATTGCTTTTACTAGGGATAATTGAAGGAGAAGATGTTCTTGGTCTGTCGAATTAATTATTCTTGCAGATTATCTTTGCAAAATATGCAAAATATGCCATAATGAGTCAACTATTAAAAAAAAATGAAAGAATGTGACAAGATTTTATTAAAAAACAAAACCAGAACGTTTAAGAATATGTTTCCTCTTGGAATTCCAATCTGAAAGGTAACAAATTAATACTTTCATATTTAGATTCTGATTAAAAGAGAGAATTGAGAACTACATTGTTATATTTCAGAAAGCATGGAACAACAAAAGTGCTGGCACATTTTTCCCTATTCTGTGCCTTCTCACTTCCCCAACCTTTCTGATGTCTTTCCAGTTTGGAGCTCCTGCTTAGATAAAACAGATGACTTTCTGGGCCTGCTTCTGCTAACAGCAGGCAGGAGCAACGGTGACTGATTGGTTGAAACATGAGGATTAATGGGTATTTATATTTCATTAAATTTTATGCTCACTGGAGAATAATGTATCACTCGCAGATATTGAAACATATGTCAACCCTATCCACTTACATATAATTCAATTTGACTTAAATGCATTGATCAAATTTTATTAAAGTCTAATATATCTTCCAAAAAGGCCTGCTAACACAATATTGCTGCTTCACATTCATCAGATAAAAGGAGGCAATTGTGTTGTAATTCCATTTATACCATTTTTCGGGAAAAGGGAGATTATTGTGAAGTGAATACTCATTACAAGGTGACTGGTGTTGGCTGAAGGACTTGAGACTGAGATTATTAAGTGAATTCTCAAGTGGTGCCCTTTAGTTAAAATTACCCCAGGGTGGGTCATGCCTGTTTTCATCCCCAGTGGAAAAGAGAGATCAGCGTTGTTAACGATATTATCCAGGAAAGTTTGCCATGTGAGATTTTGAAAAACACTAACAATTTGTTTTGGTTTGGTTTGGTTTTTTCCTCTTGAAGTTCAGTTTATGAAACATGCATAACTGGGATCGAAAAAATACTTTTCAGCTTTTATTCCCCTTTTTCTTTCTCTACATCCCTCCTTTTTATTTAACTTTTGCTATTATTCATACTGAGATGATTAAGAAAAATATAAAATGTTTATTTCTTCACTTCTGCACAGAAAAGTAGGGTGTTTTATATAACGCCTCTCTCAAAACAACAACAGAAATAATGGGATGCTTATCAAGTGTTTGAGTTTAGACTCTTGCTTGCAGTTTGTACTGTGCAGAATAGAATTAAAAAGAAGAGGTTTTAATAGAAGGAAGTAAAGATTTCAGCAGGGTCATTTAGTCCTCACGCTCAAGCTATCAGGGCTTGGGATGATGGGGTTGGTTCAATGTGTTTTAGCAAGCTCTTTATTTCTGGCTCACGTTTGTTACAGGCCTTCAATGTAAAAGTGAGCATCTCAATACAGGCCTTTCAAAGAAAAGGTCCACTTCTAGACTGGAAAACAAAAGAATAACCAGGAAGGATGTGCAAGAGTCAAAATAAGGGAGCAGGAAAGTCTAGGTACTCTCAGGAGACACAAAAACTGTATTTACATTATATGGGATTTGAGGACATCACCTGGATTACTGTTCCATCTCACGAGGTTGAAATAATTTTAAATTCACAGTGATTTTCATTTCTATAAAAACATAATTTTTCTGATGTTAGGTACCCTGGAAAGCTTCCCCTAAATAAGGAGAGTCTTATTTTTAACAGAATTTTCTCCTTTTAGCCATACTTTTTATTTCTCATAGGTGCTATTTTGTTCTGCACTGACTAACA
>VZTG01008333.1:0-50867 GCA_013397845.1 Melanocharis versteri
TTCTATTGGCTCCTAGCTAGTTCGTGGCAATTCCTGGTTGGTTTATCCCTATTCCCCGCCTTTTCCTTGTTCTGTATAAAACCCGTTGTTTCCTTTGTTCTCGGCTCTCTCCCTGGCTTCCCTTCAACCCTACATTCCTCTGTCCCGCCTGGCGGGGAATAAAGGATTGGATTTACGCCATAGAGAGTCCTCTCTCCTTTGCCTGCGCCTCGTAGCGAGCACACACCTGCCTGCCACACAGCNTCGTAGCGAGCACCCGCCTGCCTGCCACACAGCTCCCTAGAGGCTGAGAGCTGAGCGCTCCTCAGGGAGTCTGTCATACTAGACGCCAAGGAAGAACCCCCTTGGTCGTGGACCTCGGACACCTCTTCCAAGTCGCAGCTTGCCCGCCGGGCTGTGAAAGGCAAGCGGCCACGACAAAACATTAGGTGGATTTGTTGTAAATAACTTTGTCAGCTAGTCAGCTATGTGCTGGAATCCTTCTGTGGTATAGTGATTTAGCTATTATTAAATAACAGTAGTATTAAATAACAGGTACAATTACTATAAATTCATTAGAGTCACAGAACTGTTTGGGTTAGAAGGGACCTTTAAAGGTAATCTAGTTGAATATCCCCTGCAGTGAGCAGAGGCATTTTCTGCTAGGTCAGGTTGCTTAGAGCCCCATCCAACCTGGCCTTGAATGTTGCCAGGGAAGGGACATCCACCACCTCTCCAGGAAAACCTGTCCCAGTATTTCACCATCCCCACTGAAAATATTTCTTTCTTATATTTGGTCTGAGTCAACCCTCTTTTAGTTTAAAACCATCATCCTCTTTCCTATCACAACAGACCCTGCTAAATGTTCTCTCTCTCTTTCTCTTAAGCCCATGTTAAGTACTGAAAGGCTGCAATAAGGTCTCCCCATAGCATCCTCTTCACCAGACTCAACAAACCTTCTCCCCCAGCCTTTTCATAAAGGAGAGATGTTCCATCCCTTGATTATTTTTGAGACCCTCCCCTGGACTCACTCCAGCAGGTCCATGTCCTTCCTGTGCTGGAACCCCAGAGGTGATGCAGCACTGCAGGTGGGGTATCTCAAGGGCAGAGTGGAGGGGCAGAATCACCCCTCTTGATCGGTCAGCCACAAATTACTCACATAGCATCAATGTATTTGTAGCCAAGACAATTTGCTAATTTTAAAGGTAAGACTGGAGGAGAATTCAAAGACCAAATTCAGGTTACAGGGCTGATTCCCAGTCTGTATGAGTGATGGAAGTAATTAGCCAAAGTTTAGAACCTGTTATTCAAACTTTTAGATCTGTAAATGACACTTTTGATAGTACTCAATAGCAAAACATGAACAAGAAGAATAGTCTTAAAAATTAGACCTGACAATTTTTTTTTAAAATAAAACTCACCTAACATTCAAAATGCCTGCAGTGTTCTAAGCAATCTGCCAGCCCTCACAACCGGGAGCTGCTGTGCAGAATCTAAGGCAAGTTTACAAAGGCATTTTGATATCTGAAGCTCCGGGGAGTATCTAGCAGAGCTTAGAAGTGTGTCACTCCCTAATTTAGACTGCAATTTAGGATTAGTGAAAATCATCTGCAAGAGTGCTTTTAAAATTCAGTGACGATGTTTTCAATATTTTAAGGCAAACAGGTAAATTTGAAAACATGGATTTCTAACTGTCTGGTGAGATGTTCAGTTTAGCAGAGCCTGTGGCCAGCATCTATACATCCCTGGGGATCTAAGCTTGCAGACACAAACTCAGGCTGAACAAAATGCTCAGGAAACCTCCAAGGTCTCTAAATTACATTTGGTGATGGCTTCCAGCTAATATTCATTTCCACTTGCCGATGAGTCTTGTAAGTTAGTCCTGACTGGGCATGTAAGACACAGGTACATCCTATTTGTTCTGCTGTTCTGAGAGTTAGGTCTTGATTTCATATTTAGATGTTTATCTCATGTTTTCATGTTTAGATGTTAATTTTTTATCAAAAGCAAAGAAAGTAATTGATTTTTCTGTAAAACCATTAGTATAAACAGGTCTAAACCAGTAATTTCAGAAATATTGAGAACCAAAAAGCATGCACGGAAAAATCTTAATAAATTAATTGGCCTGTGTTTTTCAATACAAACTATTTCTTTCACTGGATTATGCCAACAGCTATGTAAAGAAACCAAGTGTCATTTGACCAAAAGGTTTGGTATTCCTGGCAAGCCAGTTCTCTCTGGGTTTAGCTGATGAGACTGCTGGAGATCATTTAGTAGTCATCAGGGAGTTCATCAGAGAGATTTAGGTGCTGTTGAAACTAAGTGTGTTTCTTTAGCTGGTTTTGGGTTGGTTTTTTTTCATCCCTGGGCAAATTTTGAGAATGCTTCAAGTTTGATGAAAAGACGTGCATGATGTGCCTCTCTTATAAAGCTCTAAAAAGCATCCCTAGTCCAGTCAGTTGCTATTATTAATCCAGATCATTGTTTGCACCCACACTTTCTATTCATCCTTTTAGCCACAAAGCCCTAATTTTTACATGGTGCTAGAGGGGATAGATGTTTTTTACTAATTTCCTACAGCTTAGCTTTCCAAAGCACCATGCAGAAGTGCCTTTACATGTTTATTGCTATTGATGACTGGCCAGGAGTGATCAGCATTTAAACATCAACATCATTATACTGGGAAAAAAAAAACAAACAAAAACTAAGCAAACAGAAAACCCCACACCAATAAAAACCCCCAAAACTCCCACACTATCACTGAAAACAAAAACCTGGAAGCCTTCCATATTTATCTTTTGCCAAGTGTGTACTAGTACACCCATTTCCATCCATATTGCCTTATCTTTTAAAAGTATCTTTGTCTGAACACTAGTAGAGGAGATATTATATCAACAGAAGGCATAAATCTGCAGCCATCCTCATTGAAAACTTGGTTATCTCTAGTAGCTATGCCCAGCACTGTTTCCTGCTTATAAAATCTGATTTCCTTTTATGACAAGGTAGCCCACCTAGCTGATCAGGGGAAGCCAGTTGATGTGATCTTTTTGGATTTCAGTAAAGCTTTCAGTACTGTCTCTCACAGTGTCCTGCTGGACAAAATGTCCAACCCACATCTGGATAAACACATCCTGTGATGGGAGAGCAGCTGGCTCACGGGTCAGGCACGAGGGGTTACAGGGAATGAGGTGACATCAGAGTGGGGACCTGTCACTAGGGGGGTTCCACAGGGCTCCACCTTAGGCTCTGTGCTCTTCAACGTCTTCATAAATGATTGGGTGCAGGACTGGGAGGGATACAAAGCAGGTTTGTCAATGACACTAAATGGAGAGGAGCTGTTGACTCCCTCAAAGGCAGAGAGGTCCTTGTCAAATTGGAGGGCTGGGAAATCACTACCTGGATGAAATTCTACAGGGGAAAGTGCTGGGTTCTGCACCTGGGGTGGGGCAGCCCTGGGAAATGAGAGGCTGGAAAGCAGTGCCATGGAAAGGGCCCTGGGGGTCCTGGTGGATGGCAAGTTGAACACGAGTCAGCAGTGCCCTGGCAGCCAGGAGGGACATCCATGTCCTGGGGGCATCAGGGACAGCATCAGCCAGGCAAGGGAGGGGATTGTCCTGCTCTGCTCTGAGCTGGGGCGGCCTCACCTCGAGTGCTGGGGGCAGTTTTGGGTGCCACAGTACGAGCAGGACAGTACTGGAGAGTGTCCAGTGGAGGGCATGAGGATGGTGAAGGGCCTTGAGGGGAAGCTGTATGAGGAGTGGCTGAGGTCACTTGGTCTGTTCAGCCTGGAGGAGACTGAGGGAAGACCTCATTGCAGTCTACAGCCTCCTCACATGGAGTAGCAAAGGTGAAGACACTGATATCTTCTCTGGTGACCAATGACCTGAGGGAATGGCCCAAAGTTGTCTCAGGGGAGACTTACGTTGCGTATTAGAAAAATACCCAGAGTGTGGTTGGGCACTGGAGCAGGTACCCCAGGAAAGTGTCACAACACCAGCCCCATCAGAGTCCAAGAAGTGTTCAGATAATGCTCTCAGGCACATGGTGTGACCCTGTGCAGGACCAGGAGTCACATTTTCATGATCTTTGTGGGTTGCTTCCAATTCAGCATATCCTTTGATTCTGTGATTAATGAACTCAGCAAGTCACATACCTTCCTCTCTTTGCATACCTCCCGCTATCACTTGTCTGTTTTTTCTTTGAGTGAGTAGTTCTGTAAGTATTTCTCATGAAAATGATAATCCTTTTAATGCTATTTGGATGTGCCCTGGGATCACCTTCTGGACTGAGCTCTCCTGTTTGTGAAGATACCTGTTTTTTTGTTCCAGCAGGCTTGGACATCAGTTCAGATTTAAATTTCTCTGCTTTGCAGAAGTTGGGGTACACGAGAATCAAAGACAGCAAAACATGACACGTATGGGAAAGCTTCCACTGAAAAGTGAGGTGCTAGTGGAGTTTAGGTGAACAAGGCATTCCGAAATGTTTTGGGATTCTATATATCTAAACTAAGACTGAGACGAAATTCATGAGCTTATGCCTGAATGTAGCTGTTAGGACAATGGGAAAATTTATGTCTATCAGCCTTGATGCTTGTGGATACCGGGCACCTCAGGATTAGACAGCAACCTGATGAGCATAGAGAGAACTTTCAGAAGAAATTTCAGTGTCCAAGGAGATAGTTAGATAAAATCTGACAAATGAGGCTTTTTGTAGATCTGAACATCTCCCTGTCTGCAGTTCAAAACTCCTACAGCTCATCTATTACACAGCTCACAGCAAAATCTTTCTGCAGCAAACATTCAACAGGCTCTGTTTTTCAAGACAGTGATACCACAGTTGTACCGTGGTTGATTGCTTCTGAATAGTAGTAGTGTGCATTTATACACATATATAGAGATGTAAACACCTTCACATACATACACACAATGACAGACATGAGCACTGTCAGATTAGAAGAGTTAAAAATACTCCTACATCATATTTTTCAGCCTGCATCTCACCAATAACTAGAAAAAAAACAAGTTCTAGAATGAGGAAATAATCAAGTTGTATTAACAAGTCCAGTTCTCAAGTAATGTAAGACATAAAAGCTACTAGATGGAAGTGGGGTTGGTATATTTAAAATGAAGGATAATTTCAGGGAAAATTTTGAGTATCATTTCTTCTTTCTAGTTCATTACAATTTTCCAGTGTGTAATTTCAAATGTATTCCTCACCATGAGTAATTAACAGACTGCAAGCAGCATCTCATTTCCTTTCCTTTATTTTTCTGTTCTTCCCTAAACTTGCATTATCTCTGCTTCTCCACCACTCTGCCTGACAGTTTTGGTCTTCTAATAATTCCTACTCTGGCTATCTGTATTTACAGATGGGCACCATTTAAAATCTCAAAGGTAAAATCATACCTATTTCAATATACTCTTCTGCATATTAATATTCTGAATATGGCTAAGTCTACAACATCAATACAGCCTGCCCTCTGATTCCCAAAGGCATTTTAAATTATCCCATGTTCTTACACAAACGTCGCCAGTTCTCTGAAAATTTGAGAAAGACTCTCATACTCTCTGGTGTGTGTGCTCAAGACCTCTGTCCTGGTACTGCTAAATTTCTGTCTTTTCTTTCCTTGCTTTACAGAGAAAGGGGTAAAGTTGTTTTCCTGCCCTGCTCTATTGACATGCTCTATGACTGTCTCATTTGATCATCTAAAATACTGTGTTGCAAGCCCAGAGGAGTGCAAAAAGCACCTGCATCTACCTTACTACTATTTATCAGATTGCATAGCTGCACTGTTGAAACATTTGAGTTGTTGTGGACCTCCTTCTTATTCAAGATACACTGGAAATAACACAGAAAAGGCCACATGCTTTGGCCTGCCAATAAACCTGCTTGGGAGAGCAGCTCAGGGTCTCCGACACCTTCCCATGATGCAGTCCCCAGGCCCTCTTCTGCCCCCTTCTCTGCACACTCACTACTTTTCTCTGGTTCATAGTAATGTCCACTTTGCTGATGACTCTCCTTTTTCTCTCTGCTCATTCCAACATACTATCTCTCTCCTCTGTCTCCTCTGCCTCATGAAATTGCCCAGCATTCAGCACATAGGAAGTGCTGATGTGTATAACTAGCAGAGACTGCTGATCCAGCTCTGTAGCTGCAGTTTATTATGAACATATAAAGAGATTTCCAGCTGCTCTCCCCAGGCAAGAAATAGAAAGCATGGAAAGAAAGGAGTCACAGGCATATTCTGCCAACTCTCTGCAAACTGCAAGTAAACACTTTTTGAACCAGAGTGGAACCAGGAGCCACAGCCTGAGCCTTACCCGGACCCCATTACTTCTAATTACATACTGGGTTTGCCACACAGATATTTCCCTTTCCTTCTGAGGGTACATGACTAGAAGATAATCCTCATCGCACCTTCTCTTTAATCACATCTAATCAAATGCATTTCATTCAGGGTAAATTTCTCCATAAGTTTGTTACTCTGGAGTTTTAAATACTTCTGTGGGTTTTTTAATGGTATAACAGGAAATATAACTAAAGGAGACAAAGTAAAGTTGAGCAGAGTTCAAGCAGACCAGATGTTTGGAAGAAAGGTATAAAAGTGTCAAGCTCAAGATCACTTTCTGGTCTAGAAGTCAACCTGGAATAGCATGCCAAGAATATTAACAAAGTTAATTTTGCTAGTTTTTCTGATTTTATCTCTCACGAAAATGCTATAAACCATCCTTTGACAATTCTGTTTGGAGTCTAACTAAAGACAAGGAAGTGGAAAGGTATAGGAAAAAACAAAATTATTTTATTTGAGGCTTGAGAATAGCCTTATGGCAGTTCATATCTCTGTCCTCTTGCTCAAACTTGGTTTAGGAGCCCTGCCAAGATTAAGTCCCATAAAACACAACTCATAGCCAGCCTTTCTGTGATACCTGCTGTGATAAACAATAGTTATCTAAAGCTTGATCTGGGCATTTGAGCACTTACTTGTCCTCTCAAGTCCTCTGTCTCCCAGATGTGTCTGCGGTCACCATAAAGAGCAGCTCCCCTACTGTTTGATGTCTCATGTAACTGAGAGCACCTTCAGCCTGGAGACACTGCTCAGCCCATGTGTACAGAGCACTTCAGCGTCTCCCAGCTGGCTGCACCAGCCCGTGTGAGAAGCCACCCATGCCACCTGGGCATCCATAGCATGACTGAGCTACACCATCTGCCTGTCCTCGCTTGGAGGACAGCAACCCTTTGTTCTCCAGCATTGCCAAACAAAGACACATCCTGCTTTCAGCATTCATGGCACTGCTGTGAAGATCCTGGGAAGTTGCTTGGTTTTGTAAAGCCGTGAGCTAATCCTTCCCTGTCAAATCCAGGATATGTGTCTCATCTCAGCTTTAAAGACTCTTATGCCCTGCTCCACATGTCACTCACCTCTCACTTGCTGACTTCTACTGCCAGGAGGCCATTTTTGAACCAAAATTTTTCTCTTCCTTCCATATTTTTCTCTCTGCCAAACAAATCCTTAAGTAAATATCCATGCCACAAACTTCTCATTTTTGAATCCTGCCTTAAAACTGGACTGTGCTCTGAAACCTGCAATATTCTTGGCATTGACCAGAATACATTTTTGCAGATATCACAGCCACTTCTGCTGCGTGAAGTACAACAGAGGGGAGATGAGGTTAACCCTCCTTTGGTCAGAAGCAGGGCTGGTAGATGGGATTCCAGTACAGGCAAAAAAATACACTGTTTCTTCCCCCTTTTTCTTTGCCCAGGCCAGGCACCCTGGCAGCAGCATCTTTTACAGAGCTTGTGAGGCACAGAGATGGTAAAAGGACAGCCTGCAAAGCCTGGACACAGACCCACAACTCAGAGCTCACCCCATGCTGTGGTCAAAGCTCAGCAGTCATCCCAAGCCCTTCGATGAGAGCATCACATTTTCCACAAGATCCATGTTCTTTACGCTTGCCTGATTTTCATACCGAGCCTTTTCTTAAGAACAGGTGAAAGTCAAAAATGCAACTCAGAGAGGTTTCTAATCTGATTTCTTTTCTACTGGAACTTTTCTACTTGCCTCAGATAGGATTTTGTCTGGGGGCTACAAATAATATGCTACCTCTTTAGATCCTACAAGGAGTTCTACTCAGAGCATGAACATAAATCTCCATGAAGATGGTTTCCACTGGGCTAGCCCACATCTCATTGCCAGTCAATGATGCCTGTGTCAAATGTCCACTTAAAAATCTGGAGGTTTTGGTGCAAGGCAGTCACATTTAGTTCAAACATAGAGCATACTTTTTTAAAAATACAATTACAGATTGAAAAATTTATATATAAATATAACTTACAAAAATAAGCATTTAGAAATTTTTCTGGGTTTAACATATACACACAAAGAGAGGTCCCTAAGCTTACCTTTTCGGCAACTCAGGGCACGGGATACCAAACCACAAGCCCTATAATCTTTGGCTTGTGTGTGATCCTTATACATGTGTAAAAGCCATACATTGTCTTTAAAGATTTTTTTCAAAGACATGGACCAAACCAAGCAGGATTTTTAGTCTTCTCTGTGATACTTAATGAGCCAGTGTTTACTGGACAGTGTGGTGGCACTTCATGATACTGTTTGCAACCCTTAGAATCAAGCTTATGATACAACATTCATAACTGCGCATTGGGAGTAAGAGACTGCTCATTCATCATGATCTGTGCTTCACAGGCTCCTGAATTTGACCCTCAGCTGGAATTTATATGCTTTAGTTTGAAGGCAGAAGGTTGCTCTTAGCCACCTGAAGCCCTCATGTGAACATCCCACAGATTTCCATCGGGGACCTCACTGCAGCAAGCGCGCAGGCTTTGATCCACTGTGAGCAACAGGAAAGGGCAGAATCAATTACAAATTGTTCCCTTGTGCTTTACTAACCTCTAAACTTTGGGGCTGGAGGTGGGGGGACCAGGAGCCATCTGCATCAGGTGTTGTTTCCCCTCTGAAGGAAGGCAGAAATGCAGGATGAGCTTACAACAAGGGATGTCCTGGCCATGCAGAGCGTGTCATACCTGCTAACCACATTCCCAAAGGTTTCATGGAGGTCAGAACTACACCTACAAACCTGATGGAGAGCCAAACTTCTTCAGTGGCATGTACAGTCAGAGGTCTAGCAGGGAGATGGTCCTGGCTTCTGACAGCTCCCTGGGATTTAGGACTTCTTGACCGTCCTCTCTCTGCCCCACTTTTCCAACTGTAAAATGAATTTTCATTTTCTTTCCATTAAACAGAAGGAGAGGAGGAGGGATTTTGGTAGAAGGGTAAAAATACATAATCATGTACTGCAAAGCACTCAGAAAACTATAGATAAGATTAATTTAATTGTTTTGGCTCAGAAAACTCTGTCTTAAGCAGTATATGTTTAATCTCAACATCCTGTAATTGAATTCCTTTGACTTCATAGAAATGCTTTGTTTAGGTGTTTATCTAAAGTTTACATTTTAAATGGTTTTCTGTGCATTGCTTTTCCCACTTGCAATTTAAACACTTAATAAGCTTTCCTTAAAAGTGGGAAAATTATATTTTATATCTGCTTACCCAGAAACTGTAAATAATGTCAAAACATTTTCAGGCAAAATTTATTAGAAAACTTTTCATCTGTGAAAGGTGTTTTTAATCTTGAACTCTATGTTTGAAAGATATGGGGAGATAGGAAAAATAATAACCCCTGATACTGAAGTTCTACGAGTTTTATACTAATGGGATTTTTCCCTTTTTGTTTTTCTTTTCCTGCAGGGTTATGACTGTTTCAAAACCTCCAAGGCTTTTTCTGTCTGTCTTTAAGCACAGCAGATATGTATGCATGTCAGCTCATTTTGGCCTATGGCTACACAGAAAGGAAATGAAAAGTTTTATTGAAAAATTTCTTTTGTAATAATGTTATTTTGGGGGATTTTTTTTTTCCTTTAAGAGGACAATCCAATCTATTTGATGGTGAAGACCCTCTGCTGAAAATGCCTGTAAAGATGCACAGGAGCTGTCCTCTCTGAAGTTCACTATCTGAACTGATCAGTGAAAGGTAATGAAAAATATTTCTGTGGCATTTCTTCTGTGAGGAGAGGCTGAGAGAGTTGGGGTTGTTAAGCCTGGAGAAGAGAAGGCTCCAGGAAGACCTTATAGAGGCTTTTCAGTACTTTACAGGAACTTGAAAGATGGGGACAAACATTCCATTAGGGATTGTAGTGACAAGAAAACGGGTAATGGTTTTAAAATAATAGAGGGTTGGTTAAGACTAGACATAAGGAAGAAGTTCTTACAGTGAGAGTGCTGAAACACTGGAGCAGCTTGCCCAGAGAGGTGGTGGATGCCCCATCTGTGGAAATATTCAAGGTCAGGTTGGACAGGGCTCTGAACAACATGATCTAATTGAAGACGCCCCTGCCCATTGCAAGTGGATTGGACTAGCTGTCCTTTAAAGGTCCCTTCCAACCCAAACTATTTGTAATTCTATGATTTTATGACTGTATGGTAAGGATGGAGGTATTCAGTTTTAGAGTGGGCATCTACTGCAAACATGCACACAGGCAAATACCATGAAGCAGGTTATTTCGTGGTTAGTTCCAGGTGATCAAGAGGCATTATCTGAATGGGTTTAACAACATAGCTGGGACTCAGCATACTCTGAAGCTTTAAGTAATATAAACTTACAACATAAAATTCCCAGTGACCCTCTAAATAATTTTCAGTATGTAGCAATCAATTTGCAGTCTCCAAGTATTTGCTAATGTAAAAAAAGGAGTTGATATGTCAGAAAAGCAACTGGGAGTAACTTCATTAGCAACAAAACCAGGTCTCAAATCCAGTTTTTTGAGTGCATAAGAAAATAAGTGATGAGAATGGAGAGGAAGGAAGGACCATTACTAGAAACAGTAACACCGTAACAGCATAAGGGGGCTTTTTGCTTCCTCATAGAAAGGGCAATAAATGCTCCTCTAATCTTACTCTGAAATTCACGGATGGGTCATACAATGAAAGAAAAACTGGGCAATAAGTTCAGGGATGTTGTGATGGGCTCCCTAACAATCTGGATTTGGTTACTGGCTCATGTCCACCTCACTGCATTGTGTCACTAACCCACCCACACACCTCTTATCTTTATTTAACTCAGAGCTATCCCTCCCTTGCCTGCAAGGGATAAAAATGCAGTGAGTGGGCTAGAAGATTAGAAAAAGAGTATTTCTACTAGTTTAATTGAAGTAAAACAATTGAATTCTGGTCTGAATAAAGCAAAATTATCTCAACACTTAAAGCCAACTTTCTTTTAATGGATATGCAACCTGAGGTTCCCTGGTTCTGACAGTGCTGTGAAACCTGTACAAACAGGGAAAATTGAGCTGAGTACAACCAGTTCTAGATCTGCAGCACTGTTCTGGACAGTCAATAAATGCAGTTACTCACAGAACACCTACTGAATACTCTCCACTTTTGGCAGCTTTCACAGAATAAGAGTAGAACTTCTGCAAACATTTATTTTCATAGCTCTATTCAGGGTCCTCAAGTGCAAACCTCTGCTCAGAGCGGAGCCAGCTGTGGTCCCAGCTTGGAGCCAGTTGACCACGAACTTCAAACATCTCCAGGAATAGGGACACCAGCTCTGTCCAGACAACCAGTGCTTAAGAGATATTCTGACAGAGACACTTCAACTGTCAAATAATCCACCAAAGGCCAAAGAGGCCAAGCATATAGAGTGCTCTGGGACAAAATTTTGAATTTATACACTTAAGCCAGGGCTGGCAATGTGTGTTCGATTCAGTTTGGTGCCAGCTGCTCTGCAGGAAGGAGACTTTGGCCTGCAAAGTCTGATAAACCTGATTTTCCAGTCAGCTAGGATTTATGTTAGCTGGTGCCAGACTGGGAGACCTGAAGCTCCCTCTTCTGCTTTTCAGCCATATCCCCATGCCTAAAGCCAGCTTTTAGCTTGAGCAGATGTTGGGCTCAGCTGCTTGGCCCTTTCCCTGCAAAAACCCACTACCATGGTCTGGCCATTGGCATGGACATGAAGTAGAGAGCTGCTGCCTTTTCCATCAGAAACATTTGCTGAAGAGCAGCTGGTAACACACACCAGTGGCTCTCCACACTGTGGAGAGACACCTTTTCACCCAGCAAGGCAAGCCACAGGGGTTACCTTCATTTTTCAAAGAAGGTTCATTTAGAGCATGCTTTAAATGAAACACAAAAGTGCTGGGTTTGTCATATCTCTGATGTAAGGATAAGTCAGAAAAGAGCTTTGAAAATGCAGGAGGGGGATCTAAGAACTGAAAAAAGCAGAGTAAATACTGAGGTCTGCAGGCTTGTTTCCATCTAAGTCGGCAGGCACTCTGTTGGTGGATTTTCACCCAAGCACTGGAGGTGCCAAGGGAAATGGGTAGCAGAAGGATTTCATTATCCAGACAGGGTGATCCAGATTCTCCAGCTTTGTTCAAACTGAAGGGTAATGTTCATATAATTAAAAGGCTGTTATGCACTGGTCATCGTGATCTGTGCATCATGCTTTTCAAAGTTCAGTCAAATTGCTTGTAAATCGGTCAACAGACTTTTCACTGATTGCTGGAGCATCTCAAGGCTCACTATCCATTTCAAGACAACATTTTACAGGCATGCCCTTCTCTTGTTCTCAAGGTCTCTGAATGCAGTTCTCTCTGCAAACCTAGCCCAACTGCACTGAGTTTGTAAGTCTAAAGAAAGGAAAACAACATTTATGGTAGCAATGAAGTATTAAAAGATGAATTAAAACCAAGAAAGCCACTGCCCCTCCTTATAGCTCCCTGTCTGCAGGGCGTGTGAGGGGAAGCTTTCTGAGAGGTCCCTTTCAAGCTTAAAACCAGCTGTCTTTAGGAGGCTGAACACAGTAACGTAAAGAAAAACAGTTTTACTTTTGCTAACAAAAGAGATTTCGTAACTGTTGCTTCTGCAAGTAACAGTCCTCTGACCTTCAAAGAGGCATGCCTAAAATCATCAGAGATCCATTTCCCTGGTACAGCTAAGTGTGCAAATTTTCCAAGCAGGGACTGTTTTTGTGGACTCTAATGTAGTGGAGTGAGGACTGCTGAAAATTGTGACCCAACATGCATTTAGCACCATACATATACAATTGGATCCTGAGAAAAATGTTTGCTATTAAATGTAACTAATATCTGCCTAATCATTTCCCAGCATTAACCTGCCTACAGAAAGCATGACCAGAACATACCGCTGATGTCAACAACGTAATATGATTCAAATACACATGAATAAGGAGAATGTTTACAATAATATTGTACAATAAGGTCTTCCATATGAATCAGAGGGGGGAAAAAAAGACTTTACTGTAGCATCCTCCATGCATTTTGTAACAGGGGTTAATCAGAAACTTTCCAGCTGGCTGGCTCTTTTCTGACCATCCATTACCAATTTATTTCTCCCTCTTCCTTCCAAGGGCGAGGTACTGGCCTCTCAACTCCAGACTGCTGTGCTGGACAGACTAGTTAAGATACTTGGCGATTTCCAAGCGACTATTAAATTACCCATGCATATTTTTGACCTAGTTGTAACATATAATCTCTGGGCAATATCCAAAAGAACACAGAAGGCTGATAATAAATTGCAGATCCTGTGTGACTAGTTCAAAAATCCAACCGTGGCAGGAAGCTAGGCTAATTTTCAGATCATTGTTTTCACAGCCTTTTTAACCCAAAGGAGTAGGGAGCTGTAAAGCACACATCCCTGTACTGGAGCTGGGTTAGCAGGCTGCCTTTTCAGCCCTGAGACTGCCTTCTTCACAGCATCATCAAAATAAATGGAAAATTCTCAAAAAAAAAAAATTTTTTTTTGAAGACATGTGATAATTAAGCATCTACTGGGAATGGGGATGGAGTTCAGAAAGAAAAGGACTAATTTTTCGTTGCCATTATTTTTGCCAATTTTTTTTGTCATTTTCCAACTACTGCCAGTTTTTCACCAGCTTTGGAGGGTTTTTCCAAATTTTTATCTTTCCACAAGCAAAATGGAGAAAAATGAGCAGTTAAGAAGTGAAAACCAACTTTTTTTTATTTTTTTCCCAAAGAAAAACCCAGCACTCCCAGCAAATTTTTTTGTTTTCCTGAAAGAAATGTTGAGTGAACCTTGTGGGCAGCTCTTCTTACAACTACTGGATTTCCCACAAGGAAGAAATCAAGAACTTAGTGCTGTACCTAAAGCAACAGGGCACTGAAGAGTCTCCCATCCAGAAAATTCCCTGCACAGGCCACCAGGGCTTTCTGATGCCTTCATCACCAAAGCCTAATTTTCTCATGGGCGTGGTGATGCTGAGACTCACATTTTACCATACTGCTATGAAATATAACTCCTGGAAGTGAAACCTCTGACAGCAAAGAGTGGTGCAGGTTCCCATCCAAATGCTGCTATTACTTTTGCCAGGTGAGAACATGAAAATTTTCTTTGAGCCTTCCCTTCTCTGCCCCATATTTGCTTTTTCGCTGTTTATGAAATTCTGACTTCTTTTTCTTTTTGGTCAATATTATGTCTCATGTTTCTGTTTACAGACAGGATGGCCTAGTATGAGCAGCAGCCCCCTTCAGCAAGCAGCAGTTGACACACCATGCTTCCTTCCCAGTGGGAAGGGCCTCTCTCCCACCAGGGAAGTGGACTGGCTGAAGGGGATAAAGATAGCGGAGCAGCCAGCATGCTCTGGGCTCACTGCGCTGCCACTGTACCACAGTGTAGAAAACACCACTGACGTGTGAGAGAGGTGAGTGCCAACACAAGTGGAAACCCCATCTCAGCAGGAATTTGTCCTCTGATCAGTGCTGGACGAGTCCCAACGCCCAAGCCCCCAAAGCCACTTTGGCTGCTGCTGAGGGATAAAGATGCCGTCCTGCATACCCATGATGTGGAGAACTGTCGTCTGACAAGCTTTCATTGCCATTAAAAGATCTAAAAGTTTTACTATGTTGTAGCTTGCTCTGAGGTTTGAGGACCCAGTCCCATTAATTCCGCCACAGACATGAGACAGCTGAAATAAAGCAAACATCGCAGTAGGGAGAGAGGCTCAGTAAAAAGGAAAGATATGTCAAAGATGAACCTTAACAAAGAAGGCTTCTGCATGCAGACTATGCACCCACTCTGGCTTGCTAATCTGGTACTTTGCAATGTTCTTGCTGAAGAGTGCCTTTGTCCACTTTAACTTAAACCTGTTTCCAATAAGCTAAAGCAAAGCTGAGGTAAACCTGGATTAAATCAAGACTGGAATGTACAGAGAAGGATTACTTGGAAACTGTGTCCCAAGGCACACGCTTATTTCAGCTGGATGAAGCACTGATTTATATGATGGTTTTTCAGGATGGAAAGTACATATTAATAGAAAAGACATAAAAAGCTATTTAATTGAATGTACAGGACATTTTGGATGACCTTTTTTCAGTTGTTTTTTTAGAAAGCATTTCATGAGGCTGCAATCTTTGCAAAATAATAGTACCAAGAAAAATACTAAAATGATAGCAATAACTAATATATCTAGATGAGAATAAAAAGCTGCATGCAATCTGAATGGCAGGGGATCAAAAAAAGGACCTGATTTTTTATAATTTTTATGTTTAAAAAAGCTCCAGCTGTTTTTATCCTTGATAACCAACATTTCCAATATAATAGAACATGCCAGAAAAATAATATATCCTGGAGTGCTATGGGTGGCTTTACAAGACCGAAAAGATCAGATAAATAACTCATCTCCCAGCAGCTGGGGAAACAAGACAGACTTTCAGAAGCCCTCAGCCTGGACCCATGACCACTCACAGACACTCAGAGAGACCAGATTGCTCAGGGCCCCAGGTGTGGGGAGCCCAATTGCCTGGTCTGAGATAGGCAGCTCTCAGTCAGCTCTGATTTGCAACAATCATGACCTAGGTATGGTAAAATTCAATGGCCTTATTTAATTTGCCAATACAATTGTGCTGTCTGGATCTAAAAACCTACTTCCATTTATGTAGGAAGATAAAGTAGAGGGATTAATCGAATAGTCAAAGACTGGCTTTATCATCTTTTCACGTAGTGTACCCTTCCCTTCTGGGACCACAGTGGCAGCGAAGCAGAATTTTGGACTTTTTTATCTAATATTGTTAAAAAAAACCTTGAGGAAGGACAGAAGCAAATAAACCTCTTTGATTTCCTTCACATGACAGGACAGAAAGGTCAATTGAGATTATATTGAGCCTCATTTCAGGGCTGCAAAATACACTGTTCATATCATTAATCCTGCATAGCTATTCCTGTGTCCCAGACCTGCTTGGTATTCATTCCACTTGCAAATAATAATGATAATATTAGGTATCTTCAGTTCAAAACATGTAAATCTCAACCATTAGTTATTTCATTTCAAATTAACATTGTCCCAGGGTTACTACCAAATCTAATCTTTTACATGGATATTTATAAAATTGCCTGTGACACGCCAGCAGTAGATTTCAGCATTTTAACTTTCCATTCTCATGGTACCACTAAAAGATAGCCATGCAAAAAAATAAGTTATAATTAGGTTGGCCAGACAAAAGTGTGGACACATCTATAAAAGCATGATGGACTTTATGTCTGGGTGCCCCTGCCACTGAGCTAGGGCAACAGTGAGAAGATTTGAAAACTGTAGGCTTTTCTTGTCTTGAGCAGTATTCTGTTCCATCAATACAACAAATTGCCATCCAGAGTCCACTTGGACAATTTGAAATGAACAAATATATGTGTCAATAGAATCTGTCTGATTAAGTGTTCATGGAAAGGAATTATAAGGGATTTGTTGGCAACTTCAGTCTTAGTTCCCTTCCAAATCCATATGCATACTTCTAGGAGAGGGTACATAGTTATTCTATTTCCAGCTCCTGAAGCTATGCCACAATTCGTGCTTTGCAAAATTAGAAACTAATGAAGTATGCTGGCATTATGAGGAGTCCTTGAGAGAAAAAAACAGTAATAAAAGGTTGGTAATTGCTGCTGAACAAGGGACTGATGGATAGAACACCACGCTGGTGCAGGTAGGCAGGCAAAGTGACTCATGAAATAGTCTATATAAAGGGATGAGTAATCAGTAAAAACAGTAAAAGAACAAACTGTTTCATATGAGAAAAGCAGCTGTTGACGGAGATCAGCCACTAGGACATGGAACGAAAAATTCATTGGAGTAGAATAAAGAAGGGTAATGGAAGAAAGTAATAGAGTATCAGCTCCCAGTCCCAAATTGTTCAAGAACCAGCATCACTCCCAGCAGCTGCAGCATTTCCTGACCATGAGCAGATGAGGCAGACAAATCTTTAAGCTATGTACTCTGACACTCATCCACAGCAGCGTGTGGAGGGAATGGAGGCTGTGAGCTGGCTGGAGATGGTACCTAGAGGTTCACCTTTTCTGCCACCGAGACGGTGCAGATTCAGAAGTGAAGGGGAGCATCTGGTATTTTAAGCTAAATACATTGTCATTGCATTTGAATGTTAGAGCATGAACATCTGCGCGGTCAGCAGTCACTACAGAGGACAGCAGAGCTCAGTCTTACTAAAGGGGCTTCTTCCCAGACCCCAATAAAGCAGACATATGCTTCAGTGCTGTTTCCCCTAGCACTGCTCCAAGGAGCATCACTGCTGTGTATTCCCACAGCTGCACAATCAGCAGCAGGGGGAAGATAAAACTGGTCTCCCCAGTAAAGGGATCTCCAGTAGGAACAGCCAACACGTCTCACGGATCCAGGAGAGCTACAGCAGTTGTACCCCTCTCTGAGATACAATGTACTGTGACTTTTCCCTTATTTGGATAGTTATGGTCCATTTACACACTAAATGAAGCTAGACCATTTCTCCTCTCTCTGTGATTATTGAATGGCAGTCAGTTCTAGAGACAGGGGATACTCTCACATTTCACCCCTTTGATATGTTGCTCACCCAATTCTTCCAGGTTCTGTTAGATATTAAAGTATTGCCCCAGTAATTTTGTATAATTGGACTGTATATCCAAACAATGCTTTTGAGTGAATCATGATGCTAGTAATTGCAGCTGAACAGGGATGGGATAGATTTGCCTTTGTTCTCAGAGGGGATAAGCCTACCCATTAGGAGAGAGTTTCCTGGCTTATGCTCTTAGCATAAAATGAAACTCCCTATCTGCACTATCCTTGCTTATACCCTGAGCCCATAAACACTTCCACTAAATATTTGCAAAAGAGGAAAGACAGCCAAATCCTACTAAGTTATAATGAACAACAATCATATTGCAGAACATTTATCTTTTCTGCATATTCCACTGGGGAGAGGTTGCTTTAAAACTTTCAATATGATTTAAGTACAAATGCTTTTTATATAGGTCAGGAAAGAGAAATGTAATTTCCCTTAGTTTTGTTTGGTCAAAGTTCTCCGTTCTAGCACTTAATTAATGACTGGTGAAATGCTTTGAAAACAGTAATGTTTCTAACCCCAAATGTGTTGCCAAAATGAGTACTTCCTGGTCATTGTCTATCTTGGAGAGGATGCTGAACACACATGCATGTGCTGTTAATAAACTCAAGGAAACTATTTTTACGGCTGTGGAAAAAAAGGTATTTCTTCTTCAGTACTAATCTCTGTCAGTTATAGCTGTGGGAAATAAAAAAGTGAAATAAGAAATGTGGAAAGCAAGAGAGAGGAGGGAAGGAAAGCCACACAGGGCTGTGCAACATTACCCCACCTGGAACAGTCAGCTTCCCCATTTGGCTTTAACACTTAATTTACTTTCTGACATATCCACCCTTGAAACCCAAGCACTCCAAAGACAGCCCACATAAGGACATAAGAACCTAGAATCAAAATTAGTCAGAATTGGGTCCAAAACACAATCCTCAAATGTTTATCTAATCCAATGACTGCCTGGGTTTTTGCCAGTAATTTGTCCCATGGTTTTAAGCTTTCCTGTCTCTTACAGCCAAGCCTCTGCCCCAGTCACTGCAGCCCAGAGGGTATGCACACTCAGAGTTCCCCTTAGGTGTTTTCCAAGTTGCCACTACAAACTGACAACATTGCCATCAAATGTCTCCCTAGACAAGGGGTGACACACTTCCAGTTGTGCCACAGCTTGCTGTCCCCTTCCCCAGGCAGCACCAAATGCCTTGTTCCTGCAGGCTCAACTGCTAGAAACCCTTTTAATTGTCAGAGCCCCTAATTGCCATAGTTCCAAGTCTTCGTGCTCTTTGACTGCCCTGTCCCCCAGCAAGGCCAGGCTTCACATCCTTTCACTTCAGCTCTTTTGCTACCAGACCTACAACTCAACAGTGGAGCAAAGTTCACTGATAAGATCCCTACATCGTTTGGAAGATTCCTCGTGGAAGCTCTTGTCCCACCATGATAACACTCAAGCACACACACGTAGCTGGAGGAGGCTCCAGTAGGAAATTCTGCATGGCTATCATGAGGTCCAGAGGAACTAAAGAAAGGTGTTCAAAAATCTTAAGCATTACTGGCACATCTTTATTCAGAAAAGAAACTGTAAAATATTGTCAAGGCTGTGACAATGAAAGACCGGATCTGCATGGCACACAAAGAACAAAATAGCATTAGGCATGAATTTCTTTTGGATGACTGGACTGAGTCCTCATCCTGACGCTTATCTTGAAGTGGGCTATGCTGACGGGAGTGACGGCATTGATAAGGTGAAGGTTAGATGAGAAGGTTTCACTTCTAATTGAGGATGACAGTGATTTTGGTTCTGATGCAACAGGAGTCATCCCTGAAATAACAGCTGGTGAAAGAGCTGATCTGTGCATCAATATCTAAGAGATGTTGAAATGAGATGTGCTTATTGAGATCCCAGGCAAGGGTACCAATGGGAACATCAGCTATCAAGTAAACCATAAATCTATCTTAAGTATTTGATGGGTGCATTACCTATCTTTAAACAGCACAAACACTGCTCACTTAACGTTGTTCCACAGACCCGCAGCATCTGACAAAATAAACAACTGCCCAGGGCTTCTCATCCTGCATTTCTGCTTTGTGCTGGAACAAAATGATACTGGCTAAACATGTGTCTTGTAAACATTTGCCTGTGGTGTTCTTGCTTTGTGTATTTACACAGCCACATAAATTTTATGCTTTACTTTTGACAGAGAAAACCTGCAGTGACTTTGATGTTTAATGCATTCATTCTGAAGTTGTTGCTTCACCTACTGCCAATATGCTGATTTTTTTGTTTAAGAGCATTAAAACATATTAAGAAAACATATTTGCATCATGTAACCTTCACACTGCTGTTACGACATGTTACAGCGGCCAAGAAGGTGATCTATTCCAAGGTTTTTGATCAGTGAGGTTACTCTGCATCATTAGAGTGACTTGGCAAGGCCAAGAAAACAGAGTTCAGAAGGCGTGGGGATCCCATGTGAAAGTTTGCCAGCCTGAGAAGAAAGGAGCCAAGGCAATGCCAAGTCACAGATGTTGAATTTGCAAAGCTGGATCATGTTAGCGGGAGATGCAACACATGGGTGAGGAGCTCAGAGGCTGTTGAGAGCAACATGTGAAGCTTTAGACAACTCGTCTGCAAGCTAGTATCTTTATTTTAAGCTGGATGCATACTTTAGAGGGACTGTCGCTATCGGAGCAAAAAAAAAGGCAAGTCAAAAAAAAAAAAGAAATTAAACAGAGGACTTGCTTTGATCACTTGCTCCTTGCTAAAGGAATGTAAGAACTAAAGTTACTACAAATATTTACAGAAACGAGCAGTAAAGGATTGTAGCAGAGGTACTAAAATACTCACTGTTTCAAAAATAGATCCCATATGGATCTCATTAAGCTGACACCCCTGGGAAGAACAGGTAATCCACGCAGTTAGAGAAGAGTTTGAGGGCACTGGGAAGGCAAGAAGCTGATAATAAACACAGGCTAGGGTTGAGAGAACGAACCATGCTACTCATCATGACTCAAAAACTATTTCTCTGCCTTAAAAGCTGAAACTGAAGTAGTTTCTTTCTCAGGGAATTGTTGCAAGTAGAATACTCCACTAGGATGATTAAAAGAGAGAAAAAGGCTTTACTGTGAAATCAGTTTAGCTTTTTTTTAAGGAAAGTCATTATTAACCGCAATTGACCTTAAAGCAAGGGTTTTTTTCCAAAAGGGACCTCACAAACATTTTCCTGGCCTACAAAATGCACAGATACTACCTCCAACTTCAAGCATCTAATCTGCCAAGCATATATAATTTAGGGTGGCATTACTACTTTTCTGAACAGAACAGTCAGAAGAGTAGAGTCCGGAAGTATCATTTCAATCTGATTCAGAAAAGAATCCTGCATAACCCCAGGTAGAGTCAGACTGTGGTTGCCAGAGCTTGTGGAGGCCAGCAGAAAGCGAGTCCAAACAAAAAGCAGTTCTTTCAGCTTCTACTGGAAGATAAAAGAATAGGTAGGACTCTCAGTATTAATAACATTTTTTAATGATAAATATTTACAGGATTTATGGAATTGGTACCCCTCCAGTGCTCTGTTTTGCCCATGCTTAACTTCCTATCTGTAAAGCAGAAGTACATTTGATTTCTTCCTAAATGGTTTAGAAAAGGGAACGAGGTCTTTTAAGGACAGGCAAAGCTAAAAACAACAACTAAAGAAAATAATAAAGAAAGCTAGAGATTCCTTATATTGTCTCCAGAGGAAAAGGAAACTTAAAAACTGTTGTGTATGTCAAAAGTGCAGGTTAAGTCAGGCAAAATGTTCCAGCAGTAATATGGAGAGAGGAAGACCTTGTAGTGGAACAGACATGTAAATTCATGTCCCAGACCAGAATTTTCTCCTCCTTCAGCAAACTGGAATAGATGGGCAATGAAAAGCTCATGCTGTGCCCATTTCCATGGGGCATGGGGCAAACAATAGAGGGACAAGGCCTGAACAGGATCCCTAGCTAGCAGACAGGAACTGGAACAGTTCGATGCAGTATTTAAATGTAGACACCTTACTAATAGCCTTAATCCTTAGTCTAGGGGAACAGTGGATAACATGGTCAAACAGCAAAGCCTGGATGCAGAGCCCCAGCTCAAGCACGTCTGCTGGTTATTGCCTTTGCTAAAACAAAACCTCATGAAAACAAAGCAAGCATGTGAAAAGGAAGTATACAAAACATGTTCAGAGGGAACAGCTAGTGCCAAATATTTCCCTGTGCTTGAAGTGTCACCTGGATCTGGCAGGTGCCTTCAGAAAAAAACAGCCAGCCAGAGCAAAAGCTAATGGCTCCCTAAATCCCTACTATGAGACACTGGAATTCTAGTCATTTCCATACTTCTCCATTCTGATGGCTGAAGGAGAACCACATTTTTCCAAGACACCAAACCTTGCTCATCTCCTAAATAAATATTGAGCTCCCCTAGGCTCTGAGGGGCTGAGGTGTTTGGATGAGAACACAAGCCCCGCAGCCCCAGGAGACACCCTGCTCCTCCTGACTCCCTCCATTACCCTGGGCTCTTCATCAACAGAACCCTTTAACCACATTGCAGTTCTGCCTGCTCAAGTATCTCTCTGTTGGTTTAGTGAGGACAACCTGTCCTGAGGGTCTGATGTTCAGTTGGTTATTTCCCACTTTAAAACTTATTTCCCTGATCTACCACATTTCCCAGATTCCATGCAAATCACTTACTCTCACATCATATCAGGAGAGTGCTATTGCTCACTATCATGCTCGGATCCTGGGAGAATGCAAAGAATAAAGGCTGCAAGATGATCCATAGAGAAGAAAAAGGGCCATTGACAGACAGATGTTTCGTACATGTAACATAGATTCCTGTTTGCCGCTTTTGTTCCTTAAGATAATGAATTCCAAGCATTTCTGTCTGCCTTAAAATGCCACATAGAGTTAAAATATGCTCACCAGGAAGATGGACTAAACTTTCATCAAAATAATATCTCTACCATGAAATACAGATTTTGAGGTAACCCTTTGACCTTGGAAGAAGAATTTGGACTGGTGTCTTCAAAGGCCAGAAAAGAACTCACTAGTCTTTGGTCAGCAGCTGAACTGGAAAAGATAAGACTGAGCTTTTATTGTAATATACTTGGTTTCTTGAATTGATGCTGATATGGTCTCTACAGAAATACAGATCAGGGGTAGTTGGTCTTACTGTGTAGAAAGCAATTTTTCTAAATGAAAGTGTGAAATAAGCAACTCATTGGGGTCAGGAAAGAGCAATGGGATAAATTACTGATAAATGAGAAAATTATTACAAGCAGCTTAGCTAGACTTCCAGAACAACAACCACTGAAATAAAAATGGCAAAAGAACAAAATTGCTGCATACTTAGCCAGGGATAGAAAAAAACCCCATATTAAATAAACACTGTATTTTTATAAATTATGCTGATCCCTTGCAGATAACTTGCAAAATTAAGGGCTGACTTTGGTACCAAGAAGTCCATAGCCATTTTGACACAGAAGCTAGAAGGAACAGGATCTGGCCCATGGATAATATAAGAAAAACAGAACCAAGCCAAAGATTATTTTCTCTTTATTGGCAGAAATATTAAAGGGGAACTAGAGATTAACTGTGTTCACCACTACAGAAAACATTTACTTTCAGAAAGCAATTGTCCAATACCTTCTTAAAAAATTAGGATTTCTTTAAAAATATCTCAAGTGACTACTGAGGAATGTTTGAAACCAAAAATTGCCAGTCTTTCCTGAAGATTTAGTCAAAAAGGCAGATACATACAATTAAAGCCTAGTTGTTTCCCTTTACATGGTGGCAAGGTTTGATTAAAATTTTTACTTCTTATGTGTTCAGTGTCTGGCCTAAAATGTAATTATATGAAGATCTGATACTTTGAGCCTACAAATATAAGAAGAAAGATTTTAACTTTGAGGCTTTCGCTGCGTTTCTCCAAAGTCCAAAACCAAAAGCACACATCTGACAACCTCAGATTGCCATAAAGTTCAGTCCTTACAACTGTCCAAACCACAGAATCCTTGGTTCTTGCTAACCTTTAGTTCTATTGGGCTGTCATTTTTTTATAGAAACAAAAAGAAAAACCAACCACAACAACAACAAAAAAGGGATAAATACCACCACCAACAACAAAATCAACCCAGGTTTTAGAATATTTTATAACAAAATCTCCGCTGTTGAATCCTGAATAACTACATGAAGAGAATACCTGAAGGAAATACCTGTTGTTTAAAGGAAAGATATACAAAAATGCATAACTCCTATTAACCATAATATACTCTTGGAAAGCTGCTACATTTGTGAGGGTGTTTCACTATTACAACACTAAAACTCTCCTTGTGTACATTTTAATTAGTATCCTACTACCTATAAAACATAATGTTCAGTCTACATCTATCTATTTTACTAGGCTGTATATGAGTTCAGACCTGATATTTCCAGAACCTCCACCACTTCTGAGGTATTCTCTTATTTTACTGTGTTTATCACTATAAAATATACCTGAAGCTAACATGAAACATGGCAATGCCACTGCCAACTCAGCCAGGACTGAGGTTTTAAATCCCAGGACTCAGGTTTAAACCACTTGGCTGGCTTTGTTTTGATGCTCACCCACTGGGGCTAGGATGGATGAGGCTAATGGTGTGATCCTGCTGGGAGCAAGCCTTGTGGGAGCCCCTAGCTCCAGTTATCCCTGGCGGTCACTGCATTGCACTTGCAGTGCTGCTGAATTACAGCCTTGGACAGGAGGTTGCTTGGGGCTTCAGAGCCTTTATTCCCATTGCTGTGCTGTGCTGTGCTGGAGTGTCCTGTGCAACAGTAAGATAGTACCTCTGGCCTAGGCCCTTATAGAGGCTTTTACATAGTAGTGGGTGAATCTTCAACTTTTAAAAGGTTCTATGTCGTTTTGAGGTTATAACTCAGCCTTTGGAAAGGAAACGCGCAAGAGTGCTGCAACTGAAGTTACCTGTTGCTTCTGAGATGCAGCAGGTCAGCCGCACCTGCTGCCCCTCCCATGTGATCCGTGCAATGCAGAGGAAATCCTCCTGAGACTCCATATACAGGCACTTGTGCAAACAGATGGGTTCCTGAAACCCACGATCAAATAGCACAGCTGAAAACCTGGCAAGGGTCAGAGACATATAAAACAATGCCAAATTACAGGCTAAAGGCCATAAAATGACAACACTGCGACACCAAGGAACAATCCTGGGCTGTTCCAGCCCTGGGTGCAGCAAACCCTGTTGGGTCTCTGCTGGGTGAAGGAGGTGGGGCTGGCAGGCGTGGGGCCATGCTTCCCCAGTCTGGTGGAGCAGTGGCAGTGGAGCAGCCTCACACCATGGGAAACATCATAGCACTGGCAATGATAGCCTGGAACTGAAGATCACAGCAGGGCATGCAAGGCCAGGTCAGAACATAAGGCAAGTGTGAGAGCCTTTTCTTTTTTCTTCTTTTTTTGAACCAAACAGCTTTACTTTTCATGCAGACATTACCATATATCAACTCTGATATTTCACGATAAATAGAATCAAGCACCTAAAGCATCCTACTAACAGAGTTTAGGCCTAGAGATCTCCTTGACCACTATGCACTCCTTACCATCTTCAGGAAATAGCCTTTGACTGACATGCAAAATAAGCATGGTAAACCACCACAACAGATCCACATTGAAATGACAGTGTTTGCACACACAGACAAGCTAACAGAAATCAGAAACCTGAAACAGACCGCAAATATTCATTTCTTTACAGCAGTAAGAAAAGAGGCTTCAGGGGAGAGGGGACAGGTAGATCCAGGTTGTAACAGATGATAAAAAACTGAACAAAGTGTCTAGTAGCCTTGGACTCCATTCACTGGGAGAACTCTTTTCATACACTGCCTGAATGATATGCAGCTGTTAAGAGACTACATTCTTCTCTTCCTCAAACTGCTGTGCCCAGGGGACTGTTAATGGACAGAGGAGCAGCTCAAAGCTGGTTGTAAAGCTTTGAGTTGCTTTACATTGTGTAAAGTACTCTGGTTCTCTGTAGAGCTGGTCCAGCTCTATAGAGAACCAGAGTACTTTACACAATACCCTGAAGTTTAGTAACATGGAGAGTCAGCTCTGAGAGCTGTTTTGGTTTCTGGGGCATTCAGTTTTCTCCCTTAAAATTTAATCAGAAATCACTGGCGCTTCTGAACAGCAGGAAACTTTGCTGCTACCAAAGCCGTGCTCTTGCAGAGGTTGGAGGAGGAGGCATGGAGCCCTCCAAGATAGCCTCTTCCTTCTAGGAAGAATGCAGAACAGCATTCCAACAGCCTCCTTGAGATCAGAAGGAAGAGCAGTGCACACTTTCATTGCATTTAATTGAAAAAAGAAGGGTGACAATAACAGAGAAGATTATGAGAACATTTAATCATTTTACATCAGCTCAGTAAGGGAGATCTCCCCTTACTGAGTGCTGGGGATCAAAGAGTGTCCCAGGCAGATCTTCAGGCTTTAAGAGCTTTGCACCCTGACGCTAGTAACTGTTTTAATGTGATGAACCCTGCATTGAACAGTGTAAAAGGAGTATACTCTTTAAAATATTTCATCTGTGCTATTAAGTGTGCCAGCACAGAGAGCGGGTGTGCGTGTCCATGTGCAAACAGTCACTGACAAAGCACCGTGGACTCTGACGTCAGACTGGTGCCAGAGATAGTACCCGCCCTGCAGGAGGATACTGGCTTCCAGGAACAAAAATTTCCAAGGTATTAATATGAAATTATGGGATGACAGGGAATGTCTTCCAAACGATTCACAGTGCCTTTTTACCAGAGATGATTTCATGCAAGAGATCTCAGTGTTGCAGAAACCACAGATAATGGGAAAGAGGATGAAAGGGAACTTGTGAAAATGTTGTCTGTAGCGCAAGAATGACAAATGTTCTGGGAAGAGATCCTTTAATCACTCCAGTAAACTCTATTATAATCAAGGTGTAGGCAAATAAGAGGCAACTGTATCCACAAGTGAAGCAAAAGAACTTTTCACATGCTAAGAGGATTCGAGAGGGAAACATTGGGAAATAAGAACTTCTAAGAGAAGGTGGGACTCTCATTACGTATGGCTGACAACTGGCTTTTGCACTGGGAACAAGGACATAAATTAACTAATTTCTTAATCTACCACTCCAGTCAAATATCATTACCAAAGTCAGCATGATTTGTTAATAATATGGTGTGATGTCCTACCTTTAAGGGGAAGGAAGCATTCAAGATTTGTAAATGCTTGTGGCCAAAAGAAATTATAGAAGTCAGAGGATCCACAAAAAAGTTTTTTTAGTAAAGTGCACTCTTGGCAAGAGAATTCGTACATTAGTCCCTACTTTTGATAAAAGGGGAAAGAAAGAGAGAAAGAAAGAAAAAGAAAGAAAGAAAGAAAGAAAGAAAGAAAGAAAGAAAGAAAGAAAGAAAGAAAGAAAGAAAGAAAGAGGGAGAGAAAGAGAGAAAGAAAGAAAGGAAGGAAGGAAGGAAATCCCAGTGCTTGTGCAGTACTGTTTTGTGCTTATCTGCGGAGACTAGAGCAAAGATGTTTGCCCCAGAAAAGTGCTGCTCTGTGTCTGCATGGCCCTTTCTACAGCCACACCTTGTTCCTTCTCATGACGTGTAAGTGCCAACAACCCTTGGTTGGCTCCATGGCTATCCAGATATCAGTGTTTCAGACATACCCATTAGTCCCCTATCTTCTTGGCTTCTACTTATGACACTAGCATGCTAACTGTCCTGTCCCAAACCGCCCTAATATGAGATTCAGACATATTTCCTTATATCAGAGGAATATAATATGTATCTGCAAAATACAAAGGAAGGTCTTCAGCAGCCTGGGGAAAAAACAGTCTGAGAGAAAGATGTGAACTTCAGATTTCTCTTTGGTTTTCCCAAGACCTGGTTAGGATATCTCAGTCTTGTTCATGGTTGAATGAGTTTGGCTAGAAAAAACTGATCAAAAATAAAATATACCAGTGCAGTCAAGAAATAAAGGTGAATTATTTTTCCATACCAAATTCTGGCCTTAGGAGGCAACTGAAGCTGGATGTGGGACCTACGTATCTTACAACTTGCAGCAAACTAGCCACGAATGAATGATAACTCAAAGATTAAAGTTACATTTAAAAGTGTTTTTGTTTCACATCTCAGGGTGTGCTTCTTTCAACCTGCCTTTTCAACTCCATTTCCACTTCTTGGCTAATACGACAAACCACATAAACTGATGATATAAAGCCTTATGACTGATGCAACAGTCACAATGGTAAGCTGCATAATTTTAACTTCTCATTGTTCACTGTGTCCTCATTGTGTTGTACATTATCTGATATACACTGTGATTGCCTCTGGGCAGGGACAGTAATAATTTATACACATTCTGCAAGTACGAAGTACTCTAAAGGAACTAGTTAAATTAGCAGTAAAGATACAACAAGTACAGTAGCCATTAATTCAAAGAAAAATGCTAGTTGCTGTTCTTACAAAAAAACACTCAAATTGTCACCAAAAAATATTTGCAAAATATTCCATTCTCAAATTGTTTTGGCAACTGCATTGGAAAATCTCCGGGGTCAGAGTCTCTGCTGAAGTGGGCAGAGCAGCTGAGCCAAAGCAGCAACATATCTGAGGTTAGGATACCATCTTTGGACAATTATCTCTTTTTGCAGAAGGGAACCTCCTGCAGTAGGATTTTACAACAACCAGTTTTCTTTATAGATTAATATCAGAAGGAGAGTCAAGCATATGCTGGACTGATTCTGTGACTGCTGCCAGAGACTGAACAACGTGTAATGTTTCTGAACTGGACATGCTAATCCTCCTTACAAAATCCAGACAAGTATGCTGAGCATTCATAGATTTAGCCTAGGGGTTTGCTTCAGCAAACTTACGGCGTAACTGAGAAAATCCAGCTGTGTCTTGGCCTGGAGGGAACCTAGCTAATAAATAAGAAGTCAACCTTTTATATTCATACAGTGAGATTATAGGTATGCAACTTTTGTTTCCACTAGATGTGATGGCAGCTTTGGTTAGTACGTAAGACAAGAAAAACAGAGGTATTTAGCTTACAGGTAAGCAAGCCTGCTCTTGGGCAGGAAGCAACAAGCTCATTGGGTCTTTAGAGGTGCTTCTCCATTCTTTTTTCTCCCTATACTATGTTGCTCTTTTGAATTTAATAAGCCAAGGCCCAATTTTTAAATGGCATGCTATGCAACACAGTAAATATTCTGGGTCAGGACAGATTGTGGAATGGAGCCAAGATAGTGCAGCACTGTAAGCAGAGGACAGTGAGAACTAAACCCAGCCTGGATTTGGTCATTTTGTTAAATAGAGAAATGAGGGAGCCCAGTGCCCTATTCCATCACAGCTCACGATGACTCCCTTCGCTGCATCCCTCTTTGCTGTATCCTTCCAGCAGGCTCCAGCTACCACACCACACAAATTTGTTATCACATCCTGCTTCAATCAGACGTGCTGCAACATTTTCAGAGAACCTGGGAGGACAATCTGTAGTCTTTATTCAGCCTAATTGCACCACTTTGCAATCACTGTCATTTAAGGCTTTTTAGCCGATAGGTCATCAAAATAGAATTATTCCAATAACTCGTTCTTTTACCTGCCTGAGATTCACAGAAACAGTAATCAGCATTTAAGAACTGTTTCTCTCTCAAAATGAAATTGCAGGAAAAGACTTGAATTAAGGGGTACATTTGAAAAAACATAGGAGCTTTTCACTGAACAATACTAATAACGGGAGGCCTCTAAACTCTATTGAAATATAATTAAATACATGTTCACCTCAAAAACAATTTTAAAGAATTAAGCTTTCCTAAAGCCATTCCATGAAGCCCCTTGGAACCCATTATGAATCCTTTCAATAACATTTTACAGCTATTCAGTTATGGGGTTTTGGTTTTTTTCTTGTTGGCTTGGTACATTTCATGAGAGCAAAACTGCCTAGTGCCATTGTGTTAGCTTTGGAGAAAAACACAGTGCTATAAGCAAATGCAAATGCTCTTTTGTTTTCCCCTCATTACCCAACAGAATAAGAATAGGGGTGTAATTGAACAAGTGACCTCACATTTGGACACACATAGGAAAGAATGAAATGTATGTTATTGTAAGTTCTCTGGAGTTCCCATAAGCAAACCTCTCCAGATATTTCCCTAAATGTCAGATCCTGCTTCTTATGAAGTCAGTGGGAGGTTTGCCATTGTGTTCTGTGTCAGCAGGATGGAGCCTCTGGTACTTGTGTTCAGATGTGGTGACTTTTCCATGCCCACCAATGTCACTAGAGCTCTGTCTGCTTAGGTTAGCTGAAGATCTGCCAAGGCTTATTTATCACTATTGAAATCACAGCATGAAGGATTTTAAAAAACAAAACCAGAAAGGCCCAACAAACAAACCAAACTTCTTCATTCAAGGAAGTCCTGGAGGACAGTCCTGTGCCTTTGGGAAAGGACTGCACATCAACAGAGCTAAAGAACATGGAAAACATTTGGTTATGGTGGCAGCCAAAGCAGGGGAGTCACTACACAGAGGATGAGCTTGTTTCACTCGCTCCCAGGAGCACATGAGCTGTCACCCTCCACAGATGGGTATGTGACAGTTGTAAAGGAGAATAAAGCGATGTCTCCTCCTGCTCATGGGGCCCTGCAGAGCAGAGATGAGAGAAGAAATATGTGAGTGTTGGTTGTCAGCAAGGGATGAGGAACACCAGCTGGACCTCAGAGTGTGGAGGGAGAGACCCAAATTCCTACACCAGCAAAACCATTGAACCTATGGAAGCAGAGATGGTGGGCAGAGCCAGCACGGGCAGGGAAGGCAACTGCATACAAATCTTTCCATCTTGACATTTTTTCCCCTCTCCTGTTCTTTATGACCCAGTCACTTTGAGTTTCCTCTGTGTAAAAGACTAAACATTCTCAAATTATATTTTCAGTTTAAAACCCCTGCCATTTTCCTGCAGAAACTCATAGTAGGGAAAAGGCTTGGCAGATCTGCCCCAAAAAGCTGGTCATTGCAGTCCTGTCAGAAGTATCAAGAGACATCATCTGCAATGACTCATAAAATTTAAGACTTCTTCTTTTTTTGAGGTTGTTTGGTTTAGTCAAAGCCATTCCCCTTGCTACCACCTAAGCTGGAATACAAACATACTCTTCCTAAAATTACAGCGCATCTTTGTTTTGTTTGAATGTAACTCTTTGAAAAACAAATCCTGCTGAGGTTTACATCTTGCTAAGCCTTTTAATTCAATGCCAGACAAAAAGCAGACAGGGTGAACTGCTTAAAAAGGACAACAACTACACTTTATTTTGGAGTCAGCCCACGACAGAGAAGAGATGAAGACAAAACAGCTGTGATGAGATTCATATTCATAAGGATCCTCCAACAACGTTCGCATTGCCGTAATGCCATCTGCTTAATGAATATGCTCAACAAGCCAGCGAGGTAAAATAAAAGTAATACTCTCACCTGCAAAATGGAAACGGAGGTGGTAAGTGGTTCTCCTGAGGTCACAGGACTTGTATGTGGTGGAGACACCAACCCACAGCCCTCCAGTCCAGGGCTTAACCAGAAGATCATAACTTACCGATTAACTTCTTAATCACTGTATGCACAGTAACAGAACGGGTGACAGGGAAGTCGAGGACTTCTGTCACAAGAGAATATGAAGCTGATTACAATTAAAGGTATTTCTGCTGAAACAAGAAAGAGCTGCTGGCAAGTGGTGGTGCTGAATCCTGGAGCTGCTATCACCTGTTTAACAGGATCAGCATTTGTTGACAGTAATAGAGTCACTCCCTCAGAAAGAGTAATACTTTAGATTTAACTGTGTTATATCTCATTCCGTGTACAAACCAAAAGTAGCCGCCTGAGAGCTGAAACATAACTAACTCCCCTGAACACCCTCTGTGGCTTTGCTAAGCTGCCACTGAAGCAATGGGGAGGGATACATGAAGTCCAAGAGCTTCTGGCCAGCCACAGTGGGAGATGGGCCACTCTCTCCACACCAGGGTTGCAGAGAGACCCCGTGCATGTACAGCCGGGATGCTCTGTGCTGATCAGCCAGGTAATTCACACATCTCTCCCTGGGGCGGACCATCCATATTCACTGGAGGTCTGAAGGAATAGAAAAACTTTTCTCTATTCTGGGGCTGCCCAATCTCCTCTGAATCATGGCAGTCAGGAGAAGTCCATGATGGCTGGAGAAAGGGAACTGGAATACCCATTTTTAAAAAGGGGAAAGTGGAAGACCCAGGGAACTACAGAGACCGGTCAGTCTCTCCTCTGTGCCAGGCAAGACCATGGAGCAGATTCTCTTGGAAACTCTGCTAAGGCTCATGGATACAAAGAGCTGACTGGTAACAGCCAACATGGCTTTACTAAAGGCAAATCATGCCTGACAAATCTGGTGACCTTCTGTTGGGGGTGACGGCATTGGTGGACAGGGGCAGAGCTGCTGACATCCCCTACTGGACTTCTGCAACGTGTTTGACGCTGTCCCACACGACATCCTTGTCTCTAAATTGGAGAGACATGGACTTGAGGGGTGGACCACTGCGTGGATAAAGATCTGGCTGGATGGCCACCCACAAAGAGCTGTGGTCAAGGGCTCCTGGTCCGTGTGAAGACCAGTGAGGAGTGGTGTCCCTCAGGGGTCGGTGCTGGGGCCGATACTGCTCAGTGTCTTTGTCAGGGACGTGGACAGTGGGATCAGGGGCAGCCTCAGCAAGGTCACTGACTGCACCAGGCTGTGTGGAGCAGTCGACACGCTGGAGGGAAGGGATGGATCCAGAGGGACCTGGACAGGTTTGAGAGCTGGGCCAGTGCAAACCTCAGGGAGGGCAGCAAAGCAAAGTGCAAGGCCCCACACCTGGGTCATGGCAATCCCAGACATGCCAACAGCTTGGGCAGAGAAGTGACTGAGAGCAGCCCTGCGGTGAGAGACTTGGGGTCATGGTAGATGAAAAACTCAACATTAGCCAGCAGTGTGTGCTCACAGCTCAGAAAGCCAATTGTGTCCTGGGCTGCATCCAAAGCAACACGGCCAGCAGGGCAAAGAAGGGGATTCTGCCCCCCTACACTGCTCTGGTGAGACCCCAGCTGGAGTGCTGCATGCAGCTCTGGGGCCCCCAACATAAGAAGGACAAGGAACTGTCAGAGTGTGTCCAGAGGAGGCCATGAAGCTGATAAGAGGAATGAAAGACCTCCGTTATGAAGACAGGCTAAGAAAATTTTGGCTGTTCAGCCTGGAGAAGACAAGGCTGCATGGACACCTCACAGCAACATTCCAGTATCTGAAACTGGCCTACACGGAAGCCAGAGAGGGACTGTTCATCAGGAACTGCAGTAATAGGACAAGGAATAATGGGTAGAAATTGAAATTTACTGTGAGGGTCGTGAGATGCTGGAAAAAAATTCCCAGGGAGATTGTGGGTGCCCCAGCCCTGGCAATGTTAAGGGCCAGGTTGAACAAGGTCTTGAGCAGCCTGGTCTAGCGGGAGGTGCTCCTTCTCATAGCAGGGGGAGTTGGGACTAGATGATCTGAAGGTCCATCCCAACCCCTTAACATCCTATGAGTCCATGATTCCATGATAACTGTGACCCACTTCCAGGAGCACATCTTACCCCTGGTAGTGCAGGCAGTGGCCTTCCCTCAGGCTTTTGTCCCACCTGCTGTAGTTGCACCCTTTCTTGTGCACTCTGGGAACAACTTCCAAAGCAGAGCCAGCTCACTAACCAAACTCACCCAACAGGGTTCTGTGTTCTGACAGAAAAAGGGGAGCTGGCAGACACAGAAGTGGAAATGTTTTCCTCCTCTACTGAAGGGATTCAAAACAATGACAAAAGTGACCCAGACTAACACCGAGGAAAGCTGATGGAGATGAGTGAAGCCTTTCACTGCACCAGGACGTATTCAGTACTACTGATCACAAGGTCAACATGTTAGCCCAGCATTTCTAGCTTCGGGGTAAAGGATAGAAAGGCACAAGAAGAGAATATTAAGGCAAGGTTATTGATGTGACAGAGCTGAAATCAGGAAGAGAGACAAAATCATGCATCAGCTTTCCTCAGAGGCAGCTCAATGACTTGGCTATGCCTGTGTCATTTATCCATTATATATATTTTTCCTCATTCAGGTGGAGAACCTGCATTAATTGCTAAATGGTTTATTGTTAACAATGTGAGGGTGTTTCCTGCTCATTCAGTAACTCCTTGCTAGGCCAATAAATCTTTGGCTTTTGGCCTCACAGTATTTATCTGCAGTGGATACCACTGGGTTAAATCACTTTTGGGCACGAGGCAGCTGAGATGGCTTTTTACAAGCAAGATGTGCTGTGTCTGCCCACACAAAGCACAAAGCACACAGGCCACAAAGGGAGCTTCAAGTAAAGAGGTCAGCCACAGCCATCCATGCTCAGATGACAGACTCTGCCTGGGAGGAAAGAGGACTCTTCATTTCCTGAGCTCTCACGACATTTCTTCCACCTGAGGTAGGAAGGGGAGGAAAACAAGAGTCTGTCCATTAAAGCTCAAGTTATTTTAAAAGTAACACCTGCTAGGCACTTCAACCAAACTCACAGGTCTTCCTGGAAAGGAAAATGAGTTGTCACTGCTCAGCATAACGACCCAGATATGCAGAAATTCATCGCCTGTGGAGCCCTTTCACTAATACCATCTTGAAGTAAGCTTGAAAAAAGGATTAGATAAGGTCTCAGAGCCCTGGGATAATCATAACTACAGATTCAGTGCTCTGAAATCTGATGTATGAAGGGTTAATCCAAAATTAAATAATATACTGCAGTGCCATCATGCCAATAATTTATAAATAACTGGCTTCAGCTTTGTGGGAAAATATGGTGGCAGCATTTTGAAACCTGTACAGAAACTGACTGTAACATATTTGATATGAATGGTTTCTTGGAGGTGGGCTGTTGCCTTCAGTGGCACAGTTAATCTTTCTTCTGTTTTTAGCCCTAAATGTGAAGGGTTTTCTTAAATCATCTGAATAAAAGCAGTGTTTTCCATCTGTTTTCGGGAGTCAATAGCTCTTAAGCACCTTTACTTTTTGGATCTACAATTGCAAAACTTGCATGTGAATACATCTAACGATGAATTAATTCAGGGTGAATTTTACTTGGCCTAAACTCACATCCACTGAATGAAGTCGCCCTGTAAAAAATGTGTTTGATCATTTCATGCTTGCACCATTAAATACACTGTTTCCAAAGTAGCTGATCTTACTCAGAGTCTTTGAGGTGAATTATACTTTAGAAACCCTGCAAGTACGACACATTCTTCCTATCAAATATGTGCCTCTCAAAAGCATAGGCTCCTCCACTGCTGAAGGAGCCAGTGTTTAAAAATACCCTTGTGCCATTTTGCTGTACATTGAAAAAGTTACTCCTTCAAAGCAAAGGCACTCAGTTGCATCAGAAACATAAACATCTGCCAAAAATATGTTTGCAATCAGCATGCAGAGTCAGGAAAGCATCCCTATGCAGAAAGGTTAGTTCAGCATGTGTTTAAATTTAAGCACATATTTGAGTCACACGAAAGGAAGTTACGCTGCAGCATTTCTCCTTGCATTGGCCGTTGTACCTACTGTCTGCTGGAGAAATCTGTGCTTCATCCAATGAATTGAATGCAGGGCCTGTATTTCCTAAGAAAAGTTGACATACACATTCAAATATTTTTCTAGGCAAGAGTGGGATTTCAGTATATGCACAAGTAAGTTTCTAGATGAAGGTCTAAAATCAGAAAAGATGTATGAAGAAACAAGAATTTATTACCTGTCATTCCCAAAGAAAAGACCTTTCTTTCAAACACAGCCTACATTTTCCAGGGAATCATTGTTCTCTGTAGTTCTTGGACAGCTGGGCTTCAGCTGGCAATGTTTAGTTAGAGTGAATGGCTGCCACCTGATAAAATACTCTCTTCCCCAGCTTGAAAAATAAGTGGCCTGCACAATATTGAGTTTGATGTAAATAAAAGGGCATGCAATTTCAAAGACACCTACTAATTTCTTTTAATTAGTATATTAATAATTATGGCAATAAAATGGCTCCTGGGTTTTGATGAAAACTTGCTTTTTTTTATTACAGACTCTTTTTCTACCAGTATTATATTTTTCTTTTCAGACAAGCACATCCCAACTTAATTAGGGATAGCAATTGTTTTGCTTTGTAAAAATGTAGGCACATGCTCCCACTTTTATGGATTAGAATCATACAGATCATGCCGTTTTATGAAGGACTTTCAGTAATTTCATTTTAGATTCTGCTTTATAGTGTTGTTTGCTTAGCTCATAATATTCCCATAAAGTTTTTCTGCCCAAAACGTTTATTTCTTTACTTGTATTTAATTGCCATAAATCAGTGAGCTGTAAGAACTCGGTACACAGAGTGATTGACTCCACTCCTTCACATACTGTATGTATCTCTGACTTCACTAAATTTACCTGTATTGCTCAGTTCCTCACCATATACAGACATACTTCTCTATCAAACTTCACAAATGTTTGAGAATTCTTTTTTTCATCATATTGACCAAAAGGTGAGTAAATTTAAGAACAAAGTGAAATTTGTCTTGCTCTTTTAAAAACTAGAAGGGAGAAAAGACCTGTCTTACACAAATATGACCCCTAAGTATGACAACCAGCTGATAATATAGTGGATCAGTTCATTTCATAGCTTTGATGTTTGGAGAATGAGCATGAGTGAGACGTTATTCTGGTATTCAGATTAATACCATATTTTCACTTTATTCATCCCAAGACTCAGCAAGTGAAACAGAAAACATGCACATGCTCAGCACTATATAGTACCAACATCTTGTCTGAAAACCCTGCACTCATATGATTTACACATACAGCTGGAAGAGTCTAAATCTCCTCAACACCTGCCAAAAATATCATGACTAAAAGGACACAGTCACAGATACACCAGTGCAGAAATAGTCCTGTATCAGCACCCTCTTCCACAGCACAGCTTGCACACCTCGTCACATGGCATAAGCACAGATTCAGGTATCATCCCTCACAGGACTGCTTTTGTGCCTATTCCCTGTCAGGTCTTCTGTGCATGGCACACACCTAAGGGGAAGTTCTAGCAATTTCTTTCAGCACCATCTTTTGCCCATCAGCATCCCAAAGGTCGTTTGACCCCAGTGGGATAAAAGCTGAGAGGACACATACAGCGTGAGGAGAAAAGGAAGTAAAGTGCCAGAAGCAGGCAGCTGACTTTTCTCGCCAAGTACCAAAACCAAACAGAAAGGCAAAAAGTTGACAGGTCAAATTATTTACAAATGCAAGATCTGACCTGTTGTGGGGTTCTGTTGGTGATAAGTATGGACTAGCAATTGCCATCAAGGGTCAGAAATTTCTGCAGGAATCCCTCTGCAGGCCTCTGGGTCTGACTATTCTGATATGACTTACAACAAAGGTGTTAACAGTTTCCTCTGGAAGATAAACAATTTGTTTGCTCCTTGGTCTGTGTTAAGATAAAAACTCAGCCCGTCCTTCTCTCCTTCAAAGCCAATCAGAATAATATTTAATAAGGAAATAATAAAGCAGAAATCTGACTGAAACTTATTTCCAAAGATCACTTTAATTTCATCTGCTGTGACTGATAGTCAGACCAGCGCAGCTCAGAGTACACACAGGCCTTGTAAATGGGTGTCAAGGAATTTTGCCTGAGCCAGCACTTCCCAGATGCAGCATCTGGTTTTCAGCTTGCCAGCAAACTTACAGTTTGGTTTACTAGAACACAAGAGAGGTCAAGTGACCTGCCAGAGGTCTCCCAGCGAGCGGAGCATAGCACTGGGTTTGAACTCGGGTTCCACCTGGTTCACAAACTTCTACTGTCTTGTTTGGATGCTTCCCATCTATCAACTCTGCTCCTCCCTGCCAACTCCCCAGCCAACAAACCCACCAAGCCTTCTTCCCAACCAGGTTACAAACAGGTCTTTTTACCATTCATCCAGCACACACTGAATTTGGTGGGTTCAGTAAAACTTCAATCTGTACTGAAACTGAGTTTTGAGTGCACAAGAGTGGGGGAACAGTACCCCCACAAAAGCCCTTTTTGTGACCCAGTCTCCCCACCCAGCATTCTTACAGACACAGTCATGGGTAGGAAAGCTTCTGTAGTGCCTAAGCAAGGGCGATCCCAAGCTGGTCACAGCAAGAAGAGTCACTGCTCCCCAAACATGCAGGGCCTGGGGTCAGTCAAAGCCCCAGAAAATGCTGGAGGAATACATATTTTCCTTTCTTTTGGCAGCCCTGGCATTAGCTGAATGCCTGCTCCTTGGAAGTGGCACCTCTCTATGCTGCTCATCACTGCTCAGCTCTGACATGCATCTGGCTGTTTCCTTGCTCCTCAGAGCCATGACTGAGCCCATCACAGGCCCAGGCTGAACTGCTTATGCAAACAATAGGAACTTTTAAATCAGTAAATTCAAGGGCAGTAAAATAAGTTTTTAAATTGTTGTTCTTGTTATTATTATTTAAAATAATAAATTTAACAGTATAATACTTAGTCCAAAGAAATGCATTTTTGTCTTAAAATGTACAAATCTTTTGTTGCCTTTGCAGTGAACATGAAATCAGGCTGAGAATCAAAAAAGTCAAAACAAAATCCACAGCTTCCCATTAAACAACTTTACAGTCTTGTATAATTCATAGCATTTCTCTGTGCTTCAGTTGACTCTCCTACAAAGTAGAGCTATTGAAAAATGTCTGCCTTTGCCAAAAAGTGGCATTTTTCATAAAATGAGGATTGTACTAGGTGTAATCCTGAAAGTTTACCAGCTTTGAAGCATTTCCTCAAAATTGAAACTATAGTCTATGTGGTTTGGGGTTTTTGACTATCTAATGAATTACTTCATTGTGTATGTGTCCAGTGAGAAAAGCAAACGTTGATAAAAGAAGAGCAGAAGAGCATGAGGCTGGGGCAGTCCTTCATGGCCTCCACCTCCGTCATCTCAGCTGAGTGTAGGGCTCGGCTCCAATGCCATCTGAGGAGATAAGCCAGCTTAGAAACCAAACATACAGATCCAGTTTTGCTAGAGTTTATTTGGGACAGGAAACTCAAGATAGGACTTTACCACAAAACAAAAGGACTGGCGTTTGCTAAATAAGAGTGCCGTGCATCGTATGACTTTCTACCCACCCTGACTCTTAGGAGGAAAGCTGTCCGGAGCTCCTCTCGTGGGTGGATGGGTACATATGCAGTGGAAATGTCAGTGATGACTAAGCTGCAAAACACTGCCTGGGACTGCCTTTGCAAATGCTGGTTGATTTGGAGTTTATCAAGGATGGACATGTGGCTTTGGAGATTCCCCCTGAAAAGCCACCACAGCTGTTAGTAATGATGCCCTTGTGTTATTCATAGCTGAGTTCACATTTTTGTGTAAAGCATGTTCTACCAGATGCTGTTTTAAAAATGTTGCACTGCAAAAGCAGAAAAGAAGATCTATTGTCATTTCCGCGTCACAGTATTACACTAGATTAAGCCTGTGGCAGTACCTCAGATGGAGTCTCTTCCTGCTCCAACCACATAAACAATTTACACCATCAAAATCTGTTTCTGGACAGGGTATAATGAAGAGTATCAGAGTGCTCTTTCCTTGTCAATTCATATTCAAAAATTTTTCTCAAGTAACAAATTATTAAGGCATGCAAAGCATCTAGTCCACTCCATACCTATTGAGCACAATTATTTTTTAAAGTAAAAAGAAACCAAAAAACCCTGACAACAACAAAATTTTTAAAACCCTTAAAAATTATTTGAATAGCTGAGATTTCTTTTGTGGGTTACATCCAAACATCTTGCTCTATTTTGTAACAGCCCTGAAAGGTCACAAAGCATTTACCACGTTTCTTAATCCCACCCCATAACATGTGCTATAGCTCTCAGGTTGATCCTTCTCATGACCACCCCCTTCTCAGTCTCCGTAATTCAGAAGCCAGCAACAGACATCCCTCCCTGTATTGCAACATGCAATACAGGTTATTCAGAACAAAACAATTCCTAATCTGGACTACATAGCAGGGAAAAAAATGGGAAATTTCATGGCAGGTTTCGAACTGCCACATGCCATAACCCTGCACAGAGCAGCAGAGCCACTTTTTTGACTTAAGATGAGAAGGTATGTGGCTGTGGCAGATGGGTCTTGTTAGCAGCACTGCACAGCTAAAAAAGGCATTTGTGTCCTCCCTTTGAAACACGTAAATTTGAAGTGTAAGACATCTTGTAAAGTAAAGCCTTAGAAGCAGAATATGCCTGAAACAGCTCAGTGTTTGACACTGCTTAGTTTTAGATTACAAATAAAATCATCCCAGTCTCTCTCCAATCCAGAAAGCAGAAAATTTGCACATGCTTTGGCCTGTATCTCCATGTGAGCCACATCATGAGTTACATGATGCGCAGCCTCACATTACTTCTGTCTTCTGCTTTAGTTCAAAAATTTAAAAAACCCCAACAAACCAAAAAAGAAAAAACCCAAACCAAAACAAAAACAAACCCCCCCCAAAAAAACCCAACAAAAAACCAACAAAAAACCAACCAAACAAAAAAACCCACCACCAACAACAAAAAAGAAACCCCCAAACCAAACCAAACCAAACCAAGCCAAACCAAACCCAAACCAAACCAAAACCAAAAAAAAAAAACAAAAAAAAACAAAACCAAAAAGAATAGGTACATTTCTCTTGAGTTCAGTTCCAGAGTTTGAAATACAGATTTTGAGATGAGAAATAAAAGATTCTTCTCCTAACTACAGCATATTTTTCTCTGTGGAGGAAGTGAACACTAGCCAAAAAGCAAAAATATAATCCATGAGTTCCTGTATTTTAACTGTCTCTCATCTTGAAGCAATAAACAAAGGTTAATCAAATACTTACTAGCTGAGTAAATATTTTTGCTCGTATGTATAAACCGACCTGGGTCAGATTCTCATGTTTTGGCTCAGCATTAGTATGTCTTTTCAAGGTTAGTAGATTCAAAATTATTTTTTTCCATCTTAACTCCCTATGCTAAATCGAGAAACTATGCATATATACATACATATGTATATACAGACACTCTATACACCTTGTTTTTTACAGACCCTCCAAGAACTGTTTCTTTTTCCTCCAAACAAAGCCCAGAAGCATGTTCATGAAAGTCTCTCTACAGAACTCTGCAACGACCATTTAACAGAGGTCAGTATTTTCCAGCAAGGTAACACACTCCAGCTGCCTACAAACTAGGTAGAGGGATCTTCCCAACCCACCCTCCAGAGGCTGGTGACGTGTCAAAAGTTCCATTTAGGCAACATGCTCCCATCCAACCCTGCTTAACTTGCATGTTCACTCCTATCTGGCTTTCAGCAAGCCCAGTCCTGTATCATGCCTATCATGTGCCAGCATAACACAGAGCCCTGTGCTGTGGATGCCGTCAGAACTATTCTTTTGCACCAGCTCCGTGATGGTTGTGGTTTAAGTCCTCAACTCCATTTGAATCCATATGTCAAATTTCTCCATTGCCTGAAAGCTGTGCTGAAGGCCCCAAAGAGCATGACCCCACTTTTCCCCAAAAGCTACAGAGAAGGGAATTGAGAAGTAGCTGTTCTCTGAGGACCCCCCAAAGGAAGCCTGACCTGCCAGACAGCAGACACCCTGCCACTGCCCTCCCTGGAGAAAGAACCAAGCAATAATAATGTCAAGTAACTTCTGCCAGCGTGACCATCTATGCCTTCCAAAGCAGTGCTGTTCAATTCTACAAAACTTGTGGCTATGCTTTGAAAGCTTTTCTTTTCGAACAGGCTCAGCTTTTTTCCAAGCTCTTTCTGCATTTCACGGGATCGCATATATTGTGGTTGGGCTGAACTGTTTTAAGATAATAGTTCTGCCATAACCTTTCCTTCAGACAAGTGATCACTTTATGTCCTGAAAAACACATATCAGACCAGACATTACTTCTGGGAACCATATCTACCTTCTGATCCTCTAAGACTCAATTAACTCAGCTTTTTAAGGACTACAACCTTGCAAACCAGCTCCATCGCTACAACCGTAAGATGATGGCCCTGGACTATACCTGAGCCAGTGACTTCGGATCCAGAAAGCAAATATGCAGAGTGGGTGTCACCAGGCCACCCATCCAGTCCTGGTCTGTAGACCAAACCTCTCACTAAGCCAATTCATATACAGGTCCCTCTCATCTCTCTCTGCTGAGGTAGTGACAAACCCATGGATGCCAGATGGACCTGACACACTGGCATCCAGATCTGACACACTGGTATCTAGGACATGATTCCACAAGCCAAGGTTCCCCAAGGGATAGTAGGAATGTTTCCTTTACAGGAGCTAGCTATGCTTGTTTATTCTCGGTGAGGAGAATGCGTGTATTGTCTGACAGAAAAATCATTAAAACATTTTAAAACGGAAGGCTAGGCTATAGATAGTACTCTGGTGCTTATAAAATACAATAGAATACAGATCAGGGAAAACAGATTTATGAGAATCAAATTTTTTTCCGATATTCACCAATCATTTGGGACTGGGGTGAATAGCTTGCACAGTTACCCCATTCCTTCCTCATCCATTACACTTTGCACTTCCTCCATGGGCCTCAGTGAATGCGTTTGCCCCAAGGGACCCAAAACCCAGCTTTCCCTGCAGCTGTTGATACAAGACTAACCTTTCATGGATCCAGGCCAGGCCACAAGGAAGCAAGCCACAGCCCTCTGCCCATTTTTTGCCTTCTCCTGGAAAGATACAACATTGCATGCCTTTGTCAGCAGCAGTCTAGCTTGGCTTTATCTCCAGCCTGGGATTTAATCCTAGGAAACACTCACATGACTTCTCCTTACAGAATCTCCATTTGAGCCAGATTTCCCTGAATTTTTCCCCTCTTTATTTATCCAACTATCAGCTTTGTTGTTTTGGAGATATTTTTAACCTTTCAATTTCACACTTTGGGGACCTAATTGTAGGAAGACATGGCTGTATCTCCTCAGTTCTGAGAACCAACTTCTGACTGCAGCTTTTTCAGAGGGGCAGTTTCACCACTGAGACTGAATATTTTTCCCCTGTTGTTCTTTCTACAAGTTTCATGTCTATTTCAGTCTTCAAACATAAGCCTATTTAAACAATCCACATGTACATTAATGATGTTTTAGATGTTTCTTTGGGAGTCACTAAGTCAATCAGCATCAGAATTTCTGTGTAAAGCAGTCTGATATGACCTTGTGTTAAGCAGGTCTAGAATGGAGAACAGCTGACAAAGGGAGTGAACAATGGGACAAAAATTGTATGTATTATTTTCTCATCCTCTCCCAACTTTACATTCTCCTTCTCCCAAGTTCAGTCTCAGCTTCTTTCCTCTCACCTGAAGCCTCGTGGTTCTCAGCTACAATTTCTGCAATTACAACTCTCAAGCAGAGAAGCATGGTTAGGATGGTATCAGCTCTGCTCACCATGGGTGATAAGGGTGAAGAAGACCTTTCCCAAGCTGCTGTCAGGGTTGGGTTGCAGGTTTTTGCCCACTGCGGGGAAGTGTTTCTGCCAGACGGAACCCACAACCTCTGCTCACACAACACTGCTACCCACCACTTAGGAAGCCAGTCAATGCTGGCGTTTTTCCATGTCTATTACTCTCCTTGAAACTTCCAAGTAAAATATGTGGGTTTATGTCTCACTGAATCCTTTGACTAACCTTGTTCTTTTTTTGTGCTGTGGTCACCTTATGGGAACGAGTGTGGTTGCAGAGTGAACCAGTCCCAGTTACTAACTCAGCTGCCACGGTTCAGTGGGAGAACTTGTTTCTGACCTTTACACAGTCCCTCTGCGAGAACATCTCCTCAACACTAGGATCAGTGGCCACTACTTTGTCTATGAGATCAAGCTGCATTTTGTCCAGGGGTTCTTCCAGCACTTTCTCAGGAAGATGAGCTGCTATTTGAGGTATAGTCTTTCAGGGCGACAGGCAACCAGAAGGCGTTTGCAAAGGGATAGTGCAACATTTTCAAAGCAAACAAGTATCTATTAGCCAATGTTAATAGTACATTCCTAGCAAGCCCATACTAGTCATGTCATTTCTCTCTCCTTAACAATGGCAAAAAACAATTTAATTCTATCAACTTAAAAAGCACATAATTATCATTCTCCACTCATGACACTTCTGTCGGATTTCAGGCTCCAGTTATGGTTTTTTACCTGTTTCTGGATCCCTTGGCTGGTAAACATGTTGTGTGGTCATAGGTTTTCCATTGTAAACAGGTCAAAGGCCTCTGGTCTTTAACAACTTGACTTATGCATGGGATTTACAGTTGGCCAGCAATCTGGTGAATCCATACAAGCCCATATGGTGGAGCCTGCACAGTGTCAAGTGCAGCGGTGGAGTGTAGATGTGCGCAGGGACAGTGCCCGCCCTGACATTGGTGCACCCAGGCCACACCCCCCGGGCTTCCAACAGCTCCTCTGGGAAGGTATCACAGTTTCACTGCCCTGTTACAGCAAAAGTTGCGAATCTCCCATCCACTGCTGTCGTTTCTAAAAAGACCTGAACAACAAAATGAGGGACATGCTTTTACACCAGCCTAGGCAGGCAAAAAAATGTACATTCAATGCAGGAATGGCAGGGCTGGCAGGGGCTGCCTGTCCTGCCCTGTGGACAGAGGACTTCCTGCTTTACAACTGTTTCCAAGATTTGTAGAAGTTTGAAGACTCAGATTTTGGAGAAAGCACAAAGACAGCTTGTACTCTGTCCCTCCTGGTTTCACTGCCCTCTCTATATCCATGAGAAGCTGTGATCGCAACTCTTGGAATCAGGAACCAGTGGTGACCAGATCGTGGAATTCGGGAGCTCCTGGTAACTGGAAGGACACAGCTCTGGCTGTGGCTGGTGGAACACCTGAGTGCATCTGCCTTACTAAGCTCTGCGCTGGAGGCTGACCTCACTCAGCCAGTCGCTCAGACGACAGATCCAAGCAGAGAGTCAAGCTCACCTGGAAATCATGGCTTGGAAACCCCATTTTCCTAAGAATCAGGAGCCTTTCCATGCATTCCCAGTTTGCTTCCACTGGTATTTGCATGACAGTAACAACCACAGGCTCTGGATCAGAGACCATTGTGTATGTATCACCAAGCGGCCCTGTAAACAGGTATGTTCCTTATGGCTCTAAACCCATTCTCCACCTGCAGCCCCTCTCTGGTCACATGTCTGTCTTTCTCCTTTCCTAGCCTGGAAAAGAGAAGCCCTCCTCCGAGGTTTGTCAGGCAGTAGAAGCAGTCAGACAAGCAGTTAGTAACCAAATTTAGATGTGCAAGAAAGGAATTGGGTCCAAGGCACTGACAGTAGCTAATTTCAAAATGCTTTCAGTTATGTGTTCTAAGTTGTTTCTACAAGATCTCCTCCGAGTTTTACTATATGGCTGAGAAGATTTTCTTCTGTTGCTGCTAATTAAAATGATAATAAACAGACACTTGTGTACAGTGCTGCCATTACACAGTTTATACCTCTCTCATCTAGCTATTTCCTGGGGCATTTTTTAGTTTAGATATCTCTCTGCTTGTGAGGTGACTCTTCTTCCCACACAATCCCCTCACATATATCTCCTTTCATAAACATTTCAGATATGCTTCGCCTTTCAGTTTCTTGCCTTCATCCCTTAAAATTCCCTTTATATGTCCACTCAAAGGGGGTATGTTTCCTGAAGCTACTAGAAGCATTTTCTTGCCAGATACTGGCTCAGAAAGAAACAATGTTCTTCGCCTCAGCAAGGTTCTGCAGAGTGCTTCCAGCATTTCAGCTCCCACTGTGGAGAGTTGTGAGGCCCCAAAGTCTTGAGGTTCTGAGTAGGGCATGCGATACACTGAGTAATGAAATACTTGTTTCCTCAGTTTTGTCTCCTGCTCCCTCTTCCTGTCCCCCACCCTCAAACAGCACAGCCTTGAGTTACACCTACAATGGTTTGCTTTAGACCGAAACCTAGAGGGAGAGCTTTCAAAAGGCAACGCTGGCAATACTAGACTGTGCTCAGGACTAACGCATGCACATCTGCTCCACCAAGGTGCCTCAGCACCAGCATCTTTTACTTACTGTCAAAAAAAAGGACATATAAGATGAGATTTGGTGTAATTTAATATAAAGCAGTTAGCAGCTTCTAAAAGAATATTAAATCAAACTCAACGTAGTGCTGAAAGTGAACAGAAATAATAGATCAAGGTTGTATCCAGAACATGCAAATGGTTGAACTCAACTTTGCTCTACCTGATGCTCAAGGTGCCTTTGCTTGACAATTTAGCTTGTAAACTAACCACTGTCATTTGGCATATTCAGAGACATTTTAGGCACAGAAAAGACAACAGCAAGGACTACTGTGATATTAAGGGATACAAACATAGAAAGCAGTGAAAATGTTACTACGTTCCTCTTCAGCCAGCTGTATTTCTGAGTCCTTATTTGATGGAGAAACAAGATATCATTTATCCTCTGCACACATATGAATTATAAAGTTCTACAAGTACCAAGTGTGCAATTACAGCTGGATTTTGCATACAAAGCGCAAGGGAGAGTGATGTGGCTTCCTGCAGCTTCCCTTGTGCATTTCTGCTGGAATCAAGCCCTTCCAATGAGGAGACTACTGAGTAAAGCAGGAGTCTATTTTTGCCAAGTAGGAGGTTCTGCCACTACTTTGGAGAAAGGGGCTTTGGCTGAGCTGTACAGCTAGCAGCTATGGCCCACACAGAAGGCAAAAACCTGCACAGGCTGCCAAAACAGCCAGCTCCCAAGGGAGTTTCACTCCAGAGGTAGGAGGCAGCCCCAATGACTTCTTGAGAGCTGGCATGTGTCGCCTCTAATGCACGCACCAAAAACTCTTCATCCTGACCCCAAAACACACAGAGCAAAAAAGTAAGCAATGGCACTTGTATAAAAACAATAAAGATGATCTTTTTCAGAGACAGCTGTATGTTGTGTTGGTCTGAATGCAGCCGTAGGTCACATCTGTAGGACTTAATCTATGCATCATGACTGAATCTCAAGAGATCATGTTTCAGCCCTGCAAAACCTATGGATCATAAATGAATCTCAGAAGACTGTGTTTTGTAATTGTGTACACGAACCCACTGAAAAAGGGGTGAATGCAACAAAGTCAATCACTACGAGGCAGGAAAGGTCTCCTACAGGAATTAGGTCTAGAACAGAAATGTCTTAAGAGTTGACTAGCAGCAATGATGCACAGAATGAATGTAAAATAACTAGTAAGGAGATTAAAAACCTACGCAGATAAGAAAGAGGGAGAACTCAGAAAGCACTTGGAATTGAAGCAAAGTGCCCTTTTAAGAGCTGTTGCAGAAAAAAAATACAGAGTACATTTATATTTAGAAACTACACTGAAACACTAGAGAGTCATCTGCAAAACTGTAATAATAAAAACCCAAGTCTTTGAATTCATTGGCCTGATTCTCAGAAATGGGTTTCATTGAAAGCTATGAAGAAAGAAGAACTATTAAAATAAGCTCTTTGGAGGGTCTTGTTCTTACTAAATAAATATGATGAGCAAGGGATTATCACACATTTGCAATTTGATCATGATGTTCCAGGCTCACAGTAAGTATAAAGAAAATGCATGTTAGATTATGTCCAAAGGATTACTCCTTCTAATGATGGTTGTAAACAGTGTGTTTATTTGAAACCCTGAATAAGAGAGGGCAAAGCACTCTATGTGACTCAAGCACACACTGCTTGCTACAAAAAAAATCATCAGCATTATTATATGCAAAGCAAGCCCAGGCACTTGTGGAAAACACAATAGAAGTTGCCCACTATTGTTAAAGTTGGGATACTCTGTCCCAAATCATCTGAGGAAATCCCACTGAGATCCCAACCAGTCAGATGGCTCCCACATCTATATGTCTGAGACAAAACTCATATCCCTGGACTGGGTTTTGACAGAGAGGGTATTTTGTAGTTTGGTTTCAGGGTTTAGCTGCAGGGACTTGTCACTGCTGCTGGGAAGCTCAGATCAAAACCATATCCCAAATCTGCCATAAGAACCTGAGGGGAAAGGACGCAGGAGCAGCTCAGAGTATCACAAACAATGGCAGTAAAACAGCTGTGTCAACCTGGTTTTGTGCACAGGAGTGTGACACCAATGGTTCTGTGCCACACAGGACCCTGTGAGTGCCCAGTGCTGCACCACAGCACCAGCTGCCACTGCCACCGTTACCACCAGCACCCACTCTGAAATTGCATCGATGCTGAAAGCACTGCCAAGGCCACAGTCAAGCCCTTCACTGTCCCTAAAAAGAAGAATTGAAATAAGCTGGGGCTAAACTGGCTGCACCAGCACAGAAGCATCCTCTAACTGAGGCTATTCAAATCTATAATCGCCAAAGGCTGCTGTACAATTTTAATGGGGCTCAGCTGGTTGTTTTTCCCCTCTTCTTTTCTCCCTTTCTGGTCAGCTGTCAGGAGCCAGACCAAGCTTGCTGGACTCAAAGCTGCCCCACTGGCCAGCCTGCTCCAGAGCTTTCCCACGGGATGCTGTGGGGTCAGTACCTTGTGCTCTGCCTGTGAGCAAACACATGCCTCTGCTGCTGTGTGCACCCAGGGTGTGAGCACTGTGTGAGAAATAGGCCATCCTGAGCCTTTTTATGCCCCAACTTGCAGGTTTTTCATAACAGGTTTAAAACATAACTCTTTTACCACCAAAAATGCCTGGCTAGTGAGTTTTTTAACAACCACTACTGCACTCTTTTAATGTGCATTTTTCAGCTAAACCATTACCCTTTTGTTGTTGTCCTTGCCTTCCCCATTGTTACCTGGTTCTTTCTGATCCTGACTTCTCATCTGCAATTTCATAGCTCTGTGTTTTCAGCTCTGGACTGTGTTATGTTGGTGAAGTCTCAGTGCCAACCATACTGTCATAACCCAGCACACTCTTCACATTTGCAAGGGGAAGGACTAAATAATTTTTAAACTTTTTTCAGACTTTCTGTTTCACTTCTGGAAACCTGCAAAAAAATGAAGAAGAAGAAGCAAAAGTTGCAAGGAGGAGGAGTTGAAGGGAGACAAAAGAAGCTCATAATAGAGAGGACAGGGCTGTAACGCCGAGTGCAGTTATAACATCTTGTAACTGCGTTAATGAGGAGTCAGTTTATTTTTACAAAAAAACCCCACGAATTAAATCTGAATGTCATTATCAAACATGACACAACTGATACATCCCCTGCGCACCTTCAGAGAGAGATCTGCCTGTCTACTTTTGGTGATGGAGAGCAGCCAAGCAGGTCTCTAACTGGGTCGGTCTCATGCCTGGCGGAGCAGCATGAGAACTCTCGCAGGGCTCTGTGCCAGCTGGCAGTGCTTCAATCTAATAATCCCATACAGCACTTTCCTACAGTGCACTGCAGGGTGTTGTAAGGCTTCATTAGCTAAGTCTTGTAAAGCATTGTGACTGCTTAAATAAAAGGGACCTATTTAATGTTAAATATTAGGAGGACATTTTTCACCATGCAAAACTTTCAGTTCCAGCTCAGAGAAGTCAGCTCTCATCCTGCCCTCAGCTCTGCTGAGGAGAGGCGTATGCCACAGGCAGTAGTATCAACAAGATTGCTTGGGGTGGCCTGAAAGCAGCAGTGATATACAGGTTTCTTTCCCAACCAAAGGAACATTTCACAGTTTTCTGAAAAGAAATTTTAATTTTCTTCCTTGGCAACACTTTAGCAGCTAAAACTATATGCAGGCCAGTCCTGGTTTTTGCCAGAACGTTTCATTCATTTACATTTAAAACCTTTATAAACAGTCATTTGAACAGTAACAAAAAGGAGGTAAGAAGGCTATATTTTAGCCTAAGTGAAAACTATTTCCGTTGCAGTTAGCAGAACAATTCACACTCAACAGCAGTAAGGTTTTACTGCTATATTAAATGAATAAATGACAGTTTGAATTAAAACAGTTAATCACCTCCTAGCCATGCAAACCTTCCTGCACTACATCATGAAGACAATATAACCATAGGCAACAAGGACCTTTCTGTCCAGAAAATCAGTTCTGAAAAGGAGAGGAAACCTGCCACTAACTGCGACCCTAGCAAATGGTTCTGCATCATACCCTCAAAAAAACCCCCAAAACAAAACAAACAAAAAAAATTAACCGGGTTATTTACAGGAGGTAGATATGACAAATTCAGAGAATCATTCTGGTACCAAAGAACCCTTCACTGTACTATAAATTACAGGTTTTAGAAATTACTGCTATAAATCACAAGGGTCACTTTTCTCCTTGATGCTGTCAACTCATGTCCATCCATTTCCCAACAGTCACCAGAGTACACTATCTTTTGCATTCTGTCATATAAAGACTTGAAAGCTTAGAAAGCAGACTTGTTGACAGTTGAAAACAAGTTCTTTCTCTGGAAGGAGGGTCCCGAGGGAGCTGGCAGATGAATTTGCTAAGCCACTACCCCCCATTAAAGGAAAACAAACAAACAGAAAAAAAAAAAAACAACAACCCACAAAAAACCCCAACAAGACAGGTGAAAACAAGACAGATGACTGGAGAAAGGGAAATAACCCCCAATTTTTAAAAAGAGGGTTTAACTGTGTTATATCTCATTCCGTATACAAACCAAAAGTAGCCGCCTAAGAGCTGAAACATAACTAACTCCCCTGAACACCCTCTGTGGCTTTGCTAAGCTGCCACTGAAGCAATGGGGAGGGATACATGAAGTCCAAGAGCTTCTGGCCAGCCACAGGGGGAGATGGGCCACTCTCTCCACACCAGGGTTGCAGAGAGACCCCGTGCATGTACAGCCGGGATGCTCCGTGCTGATCAGCCAGGTAATTCACACATCTCTCCCTGGGGCGGACCATCCATATTCACTGGAGGTCTGAAGGAATAGAAAAACTTTTCTCTATTCTGAGGCTGCCCAATCTCCTCTAAATCATGGCAGTCAGG
>VZTG01008333.1:51045-226751 GCA_013397845.1 Melanocharis versteri
TGAAAGACTTGGGGTCATGGTAGATGAAAAACTCAACATTAACCAGCTCAGAAAGCCAAGGAAATCCTGGGCTGCATCAAAAGGAGCGTGGCCAGCAGGCAAGGGAGGTGATTCTGCTCTGCTCTGATGAGACCCCAGCTGGAGTGCTGCATCCAGTTCTAGTGCCCCCAACAAAGGAAGGACAAGGAACTGCTGGAGCAAGTCCAGAGGAAGCCACAAGGTTAATAAGGGGACTGGAACACTCCCTACAAAACCAGGCTGAGAAAGCTGTCGTTGTTGAGCTTGGAGAAGAAAAGGTTGTGTGGGGACCTCCTAACAACCTTCCAGTATCTGAAAGGGCCTGCAGGGAAGCCAGGGGGGACTGTTGATCAGGGGCTGCAGTGCTAGAAAAAGAAGTAATGGGTACGAATTGCAAGAGGGGAAATTTAGGTCAAGTGTTAGGAAGAAATTCTTTTTTGTGAGGGTAGTGAGGCACTCCAACAGGTTTCCCAGGGAGGTTGTGGATGTCCCAACCCTGTAATTGTTCAAGGCCAGGTTGAACAAGGCCTTCAGTGGCCTGGTCTAGTGGGAGACGTCCTTGCCCATGGCAGTGGGGATAGGGATTAGATGATATTTAAGGTGTATTCCAGCCCTTAACATTCTATGACTTATGGATGGACATCCAACATGGATGGTTGGACAACCATGTTGGGCCAGGAACCTGCAGAAGCATGGAACTGTAGAATCATTAAAGTTGGAAAAGACCTCAAAGATGATTGATTCCAACCAGTAACCCAGAACCACTCTGCTGACCACTAAACCATGGCCCCAAGTACCACATTCACACATGTCTCAATGTGGTGACTCCACCACTTTCCTGGGCAGGCTGTTCCCATATCTAAACACCCCTCCAGTGAAGAAATTTTTGCTAATGTCCAATTTAAACCTCCCCTTGCACATCTTAAGGCCATATCCTCAATTGCATGGAGCAAGTAGAACTGCCCAGTGCTGAGAGGGACAAGCAAGACACAGCAAAGCACTATTATGGGGGTAGGAGGAGTGGCCATGTTCCTCTTCCCATGATCCTCTCCCCTTTTCTGCCATTCATCCCTCTTCCCCACTAAGCCATTAAGTATATTGGCTAAATGACATCTGCCCATTAACTGTAGGGGGTCTCCTTTCAAGGGCCAGCAACCACTAAAGAGATCCAAAAATGCTGACTCCCAGAGAAGTTTAGGGTAGCTGGTATTTCTGCTGCCTCTGATATTCTTAATGACTTGTTGGTCAAAGAGTGAAGAAACACTGGTTTGTTAATATTTCTGACCCACACAGCCACCACAGAGCATCTGTCCTTCAGTAGCCAGCATGTCTTCCCCAAGGCATGGTCTGCGATGGGTTAAGTCCAGACAAACGGCAAGGCCAGCTAAGTAATCCAGGTTTTGGGAACACTCACTCTGTCACTGAAAACTCTGCCCACGTTGTCCCCATCTGTCAGGGCGTCTCCTTTTGCCTTACTGACATTCAGACTTTTAATTTCACCCCAAACACTTTTATCATGGTTTTATGCAGCACAAGCATGTCAAAGTAGTCATTACTTAATTACTTGATATCTAAATTGGAGAGTTTAGTCAAACATCTCAACTTTTCATAGTTATAGCCAACTTTATATAAACATCTGCTGGCAAACACCAGGCTTGCATGCTTGAAGGAGGTACACCACAAATGACAGGAGAATAACCTGGGGTAACAAAATACAGTTGCTCATCTCAGTTTGCTAATCTTCTGAATATTTCCATTCTCAAGTGATTTTGACAGGCATTTTTTAAATTCAACCAGAAGTCTGTGTATCATTGGAGTAGTTTACTTTGTTACTACTACAGACCAAAGATTGAGACAATATTTTTATCCTACCTCTGCTTTGTCAAGGAATTCTGTCATCAACATTATACCATTACCTTTTTGCAGAAAGCATAGCTAGCAAGACCTTAGCCTGGCAGAAAACTGTATACAGTTAATTGGTATCTATACATTTTAGTTTGCCTTTCTTTTCACCCACAGAACTCTCTCTTAGATGCAGCAAATGCTAATTTTATGTCTGGCTGATCAGGACTTTTCTCTACTATGAAATGCCCCATAGAATGTGACCCCAGGTGCTTCCTTCAGAAAAAGACAGGCTTTTTTAGTTGGCAGAGGAGCCTTGTTCTTTTACCTTCTCTCGGTCAGATGCTGAAGTTCTCTACCGAGTCTATATCCAGATCTCCTTGCTGACTCCTCCTTCCAAGAGAAGATCTTAGCATGAGTAGGCATAGATGACAAAACTATTCCTGACACCTCCAGCCTCTGAAAAAGCTGTAAATCAAATGGGAAAGAGCTAAATCTTGGTCTCTTGTATGTGCTTTGGTTATCACAGGACATGCACAAGGACAGTGACCTGCATGGCTGGGGTCCATGGTGCTGAAGAAACTGACTGCCAGTGCAGCACTGGGTGACTGTGAACTGCTCTCACATGATTTCCTCAGTAGAGGAGCCATCTCTGTTCTCCCCCAGTCATCCTCAGTGGCAGCTGTGTCACTCTGAGAAGCCAGGACACAAGGCACTATGCCAAGCTAATGTTTATATTATTTTTTTCTTTCTAGAAGCATTAGTAGCAAAACTATTTTATCAGTCCATTTCATCAACCTTAAAGTCTTATTCAGGATGTCCTTACACCCTTTTCTTGTTTGTTTGGCTGGTTTGTTTGTTTGCTTGTTCTTTGTTTTGATTTGGGTTTGGTTTTGTTTTTATTTTCTTTATTTTTATTTTTTATATTTATTTTATTTTATGTAGTAGGGATGTTGTCCAGTCTTAATCTATCTTTCTATTTTGACTCTGAAGGTTAGTGTCATCTCAGCTTCCTGTCCCTGCACTCATCTGTTCTTCTTAATACATGTGCTGACAGTTTTATCTTGCAGCACACGCATCCCACGGAAACCCCTCGTTACTTCTTTATGGTTCAATCCTGCCTCTCCTCAGGTGAAACTTTTCCCGTCTTTCCAGTGGGAATAGGAGACAAATATTGCCATACTTGCAATAAGTGGCATCAAATTTGGCATCAAATGGGCCTCTGATCTTTAGAGGAGACAGCTATGGATATTAAGTCCAAGTTTCTCCCTAGTGGAGGTGCCCAGGTTCCTGGAAAGGTGTTTTTTGCCCAGACCACTGGGCCATGGTATATTCACAAGTCTGTCTCTGTGCCGAAGCAGGGGGACAAGGAGACATGAGGTCCCTCTTTGCTTGATGTCCTGACTTACTCCTATCCCATTTTATAACTGTAAATGAAATTAATAGACTTTCTGCAACCCACATGATTGTTTACACTTGATAAAATCTGTTTGTGTTACAGAAAGATATGTATGATCATACTCACTATGAATGGCAATACACATCAATTTATAGTATTTGATTATGACATGTCCATCTGTTTCTAACAGCAGTACAGGCTGTCCCAAGAAAAGGTACAGCTACACATGCAATTCTCATTCTGCTGTAATCTGTCTCTGGTCACCATGGCAGGTAGCCTCTCTTACTATTTGCTGGGTGGAATTCACAGAATCATAGAATCAAAGAACGGTTTTGGTTGGAAGGGACCTTAAAGATCTTCTATCTCCAACCTCCTGCCCTGGGCAGGGGCACCTTTCACTAGATCAGGTTATTCAGAGCCCTATCCAGCCTGGCCTTGAGCACTTCCCAGGATGGGGAGTGCACAACCTCTCTGGGCAATCGGTTACAGTGCCTCACCACTCTTTACTTGAGTAAAGAATTTCTTTCTAATATCTAATCTGACCCTGCCCTCCTTCATCTTAAGGCCATTCACTACTTGCCCTTGTGAAAAGTCCCTCTCCAGCTTTCTTGTAGGCCCCCTTTAGGTACTGGAAGGCTAACGAATTATGGTATTAACAGTCGATAAAATTATAAAAAGCAGAAATAACAAGAAATCAACCTAGACAGAGTACAACCTATGCCATTTCCCAGTGCTTACAAAGTCTCTTCAATAACCTATAAGTGAGAAAATTTTCTTGTTTGGCATGGCTTAATGATAGGCCCCAAAAAGGACTAATTTCCCTAATGCCTGGAAACCTAGTGTGTAATATTGAGCATGACATTATTAGCTGTGTAAGTGCCAAAGAAGTATTTTGGGTTGGTTTTTTATTTTTCAGATTATAATGTGATTTTTATTACTGTAGATCCAATTATACCGAAAGATGTTTGACCTACCTGTATGATCTTATAAAATTTACATTTATATAGCTTCTTCCATGGCTGGTGATTACCAAATTACCTAACAAAAAGTCCTTTACAGAGATGGAGAGACATTTTTATACTCATATGTAAGGCAATCAACCTGTGGCAACAGCTAAGTAAAAAAATCAAATAAAATTTTAAATTCACTAGGTTTGCTGTGTCCATAGTGCCTCAACATAGAGGAGAAATAATTTCAGCCTCTTAAGCCTGCTTGGACTCCATCTGCTGTGGTTGGAAGAGAACTTTTTGTAAGAAAAATTAGTGAATATATAAGAAAAAGAGTAGAGTATTTCCAGTGAGACAAAATTTTGCCCCTGCAGTCTCTTGTAATTGACTGAAGAGGCTTTGCTGTATGGCTTCCTGCAATTACCTGTCAGTCAGCTAAAACTGCTTCTTAGAACACTGTCCTGAATAAATGAACCTCTACTTTAAATCACTGTGATGGACACATAAGCACGTACTTATAGGAACAATTACAAATATCCTCATAAACTTTATGTCTCCCCTTATGGGGATTCCTTAATGTTTCAAGGTTTCATTCCATTAGCACTTCATCAGAAATGCCAATCTATGTAACCGTCCCTGCCCCACAGTAAAAAAACCTGATGATTTCATAAAAAACCTGATGATTTCATATAAAATCTGGTAGCCAATTACTTTTTCTGTGATGCTTTCAAAACATGCCACCAATCTGAGTTATGCTCATGTAAGTAATGGTGGTAATCTCCTTTAAAGCATTTATCTCCTTATTGTAAATTAGATAACCTACATGTACGAGAAGTATCAAATTCATATGCAAGAGCTGATGTATGTGATAGTTATAGGAATATGTAAGGTAGGTAAAGGCATGAGTGCAGAATGTGGTCAAGGCACTATGACTGCATAGAACATAAAATCCTTGGAGATTTTTTCTGGCCTCCATACTGTGAAGGACAGAAAAGTTAAATAGCCCCAAGCATTCTCTGTACCAAGAAGGAAAGAAGACCTTCTCAGCGTAGGATTTCTTTTTGTTTAATACTTTAGCATATTGAGTGTCAAAGTGCTAAACTGTCACCCACTGGTCAATAATTTATTGCATTGGTTAATGCACCCAGCTGATAAACCAGCTGTGGCAGAATCCTTATCCTGAATGTTAAAGCTCTGAAATTAAAAGGAAGCAGGACCACAGAATTCAAGTTTCATCGGAAACCAAGATGACCCAAGTTCCTTGAATGATTTCCTTGATGAAAAATGTATAGAAGTGTATAGACTATTAGAGTCTAATCCCATTATTTTATATTTAATTAAAAATGTCTTAAAAATAAAGTGCTCATCTATTGCAACATGTTGAGTCTCAGCCTACCTGGTGAAAAAAAAAAATTTTGCAACAAAGCAGGGGAAAAAAAACATGAAAAAAAGGAACTCTCACTGCTCCCAAAACCCATTTTCAAACACAAACATGTTTACCTTTGCTTAGCCTAGCAGCAGACATGATCAGAGCTGTAACCAGAGCAAGTGCTTTTGCCAGAGTGAGCTCCTACATGGTGAGGATGCCAAAGTATTGGCTGCCACTGAATGTATGTAACATGTGGCTGTTAGAAAGCAAAGTGTTCTCTGTCACAGCCATCTTACAACTTGGTATGGAAAGAAAATACTTTATGTTTCATGTGACAGATCTCAGGAGATAAAAAAATGACACAGTTCTGAAAGGCAAAGCTAAGCTGTCTGGACTTTTTTTTCTTTCTAGTTTAGTCAGTGAACCTCCATGACCCCCTTCCTCCCCCAGATCACTTATTTACACAAACTCAATCTGCCCCAAGAATTAATTTGTGACAGTGAAAGGAGAGCAGATTGTTATGCCTTTGGGTTAAGAACCTCCTGATATGTCAGGGACGTTTAAGACAAGTTGTCAGTGGTATTTTCAGACTTATGGTTAATACTCCTCTTTCATGAGCTTATTTAGGGCTTTGGTAATGCGGTTTCACAGGTCCACAGCAAAACCTACCAATCCCTAGCATTTTGCATTTCCTATTGCTGTGGACCTGTGAAACTGCATTAAAACACGACAGGAAAAGAAGTCTCGCATTTCAGACATGAACCTAAAGGTATATCAAGATTTCTTCTTTAACTTGCTTAATTAATGCACCATTTGCAGTATTTCCAAAGCTTTGGATTTCAGTAGTGTCATGTCCCCCATGTCACACTCAGAAGGAATCTGAGCATGCATCATCCTCACATCCTGTGACATGAACTACACACTACACAAGGTGATACTAATGATTACAGCTACAGCCTCTGAATCCTCAGGCTTGCTGATATTTGAAATGCAGAGTGCTCATTGCCTCTGCACAGCCTCAATAACCCAAACCTCTGAGGATAAATGACTGCCAAGGCAGAGCAGAGACCCTTTGAATGAAAGATACCATTCAAATTTTAAAAAGTACAAAAAACCCCGAAAAATAGAGAATTATGTGCCACTGGAAAGGAAGCAGAGAAACACAATACATGAGTCTTGAATAAAACTGAAAACCTAATCACACTGCCAAGGCTGCGGATAGAACATTTCATCCCCTTTTTTGTATTCTGTTCAGTCAGGCAGGCATAAAAATGACCTTTCTTGTACTCATGTTTTCAGAAACCTGTTTCAAGCAGATGTTTATTTTATCTGCTTGGATTTCAGCTGGCCTTCAGCACAGATGATACCAGATGTTTTGCATTTAAGGACTGCACTCTGCAGTTAAGCCTGGGCAGTATGGCAGGTGTCTGTCTGTGAGCAGTTCACCCTCTTCATCCGCGGGATCTTTCAGTGCTATGTGGCTTCAGCAGAGGCTGCCAGTGAGCAGGAGAGCTGCCTGGTTCCTCGGCTGCTGTTTGACATATATTGCCCAAGAGCTCTGGGTATGGTTCGAAGGGTCCTGTGCTGGTCCCAGGACCCAGACCCCCAGCATCTGAAGTACCCTCTGACAGCTTTTTTTTGCGTGGACTTCCAGCCTTGGAGCTACACAAGCCTCTGAGCCATCCCGTGCTCCTACTAAAGTGAGGTTTTCCCAAGAGGGAACAAGAGCTAAAACTGAGACCATTTCCTTCCTTTCAGCCTCAGACTGTAGGCAATTTTCCCACTCTCTTTTGTCCAGAGTTCAAACCCAAAGAAAGCTGCCTGGTGAAAGCAAAAGGGTGTTTAGCTATTTAGCTTACCTGGTACCATGTATGAGACCATCTGAAATGGGCCATACTGAAAGATTTCCATGGCTCAAAATCTTCTCCCTGACAGTGGCCAAAAGCAGGTGCCCATGGAAGGTGGCAGGTGAGGATACACCCATAGGATACTTTACCCAACTGATGTCACAACATCCAGTACCATGGGGATGAGGACCACAGTGAGCTGGGTGTGTTTCCTCTGTATTGGGTAACCCCAGGTGCATTTATCTGTCATTAATATATTGGGTCTTCAGGCACGAACTTGTGCATCTGTGATATCCTGTGGCACAGAGTTCATGGCTGAGCTATACAGCACTTGGGCAGATTAACAGTGAGCGGGTGAAGTTTCACATGTTAACAAAGGTGTGTACAAAATTAACTTCTTGAAAAAGAGATGAATGTACACCAAAAGGTAAATGGCACTAAGTAAGAAAAGGAGAAAATTAAGTATTGCCCTTAATACAGCATTAATCTCTCACTTGCCTTTGGTCCTAACTGAGAGGTATTGGAAATCTAGAAAGGTAACATTTGCATCTTGTTTGATGATGATGATTATGATGATGATGATGATGATTATCACTACTACTACTACTGCTACTACTACTCCTACAACTCCTACAACAAATACCTGCTTGGATCAGATCAAAAGCCTGGGATTAACCATACTACACGTCCCAGCTGCTAAAACTTATTTAGTCAGCTGGCACCTTGTACATTTTCTTGAAGAAAATGTAGTCATATTTTTAGAGACATTTAAGTCTAGGATTACAAAATATGGGGGGGAAAAAGAGGAAGACACTCAAGAGAGAAAAGAGAAAAATGAGAATGGGCCAATCAAAGAAGAGAATGCAAATTCCTAAATGCATAAGGATATTGATGAAACCTGGGAGTTATCACAGTGGAGCTCCTTATTTTTTTGTACTTAGAAAGACTTTGACTGTATCTTACTGTAACTATGTGCCTGAAGGCCTGTAGCAGTCCCAGCAACAAAATGCCAGCAAGTGGAAAGGTGGAAAGAAAGAGGGGCTTTACTGACTTTTAATAAGTGAATAGAAGAGGAGTGGTAGAGGGACATCTGCCACTCCTAATCCACTTACCAGCCAGGATTTTGGCTTTGAGGAGATTTCTTAGTCTGGACAGACAGAGGAAGGAAAGTGAAGAAGAATTAAAAGATGTCTTTTCATTCAATCACTTTGTTATGAATCTAAAGGATTTGTCTGAAAGATCTCATCTGGTCCTGGATTTCTCCAGTATAAGAATCTTGATTTGTTTGCGGAAAATTATAGAGCACAGTTCACAGCGTAGTCAAATTTTCTTGCACGTGTCATTTAAGATTGTAAAGTTGTTTTCAAAACATTTATATCCCTCTGGAGTTTTTCAGCCCCGACCCACATCTTCATATCATGTGTTATTATTCCTGCCATATCTGAGAGCCTGTGGGCAAAACCAAACATGGACTAATACCAGTTTGCCTGCTTACAAAGAAGAGCATATATACATACAGAGCGATGCATAAAGAAGGAACAAAAATAGCTCTGACAACACATCACTACTGTCCCTAAGAAGCAGTTGGCTCTTCAACAAGATCTTTTCACTATATTCCAGCATTTAATTACATTACTATGGATGGCAGGAAGTCATCCTCCTTCATCCATGTGGGGATATAGAGATTACTGAAGGGTAGGCTAAAGAGCTGAGTGTATTATCGCATTAACACTGTTTTATGACCCATTAATGAACCTAGTTCTAAGAGAATAAAAAGAAACACCTTATATTACAGATAGGAAAAAATGTGTCAATAGTGAATGATATTCAGCACTAAGAGGAACTTACACAATTCGGGGGAGAAAAAATAAAGCAGGGAAACTATACCATGCAGTCTTAATAAATACTGTTTAGAAAAACACTAGTGTTTATTCACATAATTTCTGTAAAACTTCTTTGGCTTGCAACCATCCACTGAATTAACTAGTTCTAGAAAGAAACCATACACTCTCACATCAAATACTAGATGTCAAAATAATTGGGGCAGTTGCATAACAGCTGCTGCAACACAGAAGGAAAAAAACTCTTTTTTTGTACACACATTATGGAGAAGAAGGGTTATTTGTGTTTAGTTTCTATAATAGTGTGAAAGGCTTTTAGTGTATAACGTTTCTGAGTATTTCTCAGTTTATTAAGAATGCTTTTCTACTCCTGTGCTTTTCCCAGTGTTTTGCTGACGGTTTTCTTCAGGCAGATGGACCTTGATAAAAGACCAGGGGAAGATTTCTTCTAATCAGCACTAAGTCATGAGCCAAATGCAATAGCACTTGGCTAGGAGCTGTGTTCCACATTCAGCAGGTCAAACTGGGAGCAGGAAGGTACCTTTTGGCCTGACCTGAAGGTTGTGACCAACGCAGCCCTCGTGGCACACCTAGCCCAGGTTAGCCTCATCTCAAAACATGTTTTACTCTTAGGTTGCACAGAGTACCTCTAACCCCCAAGACACCTGGAAAACAAGGTTAATGCCCCAGACTTGCTTCACAAAGGCCTATCACATGCTAGTAATTTTATCCACCAACACCGTTATCCATGTTCAGCTGCTTGTAACCCAGAGGTAAGGAAGTAGCGTATTTCAGGCTCCTGGAGTAACATCCCATTCCCTAGAAATGTTTTCATGAGGTACAGATTATTTGCTGAATGAAACCACTGTGCTGACCTGTAGCACGTACATGACTGTTTCCACTCACCCTCTTCTGCACAGCACATGTAGCAAAAGCGCAGGGTTTAAATTCTGTTAAGAAGTTTACTCCAGAAGTGTGATCATTTAATAGGATCATAAAATTGCTTAAAATACACAGTGAGATTTAGCATAAGAAAGCATGGATTTTTTTTTACAGACACACATATTTATATGGTTCTTTATTTATTAGAAGTTTTAAAGAGGAATTATAGACCTACCTCTACACTATCTAATAAGAAATTTTATTCTTTATTTAAAAAATCAGATTTATCAAAGATAACAATGCATGCTGAAAGTATCAGAGCACAAAATTACTTGCCTATCTAGCTGACAAGTCCTGAAAATAAGGCAATAACCCCTGGTAATTCCTAGGTATTTAGGATTACCATGGAATAGCACTAAAAGTAACTTGGCAAATGATTTAAGAATGCCTCAGAGTGCAATTATGCAGAGATAGAGGTCATTTGGTACAATATTCTTACTGTGGTTTGGAGTTCATAAAACAGTGAGCTCATATTCTAAGGTACTTTTAATTCCATTCTGTATAACTGAGGTGGAAACTTAGCAGCATGACAGTATCTGATTTAACTTCTAGGTGATTGTAACACCGCTAATAGGATTTTTCCACTGAACAGGACAGGCAGGAGGTATGTGAAGCAAGGGTCAAGAAAAGAAAAAAAAGATGAGAGTTTGAAGAACTATTTTCTTGTCTTCAACAAATGAAGAAGGCAGAAACTTTTGCCAAACTGTGAGGAAGCTTCTTTGTGCTCATCCAGCAGGTTTTCTCCTCGTACCTGGAGTGTTTCCCTCCTGAGGCATATACTAGCTGAAGCTCCTTCTAGAAAGCAGCTTTGCAAAACCAAGGCTTGTCTTGTTGTTAAGACACTGGCTGGGGACCCTGGCAGTTTGTTTCTTTGCTGACACAGTGTCCTCACTGCCCCCACCCCATCACACCTCCTTTTATCACTTAGTCAAGCACACGTTGAGAAAAATATGTGTTTTTTAAAAACAAAAATCCTGCATTGGCATGCGAAGGCTCTCCCTCATGCTAGAAAATCCCTTTGTTACTTGCCAGTGGCTTGTCTTGGGGGCTTCAGCAGGGCCCTGTTCAGGTCAAGAGCCACACAAGCACCCCGCAAAGGCTGCAGAGGAAGGATGAGAAATGCATGGTGAGCCCACGGTCTGAAAGCCCCCTGGTAGTGCCAGTCCTTTCCTCCCTCTCCCCTGATAACCACGGCACAGGAACCTTAAGGAGAGAAGCTTGCTTGCAAACAATTATGAACCGAAACCAAGTAAAAATATCAATGAATATGGTGTTCACAACTCATCTGAACAAGCTTTATTTATTAGAAAAAAACCTATTACTTTTCACTGTGATCAAGGTTCGCAATGAAGCCACAATTATAGCACTAGCTTTCATTCCCAAAGACTGATGAATCAGGAACCTGACATTTACAATTACATTTAATTTTATTAAGAAATACAAAAACAATGGAATAGAGAATTTGCCTTTTTTCAAATCACAGAAGTTTCACTAACATCCAGGGTTCCTCTGGAAAAGAAATAGGTTAATCTGGACTTATTACAAGGGAAAGAATTCATTATAGTAAAAATAAAGTTCTGATAAATTACATGTAAATTATATTTTGTCAGGAAACTAAAACTGACAATCAAATAAAAATACCCTGAATAATCATTATGGTAGCACAGATGTTCTCCTGCCCACATTTCACTTTGACTTTTTCTATTCAAGCAGCTCTAAAATAGATAATTGAATAAGAAGCTCTAACAGCAGGCTACAGAACATTTCTGTCCAACTCAGGCTCACAGATCTTTCTTTTCCACCTTTATTCACAAACCTGTTGTTCCTGGGCCACATTTCCTGGATATTGAACACAAGGAATTCTATTTTAAAAAAAAATGTTTTGCAGAAATGTGAGCTCTGCAGCTGTTATGGTGCCTTTTTTTTAAGCACTCTGCACTGCATACTATTAGCATTTCATGGAACTTGACTAAGGAGTTCAAAATTAGGGCAAATGTGAAGTTCTCAGAAGATCAACTAATTCAACAGCTTGGCGAGAGTAAGTGCTCCGAGAAATCACATTAAAAACTGTTAAAAGTGCTGAGTCAACAACAGACTTTGCATACAGAGTCTGCTAACTGGTTTCATGGAAAATTTATGCTTGTGCCTACAAAACCTTGCTTTTTGCTCCTGAGAGCTATTAAGGGATTGTGTTTTAAACAGGACTTTGCAGACCAGACCTCTGCAGCCGTTCTGAAAGCTCCTGAGAGTTTGGTACTATTACTTGCTAGGAGTCATGATTAATTGCTCTTGTCAGTTTGCTATGTTAACTGAAAAAAAAAAGGCAGAACAAACAAACAAAAAAACAATGACAACAACAACAATAACAAACAACCCCCTCCCCCAAAAAAACCCAAACAAAACTCCCCCCAAAAAGAAACCAAAAAACCAAACCAAAGCAAAAAATACCTTCAACAAACAAGCTGGCCCAAAGCACCAGATTCCTCAGCAAAGCAAGAACTGGGAAAATATCACAGGGAATCGACAGAAATGTTTCCAGTGGTCCAGACTTGAAGATGCATTTTTAAAATTAAACACAAGTGAATATCACAGCCAAGGGTTACCTGCATCAATACCATTAATATTTATCTCTTTTTCACGCAAACTCTTCCATTCAAAACTATGCACCTGTAAAATTTCTGTCTTACTTGAGGCCCAGGCAGAACATGGCCTTACCAAGTTCTGCCTCTATGTACATACTGCCCTCCAATACTGCTTCAGGGTAAAGCATATCAGTTTTACTTGAACTCTGAAAAACTTCTGTGATTGACAGAGCAGAACTTCCCCCTTTCACTCTAGCAGAGGTTTAAGCACCTAAACCTCGTTGAGGTGTAAACCTCTGTCTCAAGAGCAACCCATGACATGGTTCTCTGCCCCACCCCATTGCACACAACCCAAAAAGAGTGTGCAGCTCAACACGGACAGTCAAGGAATGGTGAGGATGTCCTCCCAGGCCATGACCCCCACTCCCGTTCTTGCTCTCCACATCCCAGTCAGGATCGAGCACATCTACCTTTACCACCAACAGAATAATTGATAGCTGTTCTTCCATTCATGTGAAACGACACTGCTCCTTGCCCCATGCTCAATCCAGACCAACACATGGAAAAAGCTGAATTTTGTACATACTGAAGCCATACCACATGAGCCAGAGCTCTCATCAGGAAGAGATGCATTTGTGAGCCAACCATCTTCAGCATTGAGTCACAGTCCACAGAAGTCACCTCTGAAGCCCCAGAAACCCCATGTGTGGGTCACAGAATCACAGGATGGTCAGGCTGGAAGAGACCACAGTGGGTCATTTGGTTCAACCTCCCTGCTCAAGTAGGGTTATCCCAGAGTACATGGCACAGGATTGCATCCAGATGGTTTTTGAATATTTCCACTGAGGTATTCACAGTCCTACAGGGAGCTCTGCACAGAAACTCATTTGGGGGTTATAGGCTAGGACTGTATTTCTGAGAGCTATGTACCATGCATCTGCAATGATTTTTTCCTTATCTGCCAGGCCTTTAAAGGAGAAAAATCTCCTGTCCCTGTCTCAGCCATTAGTCATTTTGTGTTTAGACTTAGTCCCTTACAAAAATGCCCTCAGATTTATTATTTCTTCCCTTTTTTTCCTTTAATTGGAGTAGCTCATTGTGGCTAAATGAAAGCATTTGAGGTCAGCTGACTAAATGGGGTAGCATTTTAGCTGTCAGCACTTCAATTTGGAAAACAAAAAGAAAGCTACAGCGATAAACGTTTGAAAGGCTAAAATGGCTTGTTCCTAGGACAGAGATCCAGTTAGAGTTGTTCCAGGTATTATATATTTCAAAATCTCACTCACAGCTATTTAATTAAATTGGCTTTTTATTTTCCTTCCAAGACATCAAAGTCCCAATATCTGTCCTTGAGCAATAAGTCCCGACACATTAGCAGGTACCTTTACTGAAGAAAACTCAGGCTAAGTCCTAAAAAGTTCCTTTGGACCCCTCCTCACCAGAAAAGCAGAGCAACTGAGGAGTCTTCCAGAAAATAAAGAATTCATCTGGTCCAGAAGACACAATTCTTTTGGAATTATCTAAAAAATGGCTGAGCAACATGTCATGTCAGAGCCTGATGGTACAGCCCCCCCCCTGCTTATCCTAAGCATCAGATATATAATTTCCCCCAACTCTGTCATTTGTAGCTTTGTGCTTTTAATAAAAGGATTCAAAAAGAACTTCCAGAATTGTGAGACTGCATTAGATTCCCAATCTAAAAGACTTCTAGGGATAGTTGAAGAGTATTTTCCTGCTGTGTCTGCGAAACGTGTGTGACACAAATGGCCAATGTAAGGAAAGCAGGTTCCTACACTTGCTCCTGCGACTGATGTCTTGAGCTTTCCAACATGTGGCTGAGGGGCTCATTTCTAGCAGCTACTTGTGAGTGCAGAGGGCTTTCCATCCAGTGGTCCTTGCTGCTTCTTGTCTGTGAGCTGCTGTGCTTTTTCTAGTAATTGCCTAAATGATTTTAGGTGTTCTCCACAGCAGCAAGGCTGTCACATGCTGGCCTAAAGGTCTCTGATCCCTGTGGCAGATAAGTGACAACTGTGCTGCTTTTCCTCTCACGTTTCATTACCAAATTACCTCTGGATGCCACAGTTCTCAGAACATTTCCTGCCACAAATAACTGCAGGCCAGGCTTTCTACAGTACATAGGTGTGTGCTTTTCTATCACCCATTTCAGCCTGTGCATCATTCAGGAGAGCTACTGGGGAGGAACATGTGGGAGCTATCTCAGTCCCTCTTTCCTCCTTATTTTACAAGCTGGAGCTGACGTGATGAGATGCCATAAAAAGGCAAAAGAGGAAGGCAAAGTGGAAAGAAGCATGTCTCCACTGCACAGCCTTGGCTGCCAGCACTCACTGGCGTACACACTTCCTGAGTCAGAGCTCACACCCAGGCTCTCACATGTGCCTGTCTGCCATGGGCTTGACTAAACCTTTTTGTGACCCCATTCATACCTTTGGCCTCCCAAACATCCTGTGATGACGAGTTCTCCAATTTAAGCATGCATTGTACAGAGAAGGACTTCCTCCTCTTTGTTTTAAACCCACTGACTGGTATTTCCACTGGGTGTCTCAGACTGTGAGATCCCAGTGAACACTCGTTCCCTGGTTATCTTTTCTGTACCATTCATATTTTTTTTAATAAACTTCCTCAATCTTTCTCAGCCCTCAGAGCTCCCTCCTGTACTGAACACCACTTACCTGTATCACAGAAAAGCACTTAAAAGTCTCAGTTCAAATAAACAAAAGCTCTTACATACTTGTATTTCTGCTTTGTTTACATAAATTTTCAAGTTATTCATTACCCTCAACTAAACCCAAGAAAGCTGAAAAATAAGAGGCCAGAAGTGCCATGCTTACATCTTCAACTGAATCAGGATTTCCAAACCAAAGCCTGATGAATCCCCATACACACACACAAGGACCACACCAGCCACCTTTGGGACAAAATGTCGCAAAGGCTTGTTGCAGCTCAGATACCAGAAACCAGCACTGATGTTCCCTTGCTCCACGGACAAAGATTCCAGTCTGGAAAACTGCTCATGCACTATTGCAACCAGAGATCTACACCTGAGCACTTCACCCTCCAGACCTTATTCTAGTGCCTACCAACACACTCAGCACCCTGAAAAGCTTAGTCCCAGTGAAAAAAAGGTCCGATGACATTAAAAATCTGTCTCAAAGAAACTGTCCATCAGTGGTGAATTAGAGTGGTATCACGATGGCGGTAAACAGTAACTGAGCAGTGGTACTCTAGAATCATCTCACTGCAGCCACAGAGGAAAAATAAAGGTGTGTTCCATCAAGCAGGAGCAACATGGGAATTCACACAGCTGCAGCATAATTTGGACAGATTCCTATTTTTGTGAGAACCATCATAGACTTTTTAATGCTTGACATGTATTTAAAACTGAGCTTTGTGCCTAGTTTCTTAGTTTCCCTTCTTCTGTTTGAAAGTTGAAAAGTTGTGAATATTATGACCTCAATCTCATTTTATGGGAATAAGGTCATCAGAAACCCAGGATAGCTTTATCGCTAGAGCAAAACCATGCGTGTACTGTGTGTTTGTATGCATGGATTAAGGATAGGGGAGAAAAATCTATTCTGAAAAAGTTAAGATGCTTACAAATATCAAATAGCAAGGAGAAAATACTGCGCTCACTGAACAGGAACTAAGCTCTAAGAAAAAGCAGCAGACTATTTTAAAACTGTAACTGTGCCATTTTGAACCAAACCAATCAAGGTGATACCCAAAGTGCAGTTAAGCTAGACTGACTGTTTAAACACAGATGAGTAGTACATCTTGTGTTAATTGTTCAAGTGCAGCTCCTTCAGGCACCATAAGATTTCCAGCCAGGAGTCCCCAGCTGGTTTATGTCCCTTTTTGTATGTTTGCCAGAGCATTGCTGTACTCAGCACCACACTTCCCCTCCTCTCAAGGGCAAATCCTCCCTGAATATAAGCAGCAGCAAGCCCCTGAACTCACAACACTGGTGGCAACACCATGAGGAGAAGAATCCGGTTTTGCTCCGCCTGGTGCTGGCAGTGCCACAGGGGTACTGCCAGAGTCCAGGACTGGAGGTGGTGGTCCTGGTACATGACAGCACTGCTGGGAGCACCTCCACCAAGAGTGCCTCTTGCCGTGCCCATCTCACCAGTTTGCAGAGCAGCCCTTCCAACATCTCCTCGGAATGAGCTGCCACACAGGGGAGGCAAGGACACTTGTGTTAAATCAGCTTCCAGAAGAAAGGATGACTCAGTTTCTGTATTCCAGCAGGTTCTAGATTATATTGAAATGGTGTATTGATATCAGGACTGGCAGAAAAGGGGGGAGTGTTTGGAACAGCCCAGGTCCAGCCACACTGGGTCCACAGCTAGGTGGGATGCCCTTACTACCCCTCTGCTCAGCCAAGCATGGTCCCCTGGGCAGGTCACAGACAGGTGACAAAGGCAACACCAAGCACCAGTGTATCAGACTCATTGCAACTACCTTAGAATCATATTTTGACACAGGCATTTATTTTGCAAGGGACTATCCTATGTTTCACTTCTGCTACTTAATAACATAGCTGAGGCCATGATAATTATGGCAAAAGAGAGAAGATTGCTATGCAGATCAGACACCCGTCATTAACCTAGAGAGTGATAATAAGTGAGGTTAATAGTGCTGCTGAGAGAGAGTTCAATGTGCTGAATGTAGATGAGATCTGGAGCCAAATTTCCTGAAGATTTCACAGGGGATAGGAACCAGTGTCACAGTTTCAGACTGGATCCAGCTGAGCACATCACTGGGACTAGTGTATCACCAGTTCCAACCCTAGTCCCCCTCTGCCCTGAAGCTCTCACTGTGCAAACTCTCCTCTCTGTAGCAGTTCTATAGCACACTCATGCACGCACATAAACACTGAGTGGAAGCTCTTTAAACATTTCCCGTTGCTTCCTTGCACAGCAGAATAGACTTGTTCCACAGAGACAGTACTTGTGATGAAGCTAGCAGTCCAAGGTAATGTAAAAGCTGGAGCAATCAGGAGTAAGGGAAGGTGAATATCACAGTCTGCTGATTTATGATCTCACTGGTTGATCTTGCTAAAATTTTCTAGAAATATATGTTATTTAGGCAAATAACCTGTTCAAGTCAAAATACTCCTCATATGACAGCAAGTTTAAACAGGCATTATTTACTGTTGTTTTGTTCCCAGTGAATCACCCAGTGTAATTTTCAAAAACTCACTAATAATGTACTGGACCAAAGTAATAACTCCCTGTAAATACCAGCAAATAAAGTGCCTTACAGTTTTATCCCTACTTCCACCCAGAGAGCACCCAGCACTTTATGCACTCATGAATTTACCCTCACTGTCTGTGACAACAGAGGAGAAAAAAAAAATTTGGAAAAGTTAATCTCTAACATAGAACTGTAACTTACTAGTAAAAACATAATATAAACATATTTTAAAACAGATTTCTTTTTCCACAGGGATTTTCCATTACCATATTTCTCATAATTAATATTAGTTGCAAAATGTGCTCCAAGTTGATACATTTTAGTAGTGAAGAGTCTTAATAAAGCTGATGCTAAGAGAACCTTGAGTCAACTTGATCCTTCTCCAAAGATAGAACATACTGTGTCTAGAGTAATACTTCCACAATGTGTTTCCAGTTATTCACTGCAAAGCTATTAAAATAGTTGTATAGGGCATAATATCACATGAAACAAGAGTTCTCCAGCAGTTTAAGTAGCAACTCTTTCTGAGGAGAAACCATAGTTCCACTGCCGCTGGCTCTGTGAACGTCCCAAACATCTTAATATTCAAATGACAAGCACGAGGTTTCAACCAAAAAAAAAAATCTCAGATGGAAACCTGTCTGCCTTCCAGTAAATGCCGGAGGGAGATTTAAATCATTCATACCAAAGTGATCAATATTCCGCATGGCACTTCACAAAGGAATTAAAGAAAATCAATTTCCTACAGACCTTCCTATTCTGAGCTTTTTTATGAGTCAACGACAGCTGAAGTGTTTGCATCATCAATGAGGTCTTTCAGCACATACCTCAAACACTGCACAAGACCTCTCTTGGGAGGCATAAAAAAACCTCATTTGTTCTGATGTGCAGACTTCAGAGCAGCAACCAGAAAGCATGGCAGCATTACACCTCTCATACATGCATACACATAGATCCTTTTTTAAACTAACTTGTATTATGCAGAGTAATATATTTCGCTAGCACTCTGAGCTTAGCTGCATTCATATGGAATACCCCAGACTCCACAGGAATCAAGAAAAGCAAAGGCACAGCTACGTGCTAAACATTTTAAATCTTGGTGGCAGAGCCTGAAGGAACAAAGGAACACTGTATGAATTGCAAAGTATAGTATGGCTGTTCTTTTCCTCTGTAGTAGCTACATATACCCTGAAATTGGAAGGTTTAGCTTGTGAGGTCTCCAGTCCAAAAGTGTAATTTAGCACAGTAAGCAGCAAATTTCACGAAAGAGATATGCAGAAAAAAAAAAATATGGAGAGAGCTTTACTCACATTCACTGCCTCTGGAAATAACTAACCAATAACCCTGCTAAGAGGTTTCCCTTCCTGCGGTACCCCATCTCTCAGAAAACAATGCCTGATGGCACTGCTGCCTGTGGGGCAGCCCTGACTGCTCAGCAGCATCTCCCACAGGCTGCAGGAGTCTCCTGGCGACAGACAGCACAAGAGTCATAGAGATCTTTAAATTCCCTATTTCGTACTGGGAGGAAACTGCAGTTGTACTCAGTCCCCTCTGCAGCCTCCAGCTCTCTGTGGGTTGGTGTCTGTGATCCTCCTCCTGCTGCTGGCATGCTGTACATATTCCTCTCCTGTGATCTGCTTTTTTCACCACAGTTTTTGAAGATAGCTTGCTGTATCCTGGATTACTTTTCCAATTAAAAGTTCACTGTCACAATCTTAGAAAATATACTTTTTCGGGTTTCCTTCTTATCAAACATATTAGTCCTTAGGAAGCCCTGTGCCAACTCGGGTGCTTTGTGCAATACCCAGGAAATTTCTAAGATTTAAGCCTCGAGGTTCTGACAAAATTTCCTCTTACGACTCCACCTGCAGCTAGCCCACAGCTCTGCAGCAGCTGCATGGCTTGCTCTGTTGGTAATTTTTGGTCCCACTCGCCAGGTGACTCAGTGGTGCTGTGCCCCTACAGGGCAGTGTAGGAGCAGAGTGAACAGGGCGGAAAGCACTCCGACTTGCGGAAAAGTTCAAACAACGTCCATATCATGTATCCAAAATGTCGTTCAGCACAGGGAGCCACCACGGTGAGTGCAGCCCTGCTCTGCCCCAAGGCAGCTCACTCAGCCCGGGCCAGGTGCCCAGCAGGGTGAGCAGCAGCAGTGTTGCACCAGTAACCTCCTTTGCAGACCAGACAGGTCCTACTCTCATGTCATTGGGTTCCTTGAGTGAAGGTTTCACTTGAATTTGTCTTGTCACAGCCGAACCCTCCTTCGTGCCTGATTTACCGCATCTTGCTTCCAAATTATGGCAGAAAAATGCAACATAGAGATGCAAAACTGGTGAAGTAAAAAGGCCCTCAAGACCCAACAGTAATCAAATCAGGGTGTGTGGGTATCATCTCTACCCCAATGTTTGGCGTTTGCACTGATGTTTATGCAAACTGCAGGACTTGGGTGGTTTTTTTTAAAGACACATACAACAAAATAATATTTGCAAAAATATCATTTTACAGAAGAAAAGCACTCACCAGTGACCACACCAACAACTCAATGACTGCATCTAACCACTCAACAGGAGCTTTACAACCTAAATATTTTTTAAGGACAAATGTTTGGAAAAAAGCCCTTGCTGATGCTACTGCACTTCATTACAAGAGCTTGACCATTCCATTAACTGGCTAGATGATCCAGTCATTAAAATAAATGAGCTACACTTTTGCAGGGCTAGAAATTCAGGAATCCATACTGCCCTATTATCTTACAGTGAATAAGAGCCTGTAAATTATGCAGACATGTAATTATAAGCCAATCAAAAAGAAAAAGAAAAGAGATAAATTCTAAGGAGTCTTGTTTTCTTTCTTGTTTTCTTGCCAAAAATTATTATCCATCAGAGATTCCACACGTTCCCCAAGAAGCTCTCCAAAATTACATGCATGAGACGAGCCCCTCAAACATCATAATCAGTCAGATTAAAGGTTTAAATGCTTTTTCTTCATGAAGTGAGTAAATTAAAGGCTCATCTAGGGGAACACAGATATTCCTGCACAAGAATCTCCTACCATCCTTACAGTTTGATTATAATTTTGTTGTTTTGAAAAGGAGGTGAGGCAGGCTGGATGCCTGCAATGCAACCAACCTAATTTAAGCAATTCCCAACATTTGAAACACAGTGGCAAATGCAAACCTAGACAGAGCATGTACTAAAAACCAAGCATTCATGCACTCTGGGCAGGGAGCTTCTGCAGGCTGGCCCAGCTGCAGGCACATATCTTCCCCCCCTCTTGTGCCCTGCGGAAAAGAACATCTGGGTCTTTCTCTGTACATCCAATGTCACGACTGAGGTAGAGAAAAGACTAAGGGTAAGTAAATTCTCTCTGTTCTTCCAGGGGATATATTTGTCTATCCGTTACATACCTGCTGGCATCACCTCAAATCAACAACTTTAGCCCCAAAGTCCATACCGCCCAAGCCAAAAGACTAAAGTGATTATTACTAGTTAGGGCTGTCCAGACTGTCCACCAAAGAGATATGTTTGGACTAGAGCTGGTTTTGAAGCATTTTATTGTGAAAATTTTATCATGAAGGAAACCTTACTATAACATGCTATAAACAACTCATTTCAGGGAATATGACTCCACAGAGAACAGGATTATCAGATACTCTGGTGAAGGTAAGATCCTACAAAGTTATTGCCTATGATTTCAATGTATATTCCTGCTGCGGTTTCTTATTTGTATTTACTACTAGAACGTCAGGTTGTACCTTTTTTCTTTTGTTTTTGTCAATCAGGCTCATTAGTTGAAATTCACAGTCATTCATGTGAATGAGGAGAAGTTAGGGCCTTCTGTACAGAAGAGGATTTAGGAAATGCTCTTTTACTACTTCTTCAGAACTTGGCTCTGAATTCCTAATCCTGAATAAGCTTTTTCCTTCTTTTTAACCAGACAAAGCACAGATCCAGGAGATGTAGGCTATTTGTGTAGAGCTCAGATATGTGTGCTCTCCAGCTAATCAAAAATTCTTTGGGTGAAGTACTTGAGGCAACATGTGCATGACTAGGAAATGATAGGCAGGCATATAAATATGCATAAGTGTATATTCAGACTTAATTTCTCATATCCTGTGGCTGAGCATTACCAGCCATGGGGTGCGGGGGGCGGGGGGAGGAAGAGAGGGAATAAAAATAAAAAGAGCCATGGGTCTGTTTGCTGCCCTGCTATTCCTCTGCCCTGAAGGAGAGTAATTCAGTCTGCATTCTAGGAAACGCACAACCCAAAGTGAAGAATATTGTATATATTTGAGAGCAACAACCCACACTGAAATGTTCTTGCATCTCTTAATAAATGGCAATTATTTGTACACTACCTTCCATAAATTAAAATAAGCCTTCATAATGAGGTATGTAATATTATCAAGGTTTGCTGAAAAGAAGTCTTCTGAGAAGTATCAGAAATGCACATCCCATCCCTGAATTCTGGGAAATCACTTTAGACTGATTGAGCTGATATTTGTCTAACAATATATGGAGGCAAATACCTTATGGTTGAAAGCATATTGGAAAGATCATGGCAACCTATTTGTTCCAGCAGTGGTCAGAAACAAATTACATTCCAAAATATGTGTTCCTTACCTGCTTGTTTATGGCTATCTGACATGGAGGGCTAAAACCCCCTGCTTCCAGTTAAAAGAAACCTCATTTACAGAGCAAAGCTCATTTTTAGGTCTTTAAGCACAAGCAAGTTGAACAAGCAGGTCTCTGTCAATTTACTCTCTGGCAGAGTGGTGATGTCCTTGAGGCTATGCAAGATTTTGTGCAGCATTTGCTGATCAAGCCCTTAGATGCATAGAGAATACCATTTTGATAGTGTTTGCTGAAAGATCCTAATGGCTGCCAGGAGGTGAATTTCAGAATGGAAGACAATAACATTCCTCATTAAAACACTGGATTTGCTGTGCTCATTTTAGATGCAGTTGAAGGAGCAATGAAATCACTTTCTATATAAAAAAAAAAAAACATTTTTGAGCTGTCTTACAAGGCATTAAATTGCAAAAGAGGTCAAGGCTAAGCCATTCCACCTGAGAGTTTCCACATATTGCAAAAGAAGAGACTGCAATATTAGTTTTGCTGGAACTGGACTTTGGAGACACGAAGCCAGGTGAAATGGTTTGGAGAGGAAATTGGGGAGAGATGAGGCTTTCTGAATACCTAACTCCTTGGAATTACAGCCTTTGGCTATACTAAGATCTGTACCCAGTGTGTACTTTTTCTCATTTGTTAAAAAAACTAGTCTTCATTAACTGAAAAAATAATACCAATAAGTGAAATTCATAATCTCAGTCTGCATATAAATGATACATAACCCTGTAAATTCTCTCCCTTACAGTTTGTAGTTACTCAGTGCTTCAAAAATTCCTGAAGAAGCTGACTAAAGTTTCCAACTCTGCACTAAACAAAAGCTCAGTACATTTAGGAATTTACAGAAGAGTGTGACAATTACACTACTACATAAGACAAGCAAAGAGCTCACAGACTACAGAGACTGTTTCTTCTGACTTTGTCCTGATTCTAAAAATGGGCAGTGGGCAGTGTAAAGACTGAAGAGTCTTTAGACTCAAAAAGAGCCTATGAGTAACCGATTACTTAAAATTCCTTGAGGATGAGAAGGCAAGGTAAAGCTTCAGTGAGATGGAGGAAATGTCTAATTACACATAAAATAAATATAAAATATACATAAATAAATACATAACTGTTCTGGTAGGTCATGCACATACTACTAAGGAAATGTAAACCCACCTTTCAAATCAGGTCTCTGCTTATGTAACAGAGTACCACAGGTCTTTTTTGTGGCACTTGGGAACTGAAAAAAGGGATGGAACAGATGAATAAAATTCTCCTTTTGGTTGCCTGTCACTGGAGCAAACTTGACCATTGCTACAATAGGGAGTTCTTTACAAAATAATAAAAAATAAGGATTAGAAAATTTTAAAAAGGTTTATCCAAAGGAACTGCTCATCTTTGATGTTTCTCTGTCCACTCCTCTCCCCAAGGCCAGAAGACCCATCATGGCCCATCCATTCTCCTCTTTCTTGGAACTGTTGTTTATTTTTTTCAAGGAATAATGTAGAACATTTATGAAGCGAGGTCTCACTGTCTATTTTCATTTGCACTCCAAGCCTGTCATGTTCTTCTCTGAAATCCCTGGTAATTAATTTGCTGTCTGTTTTTCTATTTATAAATTATTGTGTAATTATTGGGTACGTTCTAGAAATTTCATTTGCATTTTGCATTTCAGGGCTTTGAGGATGGAGTGGGCATTATTTTGAAGTACTTTTTTCTGTTTGTTTTCAAGAACACTGAACACCTTGAACCTGGACTATTTGTTGTTTTCCCAGTAAATCCTTCCATGCCTTTTAGCTGAGCATTTTTTTGCCTAACTGAGGGGTTGGACTGCTCTATTCTTGAACTGGAACATGCTATCATATTCCCTTCAAGAGTTTTTATGAATATCTCGGGATTAAGTTCGAAGCTAGTTCAGGCAAGGGCACTGAGGGCACTGTTCATTTGCTGTGGCTACAGCTGGTAAGTACTTATATAGGATTTTTCTTCTTTCTGTATCAGGAAATAGGTATTTCTTCTTTCAATATCTCCTAATCATGTAAACTGCAACTTGAGCAGATTCGCTTGGGGCATTTGCCCACAGCACTTTTGAATACCACCAAACAGCAGACTGTGCACTTACTTGTAAAAACCCAGATTATACATGCATTCTATATCTGCAACAATTATAATAATTAAGTAGACAATAATTTATATCAGACTGAATACATTTATGAAGCTGCTGACAGAGGTCATCACATTAAATGACATGTGTTGCCCAAATGATAAACCAAATCAACAGTTCAAGGTGCAGATGCCCAGAAGCCTCAGGAGCATTTGAGCTGACTGCTTCTATCGTGCAGGAGTTTCACTCCTCATGCGTTTTACATGTGCTAGCTATTCAATTACCCAAAATTTTTAATGGGAACATCCATAAGCCCTGATATACAAATGCAGTAAAATTCAGAGCTACGTAGCGTCAGTAATCAGTCTGTCGTAATTCCACCAGCTGTGCAAGAACATCATCTTCTCAAGAGCGATCATCCACCACCTTAGGAAAAACTTAACACCAACTCCCTCCAAAAATAACCAAACAGTTTTGAGTCAGCTCTTTGCTGTCTGCACTGCCTTTGGCTTGCTCTTGTTCTAAAACTCTCCCCTTGCCATGAAAGAACCAAGGTGAATTGAAAAGTCTCCACATGGTTATGACAGAGATTTGTGATCATTAATATTGGGTCACCTATTGAAGTGCCTTATGTTTCACTGATAGTCAAATTGTGCTGCAGACATTCAGTCTGACTCATATGGACTGATGAAGTGCTACCTCTACTCACGAGTGCCTCAACCACCGTAGCTGAACCACAAAAGCCTGCACTGATCATGGAAGTAGCATGGATTTCAATGTAAATTATTATTCAAAATAATAACATATGACAACAATATAATAATATAAATAACATGGATTCATTATCACAGGTTTAAAATCCTCTGACTTGCAATACTTGCTCCATTTTGAGTTGGACCTGCTACCTCTTAAGGCAACAGACATTACATCACAGACCGCAGCTGACCATGATGTCAATGACCAAGGTGAATGCCATGCAGACAGCCCACCCTCTGGAAAAGTAGCTAACCACTCTACCCACTGAGTCCTAAGAGGAAGTCTGGTCAGTCCCTTCATGAAACTGTCAGTTTCTGATAAAGGCAAAAAGCACAAAGGTTAGCGCAGGATTTTCTTTCCACTAATGCTAATGTCTTTTCACCTCCTCTCAGTCCAAAACCTCCTAGTAAAAGACAGAGTCAAGGGTCCCAGACCTGCTGTCCTGCATCATCACCCTTACCTACTCCGGTAGCTCCCAGAACACCTGGGAAGTCCGTCCTGTGAGACTGGGGAACAGCATGGAGTTTGCTGTTGGGTTTATTGATCATCATACACAACACATGAAAGCTCTGCATTTGCAAACAGTCATCACTTCAGATATGAATGAGTTGTAATCTCCCATTTTTACACTATCTTCTTGTTCAGTCTCAGCACACACACAGAGCTGTGGGGTGTGGAAATCTCCTGAAAAGTCAGCTGGCAGACTAACATAGAGATCAAATTTACACCTAAGAATGATTGAAGAGAAAGGATTGTTGTAGTTTCACTGGGAATATCAGGAAGACCTGGAGCAGCTAAGAATGTGAGATCAGAGCCATCAGGGAGCAATAATATAAGCCTAAGAAACTGGAGAAGGAAGACAGAAGTGGCTTAGGGTGTACTCAAGGCAGTAGATCAAAGAGATGACTTGTGAATGAAAAAGAGTCAGATGCAAAACTAATTGAGTAAAGGGAAGAGCAGAGAGACACAACGACTGAAGCCAGTCTGGCTTCCTTTGCTATCTGCTGTTCGATCTGCACTGTGCTTACAAAAGTTACCTTGATTATCATGAGGATATTGCAAGTAGGGCACTGGCAGAGATGGTGATGTTGACAAGCAGAATGATTGTATCAGAGGTATTGTTTATTAAATAAAGTTGTATCCTCTGCAGCTGACAAGGCACAGCTGTTACTTGCCTATTCTCTTTCCATGTTCAAATAATACTTAGGCAGGGATTGCAAGAGGAGCCGAGGAGCTTTGAACCTGAGATGCTTTGCTTCATCCTGCAGGCACAGAGTCAGAGGTCACTCACTGGAGGCACTCGGAGGGAGATGTTCCACGGGACAATGAGCTGGAAAGGGGCCAAGGAGACTTCCAGACGCTTCACAACATAAAATTGTCTCTAAGATTTAAACTACTGAGGAGCAGGTCTCTGTAAAAGCAAAGCTGTTTCATCCAGATCTTTCTAGTTTTGACACACAGTTAGATAAATCACATCAAGAGATGAAGCAGCAGCCAGTCTCAGGGCCTCCTTTTTACTCTATCTGCAGCACCCAAGGAAGAAGGGATGAACTGAATTTTTTAGTTCTTAAAACCTTCTTACTTCAGTATCCTGTTCATACCTTGCCCTAATCATCTTTAATTGAGGTATAGAAACATGTCAACTATCCGAGGCCAATTTGAGAAACAAATAATTTAAAAAAACATAGCAGTAAAACAGCTTTCAGAGAATCACAGAATCATTTAGTTTGGGAAAGCCCTTTAAGGTCATCAAGTCAAACTGCTTTAGTCTGGATTAAATGAAATTTATAACCAGGTCTGGTCCACACATCCCCAGCAGCAGAAGGTGAGGATTTCACTGCAGAAAATGCTCTAAGAAAAGACCCTCACAGACATCAAAAGCCTGCAAGAGAGAGACTAGTCCTTCAGGTTAGCTGCCAGGCTAGAACAGATGGGATCTTGTAGGTCCCTCCACGCATGCTTGGTGCAAAATAGGCCAGTGAGACACCTGCCCAAAGTCAGGAAGATGCTTGCACACCTGGCTAAACGGAGTGCTGGTGAGAGCTGCACCTCTCAGGGATATTGTCCGAGCAAAGTTGTGAGTTATACAGGGCCAAGTGCCACCTGGGCAGAGTAATTGTGAAGATTGTAGCAAAATGTGAACGTTACTGCACTGACTGCTCCGAACTGAGGATCACAAAAGAAGGCAGTCTGTAACGTAGGCAGACTGAATAGGAAACACATTTTTCCATCTTACTATGTCTCCCTGTCTTCCTCACTTGATTCTGTGATAGCGCAATCACACAGACAACCTCCGTTTGACATTTTCATCTGTAGAAGTCCAGTGAGTTGACTGACAGGCTTCTCACACACCAATTTGTCACAGCAAGAAGACAGAAATAGGTATGTGAGCATTGCTGCAATTCAGCCCCATCAGTCCACTCAGCAGTGATGATGGGATCAAATGAAATCTTTCCACTCATTAGATTCCTGTGGTCTACTACGTGCCAGGAGTTTGACCACAACTCCCCGGCGTATGTAGATGGCTTCTGTGAGTCCCAGGTGGTCTCTCATCAAAATATATCCCAGGCCTAGATCTGGTTAACTTTCAAGAACAAATGACACCAACACAGCCATGGGCTCCAAAGGTGATTATTTCTTAAAAAATACACAGGTTTTAGGGTAGCAACAAAGGTCGGCAAACAATCACCCCTTGTGAAATCAGAGATAAGAAGTTAGAGCAAACCAAAAGAGACGGGGAAAAACAAAGAAGGAAGGCTTCTATTTTCTTTTTTCTTAACCAAAAGAGTACTTTAAAAGTAAGACCTTAAAACCCAATAATTTTCTTTATTTTCAAATAAGAGGTATTATCACTTTCACATTTAACCTAATCCTTAGCCTCTCTGCTCTCTCCCTTCCCTCTTCTGGACAGCTCTGCTCTGACACCCCTCAGGCCCAGGTGACTGCAGGACTAAGGAAGTGATTCTTACTGTGAAAGCAAGATAAATCTCTCTTTTTATTAAAGCCCTTTTTCAGTAGAATTTGATACTATTTTATTATTCGATTCTGCAAGAAAAACACCTTGAATCAATACAGAAATAATTAAAGGACCTGGGCACTGATTTGATCTCCAGGCAGGAGAACAAGGTCTCTCTGTTTCCCTCCCTTTTTACCATGCTGTTGGCACAAAAAGGTACAGAATGTGCAAAGAGGATTCAAGAGGATTCAATAAATCAGTAGAAAGACTTGTAGCTTTTTTTCTTTTGCCTTTTTTTTTATCTTGAAGGATGAAATATAGGAAAAGGACTGCAAAAAGCAGGGAGGGAGAACTAGGAAAAGGCAGCAGATGTTGTAAAATATCTACTTTCATGTTCCCTGTGCACCAGAAATGTGCAGACGTATGTTGGCAGGGCTACAGTCAGAGTCCACAGCAAGGCTACATCTTACACATCTGGAAGCTATTTGGCAGGGTGTAGAGTTCAAATGTTTTCTGCTTCAGCTGATTTCAGACATACCTCTCAGTGGTGGGCTGAGCTGGGGACAGCTCACCCAACAGGCTCATTGAAGAAGTCGTTCACTGCGGTTCCAGCTCGCCTGCTCCGACTGCTGTCAGGAGCAGGCATGGGTCTGGGCTCCCCTCTTCCCTTTGGCTAAGGGGTGCTAGTAACACTCAGCGATGAGAATGATAATAGAGGAACTGGGAGGAGAGCAGGCAGAAGAAAATGGCACCACAACTCAGCAAAGCCTGGCCTCGTATCAAGAAACAGAATGTACTTGGATGAAATCCAGGGTGTGAGTTAACTGGAGTGCAGAGCAAGCCATTCAGGAAATAAGAAGGTCCGCGCTGCACAGAAACACGGAAGGGTCACATTAGAGCCCATGTGCTTTTTTTTCAGAAATCTCTCTGTTTTAAAAATAAATAAAAACAAATAGAAAGAAAGGTTCAGTTTCTCTGCCCGAAAAGAAAGGCCATCTTAAGCCAGCAGGGAAGGTGAGGCACGTTGCTGTGTCTGGGACTGCCTGACATGGCACTGGCCCAGTATGGGAGCTTACAGCAGTCACCAGAGGTTGACTCTGCTTTGGTAAGAAATGTTTCTCAGCAGGAATGCACTTCTAGGATCTCTTCATACTCCAGCTGGCACAATCCAGTGCCTGTGAGCTACCTACTGAGCCCAGGGAGGAGAGAGCAAGTCCCCAGTGTGGCGCATAATTTACATCATCATGATGAGCTTTCCAGGTGCAGAACACCTTGCAGTGACAAGTCTGCCTGACAGCTTGCTGTGACCAGCTAACCACCATGCTAACAAAGCCCTGCTGATGCTGCAGATCCCGCAGGTACGGAAGAGCTCGTGGCTGAGGGAGGCCTTCCCCACCTCACAGCACAGGTTCCAGCTGTGCCACTGTGGGAACCAAGCCAGGGACTCCACTGATGAGGAAGGATATCTTGTGTGACAAGGAGCCAGGGGACAAGCTTTACCCTTGTGAGCTGCCCTTTGAACACCCAGACAATGTTTGTCTCATTTTTTCTGGAGTCTCAGCCATGCACAGGAACTCAAAACAATACACTGATACTTTCAATGCTTGACACACTTCAGGCTTGCAATGTAGAGTATGTTACACACCTCCACTTCTGCCTTCACCTTCTGTGCCCAGAGCCATCCTGGCGTCACAACAGGGAAAAAGAGGAGGAATAGGATGAACCAGTATCTAAAAGTAGTGTGCCAAGACATTATCACTGAATAACACTGTCAGTGGCAGGAACATTTTGCAGCACAGCACAGTTCTTGCAACACCTCCACCTCCAGCTCCCCCACCCTCACCTCACTATTTTTATTTGCACTTTGCACTCTCTGACAACACACATACCCAGATGCAGGTGATGTCACGTTTTCATTCCCTTTTAAAACTTGAAAAGCAGCAATATTTATTCACTCAAATTGTTGCTGATATCACAGACACTAGTAGGCTTGATCCGCACATGCAGTAGAGAGATGAGGGAATGGGAAGTCCTCATGCTGTAGCACCTCTGCATGGCCACTGCAGTCATCTCTACCACCAGCCCCGGTGTCCAGACATGTAGCCCCACTTTGGAAATATCCAGCAGCAGGGGCTGGCAGCTGGGCTTGTCCTCAGAGGGTGCTTCTCATCTACCTGTCAGCCTAGCCATCAAGCCTTGCACTGACATTTTCCCTGGGTCAGCATTTCCAAATATTTTCTCATCCTGACCCTACCACTTCTCTCCCCCAGGCTCCTCCTTCCATGGCTCCCCTGTGCCATTCCACCACACACCCTGACAGCTTCTCCAAAACAAGCATCCACTCCCTCCCCTTCCCCCAGCTACCCGTGCCCCAGCCAAACTCACCCACAGCCCTCCCATTCTGGTGCCGACCTGGAGGACCCGCACTACTTCTTTAGCTGACATAATGAGAAGTTTGGTCAGAGATGAAGAAAGCCCACGAGAAACACTAAAATGTTTTATAAAAACTTAAAATGACAGCAAGTCAGGACTTTTAAACTGCTGATTGTGCACATCAAAAATACAGCCAAGGTGAAGAAAGAACCCACACTCATGGCATAACAAAAATTGAAACCTGGAGCAAAGTTAAAATTTATCTGATTATGAAGAAGGCTGAGAGAGCTGGGGTTCTTCAGCCTGGAGAAGACAAGGCTACAGAGAGACATTATAGCACCTTGTAGTACCTGAAGGGAGCCTACAAGAAAGATAGAGAGGGACTTCTACAAGGGCATGCAGTGGTAGGACAAGGGGGAATGGCTTCAAACTGAAAGAGTGCAGGTTTAGGTTAGATATTAGGAAGAAACTCTTTACTGTGAGGGTGGTGAGACACTGGAACAGGTTGCCTGGAGAAGCTGTGGGTATCCCATCCCAGGAAGTGCTCTAGAGTAGGTTCAGTGGGGCCATGAGCAACCTATTCTAGTGGAAGGTGCTCCTGCCCATGGCAGGGGGCTCAGAACTAGATGATTTTCAAGGTCCCTTCCAACCCAAACCATTCTGTGAATCTATGACTATGGTGACTGAAAAATCCCAGCAGGCTGAGACCCAGGTAGTTAGTCCTTTCCCTACAAATAGCTTTACTAGAAAATACACATGAATCATGAATATAAAATTCACCTCTTTTTTTTGACCTGCTGTACCTAGCTTAGCAATACCAACATGATGTGGTGCTTTGTAGATGAACAGTCTGCAGAAGAGGAGTGGTTTAACCACAATGTCCAACTGCTCTGCCTCAGCACAGCAGCTCACTTCCCCTATCCCAGCCTAAAGGAATAGAGGAAAATATTTTTGAAATGGGAGAGCACCCACTGGAAACACCTGAAACACTTATGTTTGGCTTCTATGTAAATACTCCAAATTACAAAACAAACTGCAGGTTGTTACCTGATGATTTTTCATCTAAAAGAAGCAAAAGCAGTGGCAAACCAGGGAACAAGCAGCAGTCTTCCAGCCTTGCAGGTGTAGAGAGCCAGGTCAGGGTAAACAAACAAATACCTAAATCCAAGTTGGTGGCAGGAGCCCTGGGGCAAGGATGCAGCATGTGTGACTCAGAAATACATGATCTTTCCCAGAGCCAGGAAAGGGGAGAGGTGTTTTGAGCACTACATTAGCTGTTTCCCTCAAGACTGGTTCAGAAAAACCATAACCCCAGCAGACTGATGTGCCTGAGCTCCCAGTCACAGCACAAACAACAGAGTTACTCCATCTTCGCAAGGGTGGTGCTAGCAGACATGGGGTATAACGATCTAAGAGCACAAAGCAACATGGTCTGTGGACAGGGGGGAATATATTTTATTAGACTCACTAACACAGCTACAAAAATAAAACAGACCAGCTTTCATCGTGCAAGCTTCTTTTCAGGTCTGAAATGGAAGTGACTCTCCCCAGGGGAGAGACATGGCTCCTGGCAACCACAAAGAATCTGAGAAAATAACGGGATACTGAAATTCAGTGGATTATGCACGCATATTTGAAATATCAAGTAGCAGGATGGCTCTTGACTAGCACAGGGTTTGGCCAGGTGAAGAGGGCAGCCAGCTGCCTGCCAGGGGCCCTCCAGAAGCTGGTGGGAATCAACCACTCTGTGATGAGCAGAGCAGACCCTCCTGCAGCTGACCAGGCTGGGTCTGGCAACCCGTGTGCCTGGGACACCAACAGCTGAGGATCAAGCCCTGTCCAGGTTTCCAGGCTCCCGGGCTCCCGGGGATTTCCCAACAACGTGTCAATGGCAGCACACAACTTTGCTCACAGCCCTGATGGAAGTCCTGTTTATGAGCAAAGCTGCCCGGCTTGGTGAGGCTGCAAAGGCCTCACTTGTGTTAAGGCTGCTCTGGGAGCCTGTCAGCAGTAACTGCTGCAAAGTGCACAGCTATGGGGCCCTCTGGGGGTTTTAGAATTCTGCAAGAAAGAGTTTGCAAGAGATAATGTTATTTTTTCCAGCTGTTCACAGAACTTGCCACATCTCTAAAGCAACTTCTTTAAAAGAGTATGAAAGCCCTTATAGTCAGCCTCAAGCGCACTGAGGGAAATGCTCTCTTCCTGCTGAGGTAAAGGTCTGGTGGCACATGAAGAAAGGCCTAAGCTCCCTTGGAGAAATGACAAAACCCAGTGTATTAGTACTGTTCTGGCTGAGCAGCGGCCACTGCAGCTGCCCTGCTTCATTTTGTATTCTCTTTCTTGTCATCTGTACAAAGAGAAAGATGATGAAAGCATAGCCCAGACCTGCTCCCACAGCCAGAAGTCAAACAAGAGTTTGGAAGAAGGGTTTGTGCCTGATTTTGAATGACTGCTGAGAAAGAGGTCTGCACATGAAAGTTGGAAAAGACTTGGTCTGGTACAAATAAATCTAAGCATGTATCTTTGGACGAGGGGATGAGACTAATTAGAAAAGGGAGGGAGGAGACAGCACGTGGTAGGATTGAACACATGGAAGCTGAAATTTTGGCCATTGACATTAAACAGCTTCAGATCTAATTCTGAATGGTGCTTTCCACCCTTCTTCTGCAGTAAGAAACATCTCAAAATTAGAAAATTATGATACAATCAGAAGTTATATCTAAGTTTCAAGGAAATGCAGGAATACGGATATTATTTACATATGAGGAGTCACTGTAAAAGAAGGAAAAAAGCTATACTTGAGTAAAAGATGAACTGCTGAGTTGTATGGCATAACCTTTATCCATTGTCTCTTCACAACAGGTTTTCTGCTGTAATGAAATCCCAAGAGCTAATGAAAAGGGAAGGCAGGCTGCCAAAATGAGTGAGGTACTGTCACTGCAAAGTGGCCTGAGTTCCCAGTGCTCAAGCTCACTAGCAAAGCTTAATACCTCAAGTAGGAGTTATGGCTGATGGCTGGTTTTCACTTATAGGTGAAGCTCAAAAATCATCTTTCTCTGGTCAGATAACAAGAAGCAAGTCTACTATTTTTAAAAATTATATATCTGATGTTAACAAAATTGAAAATAGAACCAATTTTCTTCAAAGTCACAGGGCCTTTGTGGGAAACTAAAAGACATCAAATGATCTCACGGTCTATCTTTTATCCTTCACCTCTCCTATCAGCTATCAGCTGTGATGGTCGGTGCCACATCCTCCTCCAGAGGCTAAAACTGCCTCAGATTCAGCTCAGGAAGAAAAGCAAGTGTCTGAAATGCTACCACGGATGTAACCATCCTTCTGCTTCCTGAAAAACCATGGGGACACTAGACCACAGCTTTCTCTGCAGCCTTGCCTTTGGCAGTCAGCACTCTGGCCAGCTAAGGCTCACCTTCAGGACTTTGTAGGCGAAGAGTGTTCTTCTGACAAAGGAGCACTGAAGCTGTGGCATTGGTACCTGGTACCTGGTTGTTTGCCATTGCTGCACGAAGTGATTGCCCCAGAGAAAGACTGAGAAATTGGGTGTGTTGCTTTTGCATGTTGCCAAAATGCAGCTTAAGAGAGAAAATGTATCTGTCTCTCTGCAGATCTCAAAGATGGAGATGAGATTCTTCTCCCAGAATGACAAGGAAGTTTTCCCATCAAAACCAATATGATAGAGATGAGGGGTGTACTGGGGGGGCGGGCGGGGAGGGCAGCTGCACCAAGCTTCTGTTGCCCTCCAGCTCTGGTTTTGACTCTTCTCCACTCTCAGGCTCAATGAAATTTATGACAATCTCCTTGTGGATTCAACCCACAGTCACAACATGCCTGGAGTGACTTCCACAAAGAGACACCTTACATATGACTGCTATTGTCATTGTTTGCTTCACATCCAGTGCAGATCTCTGCCACACAAATTTGCCCTCTTTCTTCAGATGAACTCAAACCTGTCCATTCCTGTCTGGAAAGTAACAGACTGAGCTTGGATATGAAGAGGAAGCTTAGTCACGAATCTGGGTTTCCTTCACCTTTAGACACAATACCTACACATGCATGAACATGAGAAAGATAATTAGAGAAAACCCAAGACTTCAAAAGCAGGTGTTTTTATTACGCCCCATAGCACAGATCTCTACCCTCATTTAGTAATCTAACCTGGTGCTATAAACTAGTTGCAAAAGGGTTCAGCTCATAAAACCCTGGCAAAGTCTGCTCTGCCTTGCCCCACATGTCCCTGGGCGTTCAGTGCCATCCTGCAAGGAGGGGCAGGATGTGGTATCAAACCCATGGGGCAGCCCAGTGTCCTGTGTGCTTTTCTAATTGATGCCAGATATTGGCTGATGGTTTGAAGTTTATATGTACTTTGTCTTACAGATAATTTTCCTTGCAGTGTCATGGGGGCTGTTTTCATTTAAAGCATGTCTTGCTTTGCTATTGTTTAATCCAGTCCTCTGTACTACTACATTTTTCCATGTTAAATCACTTAGGACCATTTTTACTGAAGCATAGAGGGAATCCAGCTTTTTTACCCCAGTTGCTGACCATCATCTTACACACAGAGGATTTTCTTTGTAAAGGCAGCAGTAACAGCCAGAAAGTTTGCTGTAGAAGCACCTGAGGTACCGTCAAGGAGCAGGGACCACAAATCCTCCTAGGGATGATGAAGCAGGATGACAGCAACACCAAGGCCTTATCTGGCTTAAAGAAAATCTGTATCTCTTGCATAATTTCTACAATGGAACCTCAACATCATTGTAAATAATTGCTACCACTCTTGCCATAGGCAGCCCCTTGCTTTTTTGTTTCTGCCCTTTTTTGTTTCAGAGTCTACAGAAACAGATTCATGGGTGTGACAGGTGATTACAAACAAAGCAGCAACCAAATAGTTTCAGAGGTGACCAAAATGCATCTGTTCATAATTCAGGTCAAATAGTGCTAGCCGAACAAAGGCAGGTGAAAATTTTTAAATAAATTAAGTATTTTTACAGTGTAAAAATTATAATATTTCATTTGAGATGAAAGTAACACATTTGGTATATCCAAAGTAAAATTTTCTTTTTTATGACATTTCACTGGAAAGAAAAAGAGTACTCAGACTTGTGTGGTTTGCTTTTTTCTTCCCTCCTTGGCAGCTGAAACATAGTTCAGTCCAAACTTTCATTACTCAGAACTTTCATATTCCTTTCCCACAATTCCTATTGTCTGCTGAAGTACTTCCCAATGGATATAATTTCTAGCGAAGACAGAGGTTTGTCATTACATGAACCTCAGCAAATATATAAGACAACAAGGAGGGACCATATCAAGTATTTTTTACTAATGTGCTTTATCAAACTGTGGAAAAAAGTGAAGAGAAATCAAGAAAGGGAGCACTGTCAAAGTTTAATTACATATTTTCATTTGTGAATTATGACTTGATAACTTGATGTTTTCTATGTAAGGCAATACGAGCTGTGACCCCATTTCTCTTTATCATTATCTGATATTTGCAACCTCATTGACATCTCTGCAGAAGACAGTCTTCCAGAGGTACTGCTGGCCACATGGGTCCCTTCCAAAAGGCCACTGCTTTCCTGTTCCCACATATGGGTTTGCCAAACAGAGGCTCAGGTCTTTAGGAGCTGTAGAGAAGGGAGAACATGACACCAATGAGACAGAAAGAAAAAAAATTATATTTTAGGGAGCAGAAGCTACAGAGAATTACCCGGACTCATTAGCAATCAACCCCTTCTTCTGACCACATCATCCCTACTTGAAAAAGAGAGACAACAGGACTGAAACAAGCACAAGGGAGCATATAATTTTTATCTGAAATATTAACTACTGATACACAGTTCTCTAAGGGCCTGATAACTCTCTCTCACCCTACAGCTGGTCTACAAAGCCATGCCATGGACCACCTCCCTTAGGCAGCTAGATAGAAATCCTATTCCATTAAAACATCTCAAACATTTCATATTAGAATGATAATTAGACCAATATTTTTGAGAGAAGAAGTCACAGTATTGCAGTCTGAACCTTTGTTTAAAATAATTAGCAGGAAAGCAGCAGGCTGAGGTTTATGTCTTGCTTCTGCCTCATTCAGAAAAGGATCTGAAAACCAGCCCTCCAGCACCTCAAGGGAACCCAGTGAGACATAGGCATACCAAGCTCCAGGCTTTGCAGAGAAACCCTGGTATGCAGACAAGAAACCCTGGTGCAAGTGCTACTGCTGAGGGATGCAGCTTTCAGGGAGCTTTGCAATAAACGTGGTGCCAAGGCTACAGGGCATGGTACAGGAAATGTACAGACATTCTCCTGCTTAGCATCTGTGAAGCTGAAGAGCTTCAAACTATCATTATTTGTGTGAGTAAAAGCAGACTTTGCACACCACTTCTTTTTTCAAGAAAAATATCTCACTGAAATAACCTGTTTATGGGCTCTAGCTGCCAGAGAGAGAAGCCTGACCTCTTGCCTGCGGTGGTAAGTCAGTCAGAGGGTGTGTGGGTCTGAGCTCCCAAGTTTGAACACCTGGGATAGCAGGGTGGAAGTGCTGCTGCAAAGGGAATGTACAGTCCCACCCGCAGTCGGCTACCTCTTTCTCTTGCATCCTATATATCGAGGCTTCAGTTTCCCGACCTACTCTACAGTCTCCCTGTTCTTTCCTGTGAGGAATAACTGACCTTATGACTCTCACTCCTGTTCAGGGAGGCAAGGAGCTACCCAGGAGATGCGCTTTGACTTCCAAACCTGCCAGCCTCCCCTGAAGCAAGGTGCTATGTTTAATCTGTGAGGCAGCAGGCAGATGAAGACTTCTGGAAATTTCTGCTTTATATGGAGAGGAATAAATTGGAAGATATTAACAGCATTAAATTTAGCAGTAACACAGATCTGGATAACAGACAGCACAAGATTATGAAGAAATAATTGATCAGACCACTGCAGTTGCTTGATTGACAGAATTGCAAGCTTAGTGGAACATAGCAGATGTAAAACAACAGTAGAACCTAAATTTGACCTCACTACTTGGAGGCAAAGAGGGGACCTGTTTTGTCTCACTAAATGTCTTCAGCAATCATTTTTCAGAAAATGGAAGCTGCAATCCCCAAAGAAGGAAAGTGTTGCAGGAGAATTAGGTAATTTTCTTCTAGACTTTAGATGCTCTCATTTCAAATGCATGATGTGATGAAACAGTAATTTTGTCAGCTCCACATAGTCCCTCTCTATGGGGTTCTGTGGGCTGGAGCTGATTCTGTGTAACCAGTGAATCAACTAAGCAGTGCTTTCCTGTACCAGCTTTTCTGTAAATTCTCCTCAGGGAGGAGCTTGGGGGTGCAAATAAACAGTTCCGTTAGTACTGATGAAGAAGAGGTGGAAATGACATGCCACAGCTGTCAACTAATCCTGTTCTATTACAGGATTCTTTCTTTCAGGTTTGGCAGCCCACACTAATCCCATCACTTCTTTGGGGAAGTGCTCTTTGAGCAGAGCATGGCAACCTGCTGAGCAACAGCCGTGGAAGAAACAGTGCACAGCTCCCCTGTGTTAAGCTCTGCACGCAGCAGAGAAAAGTCACACACACTCTGCCACTTCAGGAACAGACGTGTGAGAACAGAGGTCCATACTCTATTGGATGAAATATTTTTGGGGGCCATGTTGTAGTCCCCTATTGATCACATTCAATGAGCAATTGCAGGCAGTGGGGATAACCCAGAGCAGTGCCAGTGGAACAAAAGGGCAGCTGGAGGTGGAATCTCATTCCTTGGAAGAAGATAGTTGGTGGAGGCTTGGGGAAGCCTCACACCATTTGGCTTAGTTTCTAACTATCTGGTTAGAAGTCTGGTTTGTTAGGGCAAATTTGGCTCTCCCCTTTGATCTTCTTGATGGGGAAAAACCACAAAGTGAGGAAGTTTTCAGATAGAGCTGTGTAAGGCTTGTCTCTCCCATCATGCTGTAGAAAGTTGCTCAAGTTACCACTTTTTGAATAAGTGGTTCTGCAGCATCATCTGTTTTCTAGCCACCCGAACATTCTGGAATCAATAAAATCAAAACATCCTAATATTACGTATTTTACTGCAATATTCAGTGCTCAGCTGGAGGAAGGTTGAGGAGTTTGTTGAAATGTTTTAAAATAAGCGAAGTATCTTATCAGAAAAATGTTAAACTATTCTACTGTTCTCCTTCTTTGTGAAATTCCAGGAAAATCGATCTGTTTTCATAGAACTCTTCAATTTTAATGGAAATGCTTGAAATTTCTTTCTCCAGCTGGATGCTTCTATGTCCTACGAAAAATGTCTGAAACTCTTTGTCATAAAACTCCAGAGTAATTGCACTAAGTTTGGAAGCTGGAAGCATCATATTTCAGATGCTTATTTAACGCATTTGACATAGTCTTTCATAACTTCGTAGAATTTAATTATAGTGCATAGATAAAGAGAAGCAGCTCAAAAAAATGTTATCTGAGATGATAATTCCTGCTGCAGCTAAAGTACAAAGTTTTCTTTGAGGATTAAGAGTTAGCCAATCCAGTCTACCTTTCTATATGCCCAAACCACTAGATCTCACCTGGAATTTTCAATTTCTCCCATATACCCACCCACGCATCTTTTCTTCCCTTTTACAGGCTACATCTTGCTCATCTACCTCTTTGCTAAGAAAAACCACCAAAGCCACATTCTCAGTAGCACTATTCTTAGCTTTTTGTTTCCCCTGCAGGAATTGCACAGTTCATGTTACCACGAAACAGACTCAGAAAAACTAATTCGCCAAATCTAGCTGCAGCTTGAACTAAGTTCTCAACAAGTTGCGTTTGATAGCTACCTTTGTTCAGACAAGCTACATACTACAAAGTCTAGTATTACGTTCATCAACAGACACACAAAAATGAGAGCCAACGGAAAACGGGTACATTTAGAGCTCCTGACAAAGCCACATTAGAAGTGGTGAGATTCCAAACATTCATCCCATGTCAGAGTGCAGCCACAATTAATTGCAGAAGAAACTCCTTCCCAGAACACAAGTTTCGTATATTTCTCTTTCATTCTGCACCACCATCCTTGAAAATCAGTCAAGACACCTCTTGTTGTGGAAGGAAAAGCTGTACCACCTGACAAACCACGAAAAGTCTGAGGCCAGGTTGTCCTTTCTCTCACTTTGCTCAGTGCAAAATGCTTTGAAATATTTGTGTTGTAGACTCATAGAAGGATACAGCTGAAAAGAATTGGAAAAGCTATGAACTTCTTGCCACTGCTCTAAGGCAGAATCAGCTGCTCCAGTGTCACTTCTGGGATACATGTCTCCCAATGGTTCTTAAAAACTGCCATCCTTCAGTTTAGCATCACTACCATCAGAAAGCATTTCCTATTTTAAAACCAGAAACTTCTTTAATGCTATTTACAAATTGCCATTCCCTTACTCCACAGCATTTCTGCAGCAGCAAAATATTTCTTTCTTCAGTCCTCATTCTCCCATTCTTTGGACTGGAAAACCCTTAGTCTTTCACCATCAAACATTATTTGCTGCATCCCATATTGCTTCTTTGTGGATTTTCTCCAGTTGCTGCCCAACTTGTCTGCTGTTGACACAGCTCCTGAGCTGCTTTGTCACAGGCTCATTGCATCCTCCTAGACCTTCACACTGCTATCCTTACTGGCACTTTTTCCACACCCCTCTGCAACTGGAGGATAATGTTGCCTCACGTTCACTTTTGAAACTAACTACATGCCCCAGAATATCCTTCCTCCAAACTTCTGCCCATTTAGCACTTCCCTACCTGTACCCATTGACCTCATAGCTTCTGAGAAGGCAGAGCTTTGGACTGTCTTTGTTTACACCATCCTTTATCAGCCCATATCTTTAATTCACTGAGATCCTTTACAGTTCAAAACCCTTCTGAGATGTGATCACATAACTCTAACCTTGGTGTTATCTGAAAATTTAATGAACTGTCACTACTTCATTAAAATGTTGAGTAGTGATGGACAAAAACCAAATTCAGACAAACCTCTCACAACTATCTTCAGTTTTGATTTACCAGTTTCTCAGCCTCCCTGCTGAGTAGGGCAGTTTTCTCGGTAATGAATTCACCTACACTTCCCCTCTGATTATAAAAACACAGTCCAGTCTTTCATACCTACCTACGGTGAGGTAGAAATAAAGATGTCACTAATAAGGGATGAGATTTTCTCAAACATAAGTCATCGTGCCTAATATGAGATAACTGCAAAAACCTGCACCCAAGGAGCTGCCAACCTAAAAGAAGAAACCTCTCATTTAAATGCATTGGTAGCCACTGCTTCCACTTTCCTTCAGGGTTTTAGCACATTTCATCTTTAATAATTCTGTAGACACAAGCACTAAGGTACTCACACACTTCTTCCTCACAGCAAGGGACAGAGCCAAAAACCAAGCAAGGGGAAAGTAAAACATCGAGAGTTAAGATATCCCCTAACCACTGTGACTAAGTCTAGAGAATAGTCTTTGCAGAAAACAGCTACAGTTGGTTTATATTTGCATTATAAGTAGCATTTCTGGTTCACTTTGGGCTTTTGCATTGTGCCAGGTGTTTAAAACTTGTCTCTCTCACAACTGTTCCTCCCTAATTTAGCATTACAACAACTTCTTCACATAGGTTATTCCCTGAAGCACTAAACACATTAAAAATATTAAGAAGATCAATCCACATTTCTAGGGCAATCTTCTGATATTGCTCCACTGGTTGTCTTATTTCTAGCTCTTTCTCATAATATTCTTTTTGTTTGTGTAAAATCTGACAATAACTAATTTAATAATTAAATAATAATTATTTTAGATTGTCGTGAAGATCATTGTTTCTGCAATAGTAACTGACACTCTTTATGAACATTCCCTTGGAGTCAAAACTATACAAAACCTAAGGCTACAAACGTGATGATTCTCTGATTCATTTATTTTCTGTAATAGATTTTTGATGTCACTTGGCCATGGCTTCTGGTTAGTAAGAGGTCACAGTGCTGGCCAGGCAGGGTCCTGAATGCTGCACGGGTGCCCCAAGCAGCTACTCCCCTGGCCACCAAGCAATCCAGATAAGCTGCTCAGGCAAATTTAGTCCCCCCTCCATAGTGTTGCCACAGGTAAATTTCAGTACTCCAAGATTTACCCATTCTTGCTGTCACCCACTTCCCACAGCTAAGACCAGGCAAGATGAGGGAGTCAGTCTGTCCTTCCCGTTTACCGACACACCACTGACCTTTGTCCCAAAGGCTTTACAGTCTACTTTGAAGAAAGGCATGAAAGAGCATAAACAAACAAGGGAAGGACAAATGGAGATCAAAGACATCCAGGGCAATGAAGATAAGATCGAGTAATGATGCATATCTGCCCTTGCTCAATTTAATGGTTTTAAATCATCTGAAAAATCAGCTGACCTTCGATTCAGGTATAATCACATTGTGTGTGGTTTGATTTTCCAATCTTTAGTCAGATATTCCTTTTTCCTCAGAGGTGCCCCAGCAGAAGTAATTCTGACTGGAAACTACCTGTAAAAGGCCAAAGCTTTTGACCTAGTTCAGACACATAAGTCTGAAAATAGCACATGGAAATTCAAAGGAAGTGTGAAGAAATGAGCCGTAAGGTGCCAGCCCAAGGAAAGAAGGGAACAAAGTCACAGAGATCAGATTAGGAGCTGGTGGTCTAAGATACTCGGAGATCTGGAGATACAAACCCAATCACATTTTTTTTAAAAAGCAGCTCTTGTGTCAGAGTTTCTTAGCTGCAGGATGGCAGAATTGTCTTTTTTTTTTTTTCTACCCGGGATAGAGGGAAACCAGAGATATTAAAGAGAGTGATGTCTTTGAATATTGTGTCTGGCAGCACAGTACAAGAGTAAGGAGCCTTGGGAAGTAGGCTAGCACCATGAATTTGCAAGCCCAGTGCTGCATGGAGCCCACAGAGCTGTGCAGAGCTCTAATGAATAACAAGCTAGAGACAAGGAAAGCTAGGAACTTAGAAAACCCATAAGGTGATCCTGTCTGCTGTGACCCACCATTCAATAAAATTAAGATTTAACGTCTTCTGTAGTTTCATGTAGATAACTCACACCATCTAACTCACACCATCAAAGATTCAGCTCAACAGAGCTCTTCTATCCTGTCTTGCTGTGAAATCATATTATTCCAAATGCTTGACTTCATTACTACGGCAGACAGATCACCACCGTTACAGTACCTTTTTATGTATGATGCACAAACCATTGCTTCCTTGCTCCCTTTACTATCCTTTTTCATTTTCTCCATCAGGCACAGAGTAACAAGAAACCCTGCTGTTGTAATTTACTCTGCTCAGTATGCTATTTTTCTTAAATATTTTTTCTTTCATATGGCATCCCAAAAAATACATAAATATGAGAATATTACTATGGTTGAAAAATCAAGCTCGTTAGGTAATGTCAAGTTGGCAGACATTCAGCATTCTTCAATTAGCCCCCTTGTACATATGCACTCTGGCATACCCTTTAATTAACGTGATCTTACAATTTTTTTCTAGTGAAAACATTTCATTAAGTACCCAGAGTGAGTGAGGACCGAGTTCAGACCATTCTACCTTCTCCATAATGATTAACAGGCTTATTTTCTATAATCCCCAAAACCCAGCTCTGAAGACAGACTAATTAATTTCTGCCTGTTTTCTCCTATGCCACTACAATACGTGAGTGCTTCAGAAACAGCATGTTCATTTTCAAGGCAGTCTGGGGAGATGGGCAGGGGGTAAGGAGGTGTGGGAAGCAATAATTATCATATTAAGAAGCAAGCCAAAACTGTGGTCCTCAGCGGGGGCCATACAGAAAGACAGTCCCTCCCATCCCACCCCAGACTGGAAAAGCATAAACCCCCCACCCCAAGCTGAAGCACAGTGCTGGGCTCCATGGGGACAGCACACACTTCAGCTGGTGGCACAGGCATCAGCATGGTCTGGTGCAAGTCCCAGGGCATGTGTGTGGCCCCGCTGAGCCACTCCAAGGGATGCAGCAAGCGTGGGGTGCTGCAGGAGAGGGTGTCCGCCAGGATTTACGTGCACAGGATTTGTGCTCGAAAGTGGCCAACTGTTTTGGCTGAAGTTTTCCAGCAAAATCAGCTTGACTCAGAGATCTGGTGAGGAAGTGCTCAGCTCAGGGTCTTGCACTCTGTCAGAATTTGACAATCAGAAGCACCTGATAACCAGAACAATAAGCTCTAACCCTTATAATGAGAAAATAAGTAGTATGTCTGGCCATACCAAAAACTGAGATTGATTTTGACACTCTGACAACACAGTTTTAATTGCTGTTTATAGCACATCACTTTTGTGTACCCACATAATCCATTAGCAGAGCTGTCAGCAGCTAAAATACAGCTACATTTGCATACCAGCTCGAGGAGATGGACTGGGTGGTCTTGCCTGCTCTGGGCTGCAGATGGGCTGGTACTGCTGTGGCCATGGCCACCCCTACCGAGGGCCACCTCTGCTTTGATTAAAATCAGGGCACAGCCACCAGGGTGACTTTCATATACAGAATCACAGAATGGGTCAGATTGGAAGGGATCACATCTTGTCCAACCTCCCTGCTCAAGCAGGGTAATCCGAGAGCACATGGCACAGGATTGTATCCAGACAGTTTTTTAATATCTCCAGTGAGCGAGACTCCACAACCTCTCTGGGCAATCTGTTCCAGGGCACGACCACTCTCACAGTAAAGAAGTTCTTCCTCATGTTCACGTGGGACTTCCTGGGCATCAGTTTCTACCCATTGCCTCTTGTTCTATTGTTCAGCACCACCAAGAAGAGCCTGGTCCATCCTCTTGGCAATTTCCCTTCAGGTACTTGTACATATTGATGGGGTCCCCTCTCAGTCATCTCTTCTTGAAGCTGAAGAGGCCCAGCTCCCTCTACCTTTCCACATAAGAGAGATGCTCCAGTCCCCTCATCACCTTTGTAGCCTCTGCTGGACCCACTCCAGGAGCTCCATGTCTCTCCTGTCCTGAGGAGCCCAGAACTGGACACAGCACTCCAGGTGCCCATCTCTCCAACCTACCGAGGTCCTTCTGAAGGGCTGCACAGCACTCCAGGGTATTGGCTACTCTTCCCAGCTTTGTGACCTCTGAATTTGCTGAGCAGGTATCTGCCCCTTCATTCAAGTCATAGATGAGTAAGTTAAACAGTACAGCACTGAACCTTGAGGGACACCAGTAGGGACAGGCCTCCAACTAGACCGTGCCACTGATTTTGACCCTCTGGGGTCTGTTGTTCAGCCAGTTCTCAATCCACCTCACTGTCCACTCATCCAGCCCACATCCCTGAGTTGGTCTATGAGGATGTTGCAAGAGAAATTGTCAAAGCCTTGGCTGAAGTCAACGTAAACAATATCCACTGCTTTCCCCTAATCCATCCAGGTAGTTGTTTCATTGTAGAAGGCAGTCAGGCTAGTCAAACATGACTTACCTTTAGTGAATACGTGCATGAGAAGCCACATGCACTGAAAAACCTTCTTGCAAGGATACATACAGTTCAGGGCCACATCAGCACCAGAGGCTTTTGATGAAGAAACCAGTCTGTAGGAGTTCAAAGGACTCCACTTTAATCATGACAGGTGACTACAACAATGTACTCACTTGTCCAGTCAGTGGGGAAATGCAGCTGTGAGGATGAAAGACCCTGAGAAGAATGCTCTTCCAGCCATCATGTGTTTAAGGGTCACAGCCTGCCACAATGAGACTCCCTTGGCACGGTGTTATTACTAAAAAGCAGTAACAGTCAGAGACTTGACTGTTTGAGCTAGAGCTCAAATTATTTTCTAAACCACTGACATTAGAATTTTACTCAGCTACTGTGCACAGAATAGACATAACCAGATCTGGAACACAACAGCTAAAAAAAGATTTCCAAAAAATACCTACGTGGAAAGTTGGCGGCTTAGGCACACAGATAAGTGATCACCAGAGTCAGCCATATGTGTCAGATCAGTGCCGTAGACCAAGTGCTGCAGGTGAAGCCTTCCCTGCTGAATCTGAGAGGCCTTACAGTGAATCACATGGGAAACCTGCACCAAATGACATTAATTCACTGCTACAACACGCATGCCTTCAAAGGCATCACAGTGCTGCACCACCACTGCCACTTTTTGCTCTGATAGCCAAAGACTAGAAAGCCTCTGCAACAAACCTTCATACATCCATCTCTCAGAAACCTCCGTGATTACCTTCTTTAACTTAGTAGCAGTCACCCCTCTTTTGCAGCCCCTCACCAGCCAAAGAAGGTGCCTTGAAGACATACTGTACTTACTCTTAGAGGGGACAGCATAGGCTCCTCCTCTCTTCCTGAAGCAGCAGTGAAGCAGTGTTACATCTTTCTCAACGTCAGTGGAAAATGAGACAATCCTCAAAATCAAAAATGCGCCTGTAGGGCTGGATTGAAAAATAAGATTAGATTATTTTCTGAGTCAAAGCCAGGAAAAATTCCCCCAGTTCACCCCTTTTGCTTGACACTTATCACAGTGGCAGATAGAAGTTTTCAATTACATCCTTGGTATCAATGTGAAATTTAACACACCCTTAACTACAGCACTCTGAGTGGCAACCTCACAATATTAAAGAAGAATGCAAAATCCTAATCTCTGCAGGACCATACTAGCTCATGGCAAAAAGCCCTGGGAATAGCACACAACACCCTATGAGACACAAATAAGACAAAGTGTTCCACATTACAGCAAATACCAGCATATTTTAATCTTGCTCTAAAACCAGTCAAATGAGTGGCATTCATTTGGAGGAATTAATGTAAGTAATTATATTCAAACACCAAGCCAATCCATTTGCAAATCTTACCCCATTTTGCTAGCTACCAGGAGACTGCTTTTGACTCTTAGCAACCACAGGTTCTTGCTGTGTAAAAACAATGATTTTTCTGAATATTCTCATGGTATGCAATCATTTTAAATCTAAAGATGAAGCAGAGGCTTTCTTTAGTAAGATCTTTCTGCCAAACTCTCTGAACACATGTGCATTTAAAGCAGGCTTGGACAAAATATTTTATATATATTGATCAAGTGACACCAACAGGCTCAGTAAAATCTTCTAGCTCTGTTTTTATGAGCTGAGAATAAAGAAAGTTACATTTTGGAGGAAAGGAGAGCAGCAAACCATGGCTACCAATATTCAAATGACTAAAACGTCTGAGAGAATTCCAGATGTCAGCCATGTGTTATGGTTTAATAGTTCAGCTCTGAGTCACAAGCACAAAAACCTGTTATGAAACACATGCCTGCCTGCATATGTGTGTGTGCACACAACAGTGTGGGCTAAAAAAGGAAAAGTCATAATTTGGAGGGCATTAATAGCACTAGAGAAGAGCAGTAAATCTAAGCTGAGGTGGGAGGAAATCAGCACAGTTTGTCCTATGCCATGGACCAAGGGTGTGATGATTTATCATTTCAACATTTACAAACTGAAGTTATAACTGAAGAGAGATTAAAAACCCACTTGACAAGCATCCGTAATCCTTTCAAATCCTAAAAGTCCAATCACACCCTGTGTCTTGAATAATCACTAGCCTAAATCACCCACACCCCTGACATGTGAAACTCATGAAAGCTCAAGTAATTTCTAGCCCAGATCTCTCAAATAGTAGCACTTATACCGTGATTTATTAGGTCCTTCTGGCATTTTTTTTTTATTCTCACATAAAAGGAATAAATATCTGTGGCACCAGTGTTTGCAAGAGATATCACACGCCTCATCTTCTTTCTGGTGAAGAAACACAATCATTTATTGCTGTGTGAGCAGTTGGCATCCATGGGCAGGCACCCCTCACAGGTTGATTTCAGCTTTCCCTGACTCTGGATGGTGGGCCTGCAGGGGAGCTGGCAAACAAGATGTTCCCTCTCTGGTGTCCTCCAGCTTGGCCACCTGACCAAAGCAAGCACCTGCGTGCAAGCAGAATAATGTCCTTTAGCTCAGTAATTTTTTACTCCTGGAAGCAGCATTGCCTGTGCCACGCTCTCCCACACACTGCCACCGGCCTGCTCCCTCCCTCGCTATCTCCCTCCATCTGGGTGAATCTTCCAGGGGCACAGCTTCAGGAGCTTTGGGATCTGAACCAATTCGTCTCAGGGAATTTGCACAGCAGTGCCATCCATAAGGAGCTACGGACAGTTTGTCATCCCCAAGAATTACACCCTGAACATCCACAGGCAATTGCATACTGCAGGTGTTCACAGCCAATAGCAAATGCTGTTTGTATTCGGATGTGCTCCTGGCACTCCTGTGCACCTACACAGCCAGTTGGGTGCATGCAAGCCTGAGCCAGGCAGGCCAGCATGTCAGGAGAACACGTGTGGAGCGCAGAAACTGCATGCTGGGTGTGCACAAATAGACACACACTTCTGTGAAAATTACACCTTTAAAGCTATGTTTAAATAACCTGTATTAGAGGACTTTAATGACTCTGTGAAAGGACAAGTGGTATAGTGGCAGTGAAGTGGCTCAAGAGAAATCACTTCAAAGCAGTTCATATTGGAGACTGGAGAGTGGGAGGAAGAGGGGCAAACTTCAGCTGCAGGACACACAGCAGGGCGCTCACTGGAAGTGGGGATGGCTGAAAGACTGCCTGCTTTCTGGGGCCTCCCAGACATTCTTATCAGCTGCTCCAGGTGGTCATCAGATTAAAGAAATTGAAATTATGCTGATTCTGTCTCTGTTTTGGTCTTGAAAAGCAAGAAATGGCACTAGATAAGTACCTGTGTGCGAAGAGTGTACCAAAGGTTTTGGTCTGCCCCAAGGATGCCTGCAAGGAGGCCAATCCTCTGCTTCAGAGTTCACAAGAGCCTTTTATATTTCCCTCAAAACTCCTTCCACTGTAAAGCACAGGTTTGGGGGGCAGGAAAGTACGGATGTTAAACCACACTGGAAAAAGAGCCTAACCAACAATTGTCAAACACATCTATGCTCCAGTCTTTGTGAATTAAGATTTCACACGGGAATTTGGACAGGTGCAGTGTTACCAGATCGGGCAATGGCAGCCCCCTGCCTAAATAGCTGACCCTTATTTATCTTGCTGTGGTTTCCACTTAGCCGGGACCCGCAGCAGGGAGGATTTCAGACCCCGTGTGGCTGACGAGCAGCAGCCGGCTGGCTCTCTGCTGTGGCAGGAGAGGGGAAGCAGTCAGCCTCCAGCGCCAGGCACTCGCCTGCGGAGGAAACCTCTGACCACTGGCTCCCTGGGTGGCCGTGGACTCAGGGCAGGCACTCGTTGCCAGCAACACCTCATCACGGAGATAGCACTTATCTCCTGTGTGCCAACAGAGAACACCATCTTCTCACAGCAAGGCCAGCACAACTTGCAACACAAGCTGTGAGCAAGGGGTGCTCATGATACCCTTCTTCCCAGCATTACAAACATTGCATATAAACCTGGCCCGAACTTTGACAGCTCCTACTGAAAATCCCCAGATAAATGGCTCTCCCTGAGCTGCTGCTGTTTACAGGGTCTGCAGTGTGAAGGTACACCCCAACAAAAAGGGCAGGAGGAGTTTGGCTCTGTGGGCATGACTTGATCAAAAGACAGGCATGCCATGAGGCTTTCAGACATATATCATAAAGTAACAGCATTTACATGAATTTTTGTCTGCATTGCAACTCAGTGGGGAATGGGGCTGGGGGGGCAAAGTAGAGAGGGAATGAGCAGATGCTGCAGTGGAAGAAGATGGTGCATGGAAAGAGATATACCTAGATTTTAAAAAATTGATTAAAAAGGATAGAAATGTCACAAGAGAGGGTCATCACAGTTCAGCAAAGGTAGTGTGCTGCCCCAGAGGGCTGAGATTTGCAGACTGGGGCCACAGGGAAAGTCTGATGGGTATCAAAGAGCCACCCTGCACGTGCTCAGGACATGAGGCATTGGAAGTTTCCTTGGCCATGGCAAAACAGACCCTCCAGAAGGTGAGGCTGGGTGCACACCCCACCAGCTGCCCCAGTGCAGGGCAAAGCTGCTCTGTATTTACCTCCATCCTCTGAGAGCAATTTTTGCAAGAGGTCTTTTGATGACATAGCCTATCCAAATGTGCATTGAGCTTCAGTTGTTGCTTTTGGGATTTGCTTTTTTTTGGATGATGATTTTTCATAAAATTCTACCCACTTCAGGTAATGGGTCATGGAAGTTAAAAAATAAATAAAATAAAATAAAATAAAATAAAATAAAATAAAATAAAATAAAATAAAATAAAATAAAATAAAATAAAATAAAAACAAAATATGCTGTGGCACATTTGTTCCCCACGGTCTGCTGCCAAATCCATGTTAGCATAGCACCATCTCGTGGAAATCAGTAGCAGCAGCGGGAGCAAGCAATGATGTGGAAGAAAACTGTAAGGAAAATGTTGGCAACTTGCTCCTTGGCTGCGTATGCCAGCAGTGGCTTTGGTTCCCATCCATAGGGGTTTTCCTAGCCCCATTCTTCCCAGAATTTCAGCCCAAGCTGTAGGTTTGAAAAAAAGCTAAAAATACCAATCTGCAAATCCAGCATAACTGGCATATTTTATTGGATTCTTACATATAAATGTAATATTTACATAGTTACTGTATGACCACGCTCAGAGCTCAGGAGAAGTTTGGGGCTTTGTGGTGGCTTCAACCCCTGTCACCCAGAGATCCACTTCACACCGTCTCCCAGAGGGACTCCCTCTCCCCCATCAATCCCTGCTTCCATCAACTTATTTACAGCTGCATCTGCACCTCAGCACTTTTTTCTCATCTCTGTCATGAAGTTTCCCTCTGTCTGTACCCCTGTGCGTGCACTTGTGAAACAGAGGGAACATCTACACTGCAGAGCTCAAATACATTTCTGTCTTGAAGGACTTTCCAGTGTAGATAAGAAATTCATGAGGTTACATTTTAAAATAATAATTACTCCCTCTTTCCTAATGTACGGTTAGATTTATCCTCTTGTTTATCCAGACTCTGAGTTTTACACTCAGATAACAAAGTTCACTTAAAACTTTTGTTTTAAAGCCTATTTAATCTACATCCTGAAGGACAAGAAGTGAATTTCAGCATGAAGTACATATCCTTTTGGTTTTGCACTGTTACCACCACTTAGAATCATCTAAGTGATGACAGAATCTTTCAGGCCTAAGAGGCCTAACAAACATCCCATAAACTACAGAAGACATCAACAAGTCACCAGCAGAGATCACTGAACACAGATGCACCAACCTCCTCAGGTGAAATTGCACTCACCTGCAAGGAGCACAAACACTTAAATAATGCTAAGAAGATGGATTACCCTGAAGAGAACTCTTCATTGTCTTCTCACGCCCAGGGTATCCCACAGTGCCTTAGCAAACAGTGCCCATTCAGCACATGGGCATGAGAGCTGGAGCTGCAGACAGGCACAGCAGCACGCACTGCAGGGATCCCATACAGCTGGCCGTGATGAGGTCCAGGCTGACAGCAGTTTAGAAAGGGAGCCTTGAAAAGAAAGGCCATGGAAAATGCTGTTAACTGAAAATCTAGACAAAGTCATGGCTGTGTCTCGGGTAACTGGCTAGATTTTCCCCTGGCAGCAGGCAGCCAACTAAATCTGATACAAACTCCAGCTCCCTGAGGTCCCACTCATTACACAATGCTGGGTATAAATCCCGCAAGATTGGGTCCATAACAATTGCTGCTTGTGCTGCTCAGGTGTCTGGAAGAGCGAAGGAAAAAATAAACAGTAAAACTAAATAAAAGGACAATATGGAAGGCAAATTTTGGAAATCTCATCAAGGTCATAGGAGTTTTCCATTCCACTATTGTTCACCCCACCGTCCTCTCATATAGTTATTTCCACTTGTGTGTAAGACAGCCCACATGTACAGTCCTATTGCCCACACCCAGCTTGTGTCATTTAACCAAACCAGGCAACCCCGTCCAGGGCAGGCTTACTACTCACAAACAGCAGCACACTGAAAGTCACTGCTCTTTCTATCACACCAACATAACATCTGAAACTTCCTGTTTCTTCATTAAAATGAAGTGCCAGTGCCCAGCCCCTAGTGTTTCTTTAAGACCCACTCTTCCGTGACCTAAGGAAAAGATACGTCCCATGATGCAGGGCAGACTAACAGAGCCACGAGTCTGCCCCAAGCAGTGCAGCTCGGATCAGTACAGCAGCGTGACAAACTACAAATCACACACCTTCTGGGAACATTTCTTTAAACATGGTTTTGTCCCCACAAGCTGGAGGCGACGGCTCTGACCACATGGAGAAGCAATGCAGGAGAGGGGCTGGGGGCTGCAGTGCCGACAGCCTAGAGATGCTGCAGGTGGAGGAAAGGGCCAATTGCTCTCAGCCGGCGACAGCAAAATAAGCAACAAGTTAAATTAGAGCAAGGAAAATATAGCTACACCAAGAGGAAAGAGCCTGTAATTGACAGCAAGTGAGATTAGGCAATGGGCCCCAGGGACAGAGGAAGCGCTGACTATCGTCCAACACCATCCCAGCCAGACTTGACTTCGCCGTCACTGCCCGTGGGAGGACGGAGCCCAGCCACTGCTCCCTTCCTTTTGGGCTAGGGAGATTAGCCAACCCCAAGCCTTCCCTGCTATGGGCATGTTCAGCTGCTCCCAGCCACCCCAGGAGAGCACAGAGAGCTGGGGTACAGTCTCTTGAGAATTTCTCTCCTTTTTTAAAAGTTATTGCAAAAAGCCAAGTGGAGGCTTTGGCTTGCTTCTGACATTCCTTTGAAAGAAACTGGTATTTTGGAGGGATGGCAATATGCAAAGAACTAACACCCAGACAAGCTGCAGTGGGAAGCTCTGATGTGCTTTCTCTCATGGAAATAAAACCTTGCCAAAGACTGAGTTGCCAAGTGAAACCCTTTCAAAATACTAATGACCAACCTGCAGACTTCTACCCCTGACAATACTCTAGGACATTCATCCAGAGATTTTTCAGGGGGCTGAGGAGCAAACTAGGATCTGACAAACTCAGCAAGTCTAAATATTTGGGAAATTCTTCTCCTCACGCATAGTTTTGGAAACAGAGACAAAGTATTTTGTGTATATTAAAAAAAACAAACAAACAAAAAACCAAAACACAAAAAAAAACCCAAAAACAACAACAAAAAAAAACCCCACCACAGGAAAGCTGACATTAGAGCAGACAGGATTTCAGGAGTGAGTATATGATGGGAGAAATGACCTGTGGCCCCAGGTAACTGCTGAAGCCAGTGGGCAGAGGGGTCATGGCCGAATAGCTCTGCACACTCTTCCCACACCCTCATCTCTAGTCTGGCTGAGTTATAAGATTTTACCCTTTCAAAACCATCTCACAGAAACAGCTTATTAGCAGCACCCAACCGCAGCCTCAACTCCCAGCAGCCGCATGAAGAACGAAATCCTGAATTTTAGCAGAGAGGTTGGTTTGTTCTCCCATCAGCAAATCATATCAGTCAAGGATTCACACTTGGCAAGAAAGGCAAGACCACTGTGTGCCCCATCTCTGAAGCATGGAGAGGACAAAGGGACAAATGTTATGCTGTGGCAAAATATATTTATTTTGACATATTCCTGAATGGACAATGCATTTTACATTGTTACATCACATTATAACCAGCAGTTACCTGGCAGTTGGATGGATTATCATCAGGCAAAGACCGTTAGGTGTGAAAGATAAGAATTTGTTAATATGAATGGCAGAGAAAGAGGAGGGAAACTTGAGAAATTAATTGAAGCAATCAAAATACTGCTGAAACATCACTTCACATTCCCAAAACATCTAGCTGAACATGACCTATGGTCTTTCTGCATTACTGTAGCAGTTTCAGGTTTCTCCCATTATTCTCACTCACCCTGAGCAGAAGCACAATGCTCCTGCATTTCAGCAGGTGGAGGAGGAGAGGTGGCTCTCACCTGCCCACACAGTCTCACCAGTGGCCATGCTTTCCTGAAAGGTCCTGGAAACCCTCTCACAGGCAGGATGTGGCTGGAACACTTTAAACACACTTTGGATGCAGCTATGGCTCCTCACCAGCATTTCTTCCTTGAAAGCAGCAGAGGTTTCTCTCTTCTCTTCCTGGAGCTCTATATACAACAATTCATGTTGCTTAGCAACAGGGCTTCCTTTAAAGATGCTCTTTTGTCATTTCAAAGCCTCCATGCCAGAAGTTCTTTAAAATAGTCTGAACTCACACCAGCTTCCTCAGTTTGGCTCTTTTCCTTTATCTCTGCCTGGTTTCCTTCCATTGCAAGGCTAATATCTGTGTCCAGCCAAACCAAATCCAACAAAAATGCAACTTCCAGTGATCAGTCCAGCCTTTCTGTGTAAGGGCTAAGAACTTCCTTTTCCCCAAAGCCACACTAAGCAACACCCAATAGAGACCAGTGAGGAAAAAGGAAGCTTACAAGGGTTTTAATTCTGATTTTTTGCTTGCTATTCAAGTCAGAACTGTTGCAATTACTAGATTTCTCTATTGTTTGTTAAAAATCTAAGATTTAAGACTTGTGCAGCCCAGTTTGTCAGATTCTATATTGTTTGGAGAGAAGAATAATGGCTTGTTACTAATCATTGAAATCTGCATTTTATCTTGGCTTTAGAGTGCTTTTCAGTACTATGAAGTACTCACTCCCATGGGGACCAAGAACACTGAGTATTCTGCTTGCTTAGCAAGGAACAGAGGCTGAATTTTTGAGACAGAGAAAAGTCTCATAACTGTTTCACAGAGTAACAGGGAGCTCCAGCACTGAGATCCTCAAGACATCTTTTGAATTTTTGAAAAATCACAAGCTACTCAAGGAGGATAACACAGCAGCAGTAGCTATACAGAAACAGTGTCTGCAGGGAGCGCATAGGAGATATTCCCCCTTTGAAGAAGAAGCATGGATGAACACAACACCAGTAATTAATCTGTTGCTAATTAATCTTGTCAGCAATTTCCTTCCTACTTAGTGCCTTTGTCCTGGCCATTTTCACTCTGCATTTGATAGGACTTCACACAGTTCCACATGCCCCAGCCATGGCCAGTTCTGCTTCCTGGCCACCAGCAGGGCTCAGGATGAAGGCATGGGGGCCAGGAAGCCCTGTGTCCCCTGGCCTCTAGCAAGCTGTAGTCATCACCTGAAAATTTGTTCATCCTGTCTGCTAAAAAATAGCACTGCTGCTTCTCCCAAAGCCAGGGGTTCCAGGGCATGGGGCAGCAGTAGTACCCTGGCTAAGTACCTGCACCATCAATCCTTTTGAAAGTTACCACAAATAAAATCCACTAGAGAACAATCCATCAGTGGAGAGGCAACCAGAGGAGTGCTCACTCCATTTGTTTGGAATATTTCTATACACAGTGCTCACATCATGTCCCTGGTCATACTGTCCCTTTCTTCCAAGGGGCATCCAGGTCACTACCTGTGCAAATGGCTTTCTCAAGTCATGAAAATTTTGGAATGAAGCTGTGATGTGTCTTCAGCACTAATCTCAACCATCAGTGCCAGAGAAAGAAGCTGGTGGTTTGGTTACCCACCCAGGAGTGGTGGCAACCAGAGGAAGAGGAATCCGTGGGGCAGGGGCATGCTGCAGCTTGGTCCCTGGCTGCCCAAAAGATCCACTGGGCAAGCTGATGCCCAGCTGGGAGGGCATCAAAGGGCAGTCCTGCAGCTCTTGTCCCACTTGTGTCCCTACCACCTCCAAGAGCAGGCGAAGGGACATTGCTCGTGTGCCCAGAGTCTGGGCTGGAGAGCATATCTGGCTGCTATCTCCTGCCCTTGTTTAGGATTTCAGAAAGATCAATTGCTGCAGCATAAAGCAAAGGGGTTTCACATAAAGTCTGATAAAGTCTGACGTGTTTTACAGCAGCTGTTTCTTCCTGACAGTGATTGATGCTCTTGCTTCATCACTTTGTTCTAGGCTTTTCCTTAGAGCGCAGTCTGCAGCCTGAGCCTGCAGCACCTGCTGCACTGGCAGCAAAGCCCATGCAGGTTTTCCTGCTGGGAAATGCAGGTCTGAGTTAGAGCAGGTGGTCTTGGTCCTCCCCAGCTGCCATGTGTCACCCTTTTGTGGTACCACACGGCCACAGCAGGGGAGTAGTCACAGCCCAAATCCCACAGCTCCAAGGCAAATCCTGTGTTCTTAACATCCAGCATTCAACCATTTGGATTCCTATCTCATTCGTAATACCAAAGAAAACAACCAATGAGGAAAATCTTGAAATCCATACTTGAAGAAAATAGCTGAAAACTATTTTAATCCTTTGATCCTGTATAGGATTTACAGGTATTTTGAAGCCTTGCTGTATTGGGTTGCCAATCCCTTTCTCTTCAGAGCTATGAAAGACCCAGAGGTTGACATTACTTTTAAAAAAGAGAGAATTAACATCTCATAGGGATTCTGATGGTACTAAAGCCTTTTTAATATATATACACAACTCAATGCACTTTGGTTTTCTAATTGTTGACACCTTAGATTGACTCGCACTTATTCCTACAGTCGTTACACATCTTTTTCAGGTTCGTTCAACCTGCAGCATCCCTCAGTGCCTGGAGTTTTTTTGGAGGCATAGCACTCTGTGATCTGACTGGGAACTCTTCCTGACAAAAGGGCTAGGCCAAGTATAGGGTCAGCCAGGTGGATTTGACTTCACACAGATTTCCCTTCAACACAACCAGCCATCCTCCCACCCAGGTGGAGAGGCTTATGCAGGACCTAGGATCCCACCAGAAACAGGACCCACCCTTCTGTGTCAGGGGTGGGAACTGGTGTCCTGTGCCTTCCACATTGTGCCAACAGTCCACGCGATGCCCGGGTCTGTGGGTCTGTGCCCTGGGCTGAGCTGAGGGACCCGTCAGCACTCCACCGCCACAGTCCGTGCTAGAAGTGACACCGTATCCCTGATGGTTTTTAGGTGGGGGAAGATCCATCACCTGTGGGCAGACACTGTGTGTGACTCACTGCACTTTGGTGACTTTTGTGAGCTGTTCCTCCTGTCTAGTTCAGGATATCAGTTTAGAATAGGGAACCCCGGGGTACCACCCTCCCTGCAGGACTCTCTTACTGCAGGGCACACTGACTGGGGTGCCACAGCACTGGAGGGAGCGGTGTGCTCAGCCCTCTCCAGCATGCAGCATCTCACAAGCATTCAGTGGCAACTACTGAGGTCAATTATTACTGCTGCTGTTTGCATGCTCCTAAATTTTCCCCATCATCATTAGTGGAAAGAGTTTCAACCAAGCTCAGAGAAAGCTAAATTAGGAGCAGCAACTTACTCTTGAGGTGACTGTCCCAGCAACCCCTGTGGTCTGACTGTCACCCTGAATGCAGTGATGGAGAAAAAACCTACCCAGACCTGGGAACAGCAAACACCAGCATGCAGAAGGGGAGCAATGCTGAGCATGGGAAGTGAATCAGCCTGCAACAGGCTGTGGCTGTCACAGAGGGTCTGCAACCTGCCTGAGCCCATGGTGGGTATCCATAGCAAAGCCTCCTGCCAACATCAAAACCCACTCCTACTAGCTACTGCCATAAATTCTTACCCCTCCCCATTTTTCTATAAAAGAACAAAGATCTAAATTAATATGATAGGCACACATAATGAATAATTGAAATATCCCTAATCATTAGTCAGTTTTACTAAGCTCAACAATTACTTGAGCATACGGTCAAGAAGAGGAGCTTCAGTCACCCAATACTAATTTCATAATGAGTTTTTCATTACCCAAAGTGTGCAGTTTGAGAAGCCTCAGTATAAGATTTAAAGCTACTAGAGAGTGTCCAAAGGAGGGCAACAAAAATGGTGAAGGGCCTTGAGGGGAAGCCATATGAGGAGCAGCAGGGGTCACTTGGTCTGTTCAGCCTGGAGAAGACTGAGGAGAGACCTCACTGCAGTTACACCTTCCTTGTGAGGGAAAGAGGAGGGGCAGGCACTGGTCTCTGTGGTGAGCAGTGACAGGACCAGACAGGAGGGAATAGCCTGAAGTTGTGTCAGGGGGATTTAGGTTGGACATCAGGAAAAGGTTCTTCACCCAGAGGGTGGTTGGGCACTGGAAGAGGCTCCCCAGGGAAGTGGTCACAGCACCAAGTCTGCCAGGGTTCAAGAAGTGTTTGGACAACACTGTCAGGCACATGATGTGATCCTTGGGACTGTCCTGTGCATGGCCAAGAGTTGGGCTTTAATATGCTTGTGCATCACTTTCCATTCAGGTTATTCTCTGATTCTATGAAATTGAGTTAGGCCCTAGAATTCATTATTTGAATAATAAATCTTCCCATTTTCTCAACAATCCCACTCCTTCCCCCCTCCCCCCTCCAAAAAAAAACACCAACAAAAAAACAACCAAAAAAAAACCCAACCAAAACTTACTGAAACAAAAAACATCTCTGGAGTTATTCCTGCTTTCTTATATGACATGTAAGTTCCATGATGCATAATAATAGGCTTCACTGCACTGCAGAATGAGACAGGATTAGCTTTGGCTGATGCCCTTCTTGATTCAGAAGACTTTTCTTACAAAATACCTTATTCATTTTAAATTTGATAGTTTTAGTATGGATGGTCTGAGGAAGTATCTGTGCCACCAGAGCTTACAGTCTGCAAAAAAATAGGTCATGGGGTGTAAGTGTGAGTCCAAGCTGCAGCACCCCAGGAAAGCACAGCAGGGATCACAGTGTGCAGAGGTTTGACTCTGGTGGGATTCCAGGCACCCATCACTCCCTGTATCACTTCCCTCCACACCCAGACAGAGGAGAGAAAATATAACAAAGCTGACATAAGGACTGAGAGAGATCACTCAACAAATACCATTACAGCCTAAACAGACTGAACATGGGGATATTAACTAAATTTACTACCAACTAAATCAGAGCAGGATCATGAGAAGTAAAATAAATCTTAAAAACATCTTCCCCCCACCACTCCCTCCTTCTCAGACTCTACTTCCTCCCCCTCAGTGGCACTGGGAGTGGGGGTTATGGTCAGTTCATCACAGATTGTTCTTGCAGCTGCTCAGGAGGGGAGTCCTTCCCCTGCTCCAGCATGGGATTCCTCCCACAGGAGACAGTTCTTCATTAACTTCTCCAATGTAAGTCCAACCCACAGACACAGTTCTCCGTGAACTGCTGCAACATGGGTTACTCTTCCATGGGGTGCAGTACTTCAAGGACAGTCTGCTCCAGCATGGGTTTCTTTCTATGTGGTGCAGTCTTTCAGGCACAGCCTGCTCCAGCATGGATCTCTCACAGGGTCACGAGTCCTATCAGAAAACCTGCTCCAGCGTGGGCTCCTCTCTCCATGGGTCTGCAGGTCCCTGCCAGGACCGTGCTCCAGCACAGGCCTCCCACAGGGTCACAGCCTCCTCTCAGGCATCCATCTGCTCCAGTGTGGGTCTCCTCCATGGGCTGCAGGTGGATCTCTGCATCTCCAGGGACCTCCACGGGCTCAGGGGCACAGCTGCCTCACCATGATCTGCACCAGGGGCTGCAGGGGAGCCTCTGCTCTGGTGCCTGGAGCACCTCCTGTCCCTCCTTCACCAACCTTGGTGTTTGCAGGGCTGTTCCTCTCACATGTTCTCCCTCGGCTCTTCTCTGGCTGCAATTACACCTGCGCAGTAACTTTTTTTCCTTCTTAAATCTGTTATCACAGAGGTATTACCATTTCTAACTGGCTCAGCCTTGGCCAGGAACACGTTTCTCCTGGAGCCTCCTGGCATTGGATCTGCTGGGCACAGAGGAAGCTTCCAGCAGCTCCTCACAGAAGCCACCCCTGTAGCACCCCCACTACCAAAACCTGGCCATGCAAATCCAATACACAGGGAAAGACCAAGCCTTAGCTTTTGAGGGTTAACATGGAAAATGACAGACAAACAAGGAGCAAACATACCAATCAGAACTCAAAATTCTGATTCAAAAACAAAATTCTTCAGAAGTTTCTGTGACCAGCTCCAGGGCAAACAGGATTTCCGGCAAACATAGAGCTGGCTAGGGAAGAGGCAGAGCTGTTAGTGGAATGTGGAGTCAGCTTTTCAGCTTGTCATTGAGATAAGTTATTTTCCTTTGTATACTATAAATCAAAGAGGAGGGGAAAAACCCCCAGCCAATGAGGTCGGCACAGAAGCATCCTAGTAGCAGACAAATACAGCAGCAGGGCACTGGTTCTTTGGCCTCTTGGTGCCTGCCAGCCCCAACAGGTTTAGGCAAGTATGCAAAACTGAGTGAGCTCTGCACTTCTGGCAGCTTCCCTCCTGCCTTGTTGGGTCCTCTCCTCTCCCCACCTGCCTGCAGGAATGAGCACAGCACGGCTCAGGTGAATCCTGAAATCAGATCCAGCTACCCGCACAGCTGTGGCCTTCATACACTGTTTCAGAGCTGAAGCCACTGATTTTGTGCGTATCCTTAGCACCAGAGAAGTCCAGGTGTCTTCACCTTCCTGGGTGCTAACCTTGATGCACTCCAAATGGCACCTTGATTACTTGAAGCTTCCCCAAGTGAGTACAGGGTCTGGATCGGCTCCATCGGGCTGAGACACATTTACTGAGCCCCATAAGTTTTCCTCCTGCCTTTTTCTCCTAGGTGATGAAGAAAGAGTGCCACTTCAGGCAACAAAGTTGTCAAGCTAATTACTCAGTCATTTAAGAAAGGAAAGGAAAAGGTTGAGCTGTTTGGCTGAAGTCGGTGCTCAGCGCTGCCCTGGGAAGTCAGGACCTGACACCTCGGTCTGGCTGGCACAAGATCCCCTCCTGCCCGCAGCTGCTGCACCCCACACTCGTCTTAGAGATGGTTAGAAATACTGTCCCCCTCCAAAAAAGTGACCATTCTCTGTAACCTAAATATAAGAGGAAGAGTGTTAATTTTCAGACTGAAGTACTGCTTTCTAGCTTTACTGTTTCTACTGCAGTAGTTGTGCATCAGCAGCACAATCCTTTTTGCAAAAGTGTAGGCAGAGATCTTAGAGTCATAGAATGCTTTAGGCTGGAAAAGATCGGTAAGATCATTGAGTCCACTGTAAAACTAACACTGCCAAGCCCACCACTGCCACCAGCCCCCAAAGAAGAGCTCTGATTGTCAGCTGATTTACAAGGTTTTGTGCCTTTCCTAAGTGATGTATCAAATTTTGTTCAACTCAAACTTCCCATTACATTAAATTTCCCTTTGGTAGTGTGCTACAGTCTCATCTGCACTATCCTGTATTTAGCAGAGACATTTCAGTCCACACGACCACGAAGACCAATTTTCCTCAGTTTCCACTTTTTAAAAATCGGTTCTGCCTCGGAAGAGCATCAATGCACAGTAAACTGACTATATTTAAAGTAGCCAAGTTCCTCTTTCACTCTGAAACTACTGTTTTGCTCACACTGAGCTCAGCATGTCTTTTCCTTGCAACCTGCTTTCCAGCAAACTGCCCCAGTTTGTCTGACCTCTCTGCTCAGCCTCACTTTCATACAGGGAAGACAGCACAAGATCATCCAATGCAGCAACCCACCTCTCTCCACAATGGCCGTGATTTATATCTTCTGATTTTCACACGCTCACCTGTGCCAGCTGCAGAGCACCCAGCACCACAGAGACGATGTGCGTGGAGGGGAGTGACAGCTGCCATCCCTCTCGATGTGCAGGAACTGCAGACATCTGGGGTAAACACTTACCTGCTAATGTCTGAATGTTTCCAGTTCCCATGGGATTTGTCTTAGGGGAATCTGAAGGTCTTTATCAGAGAAATAAGACAGGTGTCTCAATATATGCTTAGGGACATCAGCCACTGTCCCTCCTCCTGCTCACACCTGTGCATCTGTGCACCCTCACACCCTCTCCTACCACTGACAGGGACTTTGGGAGCCCATCAAACCAGCACTGTGCTTCATCCCACAGAGAGCTTGAAGGATGATAAAGTTTCCCACGGGTGTTTAACAGGTATGAGAGCTAGACAGAGGATTTTACCTCTTGTACTTGTGCTCTTCATGCAGGAATTGGTCATCAGTGGTGGTATGATAATGTCTCTATTTGCTGTTTGGTTGGTGTGCGATACCACATGAGAAGAGTAAGAAAGTACCAGGGCTTTTCCAGGGACAGGAGAAAAGACTGACCCAATAAGCTTTTCCTTTTCCTTAATACTTTCTTTTATCTTTGCTTTTCTTCTATTTTCTTCTTTTATCTACCTTTTTTCTACTCCAAGTGGGAGACGACAGAAAAAAAAGGCAAGGTTTTTGATTCAGGGAAGAAGCACAATGGAAAAGCAGCCCTATGAAATGCACACCTGGGGCCAATAGCAAATTCCTCATTGAACTAAATCTACAAATCTCTGAGCACTCAGAGCTGCACAACAGGATCTCCCTTGGGATAGTTTCTCCTCAGTTCACTGTGAGAGCCACTCCACACCCTGAAGCATATGGAGAGATCTTACTTACTCACTGTTTTATTTGAATGGCAAAACATAGGCACTCTTCTCATTTACAGCGACAGTTATTATTTTTATCTGTCTAAACTATTCATGGCAGCAGTTAGCTCCACAGGTTCTCCTTTGCTTACCAGTATTGAAAGCATCGACTTTTCTAGGTCCGTATTTTGTTATTTTTGTAGATACTGACACTGTATCAGTGCTTCTCAGCTGACCCCGAGCCGCTGTGCTACCACAAGTATTGTCACAGCAGGTACTGGGCTGGCTTTCTGCCCTCAGGTCATGCCAAGCACCTACACGTAGGGGGCTCAGCCATGGGCAGTACTGGTTCATCCCTCCCTGCTGATGCTGTCCCTGGGCGCTGTCTGCCTGGCACTGAATTCCAGGTGGGACCCAGCATGCCAGAGGCAGCTGGACAGTCGAGGAGCTGCGCTCCCCACCCAGACGGGGAATTTTGCAATGACAGCCCCTCTCCACTTCCTCCCACTCCACCACCCTGCTGCCGACATCTCTCTGCCTCTGCCTGCCAGGCTGCACTGTCTGCAGCAGCAGAGGCCCACGTTGCTTCCCTGAGACTCCCTGGCACCCTTCAGTTACAGGATTTGTGCTTAAAGGAAAGGAAGAAAATGTTCACCAAACCCAGCTTGTGGTTTGCAACGAACGCTACTGCTCTTCCCCTTCTCCTGAGGCTGCTGAGTGCAGACACAGCCCACCTGCCTCTTCTAAGCCAGAGACAGGGAGACACGTGGTTTAGCCTCAACTACTCATGGCTGTGTCAACAGAAAGACCTGAGCCCCACACACCGCTCCCCAGGGCCCACACAGGTGCACCTCAACAAACTCCTTCAGACCATGTGCTCCCACCCACAGGGCACACACCTGCACTGTCCTCTACACGGCAGGAGCTCCAGGGCATTCCTCTCTGGACATACAACTGCTGCCCATGCTGCTTTCTTCCACTAGCGCAATAGCTTTGTGTCAAAGCGCTTATGTTGGCCAGCTGTGCCATACATGTGTTTGCGCCCCCACAAGCTGAAAATCTGCAAGGTTACTGGGCAGGGAATTGCCAGAGCTGCAGCTCCCACACAGCCCTGGGTACCCCACTCCTTCTAGGCTGGCCCTGGGACCACCCAGGACAGGACATTCCTCTGTCCTTCGGGACAGAGGTGGGTGTGGAGAAGGCTGGTGCTGCACTGGCTGTGCCTCTGCTCCCCACTGCAGTGGGCAGCTGGGACACGTGCAGTGCTGTGAGCATTCCCACACCTCAACAGTGTGGCAAGCTATTTCAGGGTGGCAGTAACCTGGGTCTGGTTGACTTCATTGTAATCAGCAGGCAAGGGCAGGTCAGGCATGCTCAGCGAATTTCCCTGGTATCCACAGAGTTGACTTCTCTATGTAATGGATTTATTTTCACTTAAAACTGAAAAGCCTTTGTAGACATTTTAAAGACTTAGCATATCAGGCATCGTCTTTGTCTAGTCCGAGCTAAACATTCCTGCTGTCTCCTGACTGCACTGTGTAACTGTGAAGTTCATATCCAATTAATTTGGCCACATTCCTTCTAGAAACATTTTCCAGACGTGCTCTTTTTTACTTCCTCTCTGTAAGGTTTACTTGAGACTTCTCTTAAGAGTAAATTTTGTTACAAGACTCATGACATTCACAATTTACAACTAGCTTGTGGGGATCCTTTTCTAAGGATTAATAATTCATCCAGAAGAGTAAACAATCCTCATATGTTCTAACTTTGATAAGAAAGTACTGCAGATGAAACACTTCAAATTAATACAAGAGAGATTCAAGGCATTCGTTTTAAAAACACACTCCCCAAAACCCCCGGGCTATGCATTGCAAGCCTGTGCTGAGGTTTCCTATGGTTCTGGCTGCTGCATTTTAAATAATTCAAAATTCTCTTCGGGTTTTTTTGTGGGTTGTGTTAGTTTGGGGGGGGGGGGGGGGGCCAAGGGCCATGTTTTCTTTNATGTCCAAGTGCCATGTTTTCCTATTTATATTCACAGTGCATACCTCTTCCAGTTTCACTGTGTATTTTCCAAAGATTACAGAAAATAAAAGCTACAGCTGGGAAGGTTTAGAACTGAGAGAGGTTCCTATGACTGCTTGTCACAATAGAAATCCTCAATTTCAGCTTCAATGTGCTCCCTTCCCTCCAGAATTCAACCTTCTCTGACCTGAATTCTCTTCTCTACTTGGACTTTACAAGGTATGGAAGGAGCATCCTCACTTCTGCTCATCACAGTCATGAAACCCCCTGCCCCTGTCAGAGACAGAGACTTCTGGAGCACACCGCAGCAGCATCTTCCTGCCTTCGCAGAGAAACCACTACCAGCACCTTCAGACAGCTGGTGAATTTTTTTGCTAAGCAGAGATTGATCCACTTGGGCAATACCGAGGCTTCTCTAAGGACAATAATTTACAGTACAGTGAGTGAAAGATGCATGTTCCAGATATTACCACCTCTAAGATAGTAGTGACAGCAAAGTCACTACAGCAGATATTTATTAAATTTTCAATATTGTTCCCTAAAAACTGGAGAAAGACATGTTTGGCCCTTCAAAGTGGTCAGGTTTTTTTAATAGGAAAAGAGATTTTCCTATTCAGTTAGACATTAAATACCTCTTGTCTCCCGACTCCCACAAATGCCTCCTCACACCCATCATTTCAGGACAGGTTTTTCTTCTCGTCAGAACCCTGTAATTAAATGTGAGCTTAAAAGTACCAGGTAGGAATCACTGAAAAAAGACAGACACTTTTACCCTGGTGAAGGCAACAGATCATCGGTTTTTACAGATACGAGGTGCAGTTTGTGTAACCACATTACCAGGAGAGTTTGTGAGACAGGCCAGTGATGCTGTTTTCTGTTTTCTCAAGGTGTCAGATCAGCTGGCCCTTCACAGCAACAGGCAGCTGAAGACAGTCATGCTGACGGGAAACCTGCTTATGTTTCTGTCTGACACAGCATTTGCTGCCCCACATTCCCTGGAGCATCTTAACACAGACAGGAATAACAAGTACGTCCTTTATTCCAATGACAAATCTTGACAGCTTAGGTATCTTCATCTTGGACAGCAACCACATCTCTTCACTGCAGCTTCCTCCCAACTCTGACACTCGAAACCTCAAATGCCTCGATTTTCAAATGAACAACATATGATCAATCACAGCAGAAGATGTCCAAGCTCTGCAGGAGACCAGCAATGTAACTCCCATCCTTAAAGGCAATGAACCTGGATCTTTTCAGTTTCAATTCTACAGTTTGGACTTGGTGAGCTGTGCTGACATCCCTGGGGTCATGGTGGGGATACAGAACTCCACAGCCCAGACCTGTTGGCTGGGAACATTTTACAGTGTGGAAAAGGAGCCCTACATAAGCCCAGATGTTTTACAAGGCCTCTGTAGTATCTCTGTCAAGGATCTCTATCTGGAGTTACGGCACTTCAGAAATCTAAATGCTGACACACTTCAGTGCTTCACAATGTTCCGAAAGCTGGACCTAACCCAAACCCACATCCATGCACTGCCCCCTGGTATCAGTGGCATGAGCTCACTGGAGATGGTTCTCAATGCAAACTGCTTTGAGCACCTTTGCAACACCGGCTCTGCTGCCTTCCCCTCCCTCACCCACCTCCACATCAAGGGTAACTCAGGTTCTGCACCCAGGCTCTGGCTGTTTGGAGAAATTGGCAAAGCTTCAACATCTAGATTTAAGTCAGAGTCACACAAAGTTCTGACTGCTACAGCAAAGCACTGAGAGCTTTGAGCAGACTTCATTACCTGAATCTGAGCCACAACAAACACCTCCATCTCCAGGACGTGCTCATTTAGGACAGTGCTAGCCTAGAGCTGCTGCACTTACACTTCACTCATCTCCATATCAGCACTTCACAGAGCCCTTTCCAAAATCTGCATCTCTTGCAAATGCTGAATCTTTCCTCCTCCCACATTAATAATAGCATTCAGCATCTCTTTCAAGGCTTGAAAAACCTCATGTTCTTGGACCTTAGTCAAAATAGCTTTGAGCTGGGGATCATGCCAAAGGACAAACTGTTCCAACAAGTATCCAATTTAGAGGTGCTAATATTATCATCCTGTGAACTCACAGCAATAGGTAACCAAGTATTTCGCAACCTCAGGAAGTTACAGCATGTTGATCTGAGTTACAACAAACTTACTGCATTAAGCACAGATGCATTTTCAAATCTCAAGAGTATCTATCTCAATTATGCCCATAACAAGATCCTCGTTGTACCAGGTGACCAGCTAGTGCCCCTAGATGGCCACTGCATGATCAGTTTAAGCTACAACCCTCTGGACTGCACCTGCTCTAATACTGCTTTAATCACCTGGTACAAAGAAAATCTGGATAAAATTGAAGACCCTGGAGGAACAAGGTGCTCTAAACCCAAATTGCTATCTGGGTTCAGCTGGCCACCATCTCACTGTCCTGTGGGATGAGCATGTCAGCAATCATTGCAGTTGTCCTGGCTGTTTTATCCTGCAGTGCCATCTTCATTTGGGGTGCTCACTATTTCAGGCAAAATTACCAGCAACTTTAAGTATAAGATGGGGACACAGAAAATATCTACAGCAACTGTATAAAGCTGAAATACATCTCACTGTTTTTATTTGTGACATGTATTTTCTTAACTTTTGTAATATCCTCTCTACCTGTATTAAAACTTTAGAAAAATACTGAAAAAATTAGAATTGAAAAAATAAACTATGACCTGAATCTTGAAAATGAGTAACTTATCTTATAGAGAAATCCCAGTTCAACTCAATGGTAGCCCTATTGTACCAGTACTGTGGCTAATGCACTTGTAAAGGGAAAATCTAACAGCCAAAATACAAATTTCCTTCTCTTTAAAAAAAGAAAACCTAACCACCACCACTCTCAAAAAGGAAAAAAAAGCCCAAACAAACAACCCAACCAAAACTCAACCTGACAAAAAAAAATCCAACCAAATTCCACTCTCTATCAAATACTTTTGAAAAGCAATGTTTTATAAGAGCTGGTAGTAGTGTGCCCCGCTCTGCTAAAAAAACTTCAAAAAACTACCTGTGAAGAACAGACACATTTATAGTCACGGAAGACATGCCTGCAGGACTGGCAGAAACAGCACGTATCACCTCTCTGATTTTTAAAAAATATTTCTTTAAAATACTTTTGATCCTTAGAGAATTCCTGGCCATTGAAATTCTGTCTATCCATCTTTCAGCCTGGGGCAGGCCCTGCCCCTGTGCTATAGACTCCACGGTAAGTAAAGACAGTACCATCTTTAACCATAAAATTGTAGATTTGTTCAAGAATCTGTGGGTCCAATACTCTGCTTGCTTACACAGGGCAAAAACCCTCAATGCTGGCAGATACAAGCCACTCCTTTGCCAGCCTGGAGTGGACTGTTCCTTTCAGCCACAGGCCAGGTGAGAAAACCAGAGGCTGCAAAGGGAGCAGTACACGGGACAACCTCACTCCACAAGTGCTCCTGGTGTCAACAGCTACTTTGTGTTGCTGCGGGTGTGCATCCCTACAGTGAATTCAGGGATGATGATCCCTGCTTCAATTGGATATGCAACAGCTAGGCAGGAGTAAAGACTTATTATTTGTATAAAACCAATCTGTCTTCTCTGCCATCACATGTGAATAACCGCAGAGCAAGGCAGAGTATGTGCATTGGACCAAGGACCTAATAGGAGCTTGTCGGGCCCACTCATCTGCCCTGTACCACCATAAAGTCATTTATGTTTACTCAGTACTTTAGTAACAGGCTCACCGTGATGGATAGACACAACTTTCCTGGTGGATGACCCTGCTGTCTCCTGGAGCATGCACCACGGGGAGGCTCACCCACTACCACTCCCTGCTGTGTTAGGCTGCAGCTGCAGTTACTCTTCTGAGATGTGGAAGGCCAAATCTCTCTCAACACTTCCCATGCAGGACTCCACATTTAGCTTCAGCTCCTGTCCAAAAGCATTTCCTCAGCTTTTTCCTCTCTAACACGGAGACTAGCTAAAATGTCAAAGATTCCTGCTGTTTTTGAAAAGTTTAGAAAGTTTTTGCTCATTTCTGATGGTACTGCTGACAAGAACCCCCGATTGATCTTCTCCAGTAAGAAATACCTCTCATTTGAAAAGCCCCTTTTACCATCTGTTAGCAGATCAGACTCATGCAATGTGTATTTCTGCAGCTTTCATCACACAGATCACTGCCCTACCCCCCAGCTTCTCCTCCTCTTGCCTTCATGGCCGTGGGCTGCCCGAGGGCACGCAGGGAGAGATGCTTGTTGTTCCTTCTCCAGTTGCCTACAAACACTCCCAGATTTGGCGTACTAAAGTGTTGCCTGTGTGTATTGCTGGTCCGTGCTCCCTGTTCCTGCGGCTGCTGAAGGCACTGCACTCCAGCTGCCCAACGCTGAAGCTGCGCGGGCTGCCTGCCCTTCCGCAAGGGCTCGGCTCCAGGAGAGAACTGTCCCTGCGCAAACCACGCTGCCTGGGCCCAGCACACCCTGGCTTGACCTTGGGAGCAAGGCAGGGACACTCCTGAACTCAGCCCAAGGTTCAAGGTGCATTTTCCTCTCTCTCTCTCTGCAAATCCAACTGGTTAAATGAGCAACCTCCAATATCTTAACAGTCCAGCGTGATTGCCAGTGTGTGTACCACCCAAGAAAGATTTGCTTCTCCCATTGTTTCCCTCTTGAAATTGTGGGTTCAGGAAGGTGTTAGACAAATCCTGAAATCAAAAGGGAGCGTAACACACTCCACAGGCACAAAAAAAAAAAAAAAAAAAAAAAAAAAAAAAAAAAAAAAAATCCTGCAGGTATCATGTAGTAACTGCAGGAGATCCACCTTTAGTAGTGACTGGAGGGAAAACTGCATGTCGGGTTGAAAGGTATTCTGAACTGCCCTTTTGTTTGGAGAGAACATCACCGGATTTAACCACCACCAGTTTCTGAAATGCTGTCCTGTGTCACGGTGTAGACTCAGGTGTAGACTTCAGTTGAAACACAAAGATGTTTGAGAAGGCAAAATGTGTTTCCTGTGCCATACATACTTGTACACAGAATATTAAAGTTTTCTTGCAATCCACCCCTTTCCCCCTACACAATTTGTTTTAGATGACCATATCTACAGGTGTTCTAATTTTACTCTTTTCTTTACAGTGTCATCTCTGCCCTATTTGCCTGCAAAAATGCCTTTCACAAGACACTGTGCAAACAATGCTGAACAGCATACACTGTATGTTTCACGATACACAAACCCTAAATACAGGGACTGACTATCCTGAAGGAAAATTTATCTCTGGATATAACACACTAAAATGTCCAGATTATATATTAGGACTTCATTAAGTTCAAAGATCTAGTCTTCTGGGATTACTTAGTAAGGAAAGAGGCAATAGGTATTTTCTTACAGAATTGTGTACCTAGTCAAGCTCTGATGTGATGCACTCTTTTGGCTTCCAATCAGGCCTTTTATCTCTCATTTTTTCAAATATGGCTATGAAGCCAGTACACAGAGAGAACAAGAGAATTGCCTGAGGTGAATGGTGCCTAACAAGACTTAGCTCACCACCACCCTAGCTCCTGGACTACACATCCCTGAAGTCATAGTACAACTCAACACCACAATACAGAATTTTATCAGTATTTACAGAGAGAAGGAACTTGAGCATATCTTCACTATTTCACAGACTGGTAAGCACTTAGCTTTATTTCGCCAGGACAAACCAAAACTCAGAGCCAGGTTCTTTCCTTAACTGTGCTTAAGCAAGGTCTCTCAGTAAGATATAAGCCAATTTTTAAAGGAGCATTTTAACCTGAACAAGATGGTTGAATAGGCCAATTTCTACATATGTTGACTTCAATAAAACACACTCTGATGTTAATGAGACACCTTTTAAGAACTCTGTCATTCACTGGTCTGTACCTGGAAAAAGAACAGGTGAGGTCCTTTCCCAAACAATCTATATTATACCTCCCTGATCAGACAAAACCAATGTAAATTCTTCTGCCCCAGCAGCAGGACATCTTTCCCTACCAAATCCCTTGGACATCCTCTTCCCCTTCACATCTGCATTTTTTAGGGCTTGATGTGTACTAGAACACAACTACACCATTACTGTCTTCTTACTCTGCAGTCTTCTCAGCTCCTCCTGATGCTCCCAAATTTTGCCTCTTGAAGTGTAACCTCTATCATGGCTTCCTGCCCTCGGTGGTTGGAACTTTAAGGTTCCTTCCAGCCCAAACCATTCTCTGATTCCTACACTCAGTTCATTCAAATGCCTCCTTGGCAGATACCTGGGAGATGGATCTGGTCAGTTCTAATCAACTACTATACTACACATACAGCCAATGGAAAGAAAAACTGTTGCTAACCCGAGGCATGCAGTGGGATATGCATCCATACACCCTCCAGTATCTTCCTGTCTTGTGATCTTCTCCTTCTGATCTGCCCTCTGAGTTTTGATCCAAATCAAGCTGGATTTCCCTGCAAAGTCTGGCAGACTACACAAGACTATAATAAGGGGCCTAAAGGGGTTCAGCAAACTGAGAGTTCAGTGCTGAAGAAAGGAGCTCACATTCCCCTTCAGATCATGGAAGCATTCCCATCTCAGGTAAAGTGCAAAAGTGAAGCTGACAGGCCATGCCAGATGTAACACTGATAACTCATCTCTCCTAATTTCCCCCTTAACACAAACTCCATACACCACCCCCTTCCTCTGGCCCACAACACCCTGGAGGCTCACTCCGGGCACGCAGGTTTCTGTGCCTCCCCTGGCAGAGACGACTGTGCAGTCCACAGCCAGGGACAGCACAGCTGGCATGAGACTCAGTCAACCCTCAACTCTAGTAATTTCCTTCCCCTCAGCTGCTGGATCCTGCTCTGCTCTCCTGAACCCATTATCCCCCCGTCAGCACACCAGATCTGCAAGACTATCTACCTTCTGGTGGGCTGCAAAAAAATGGAAAAGCTGGGGGAGAACTGCAGCTTCCCCTCACCCCTATGTTTCAAACAGAGAGAAAAGCAGCAGAAGTGATCCTGGAACGCTGCTGCACTTCGTTCTGTACAGAGGAAAAATACAGAGAAAACAATGCAATAATAAATTGTGAACACAAACTCCCAACTGCTGGGCAGCTCTGCAGAGTTACGAGCAGCGGAATGGTGAAGAGGTGTGTACTTTAATATATGCTGCTCCTATAGTAATGACTGCTGGTATGTGTTTTGCTGAAAGAATTTGTATGCCACATTACAGGCTACTGCCCACAGAAGCCAGCAGTCAGGCTATGTCATCCACCACCACACCACACCTATCTATCCAACAGTCGAGCAGAGGCTCCAGACATAGCCTGCAATGAAATTCTCAGCCATGCACACCTCCTCCCTCTCCAGACCAAACTGCACTTCCTCATGCAAAACCCTCCACCAGCACATGCCTTGAAGGATGCACTGATCTGGCCCCAAAAAACCCCAACACTGCCGGCCTCTGAGTACAGAGAGATGTGCCTTACATTACAGCAGTGGAAGCAGTTCAAGAAAAAATGCTAACACAACAGTTTCATGCTGAATTTTTATTTCAATGTTATGCAACTGCATAAGTATAAATAATCGTGTTCAATATATAACAATTATGACATCCATAAGGAGTTTCTCAGAGAAAATAAGACTGCAAACACTTTATTGCACAGACCCTAACAATTTTTTTTTTAACTTTTTAATTTTTTTTTGTAAGCTGAGAAATCTACTGCAGGAAGTCTACAAAAGAACACATCAGATCTACAATCACATTAAGACTGACCAAGAAGAACACAAGCAGGAGGATCTCTAACAGCTCACTGATAAGGTAAACACCAACAAACAGGTACTACATAAACACAAGCTTATGCACTGTTACACTTCCAAAATGCAAAGAACTTATTTGTCAGAAGTGATAATACAAAATATTCATAAAGGTATACTGTAAACAAAAGCTAGATATGTTTTAAAAGAAACAAGAGGATAGCTGAAAAAATGCAGAGACTGTAAACTAGGAAGTATCTCCCAGACAGAAATGTTATTTTGAAGTGCATTAGCATTCATTTGTATTAACTGCCAAAGCACAGATGAACTGTAAATGTTGAGACCATTTTTTTTTTAAACTTCTCAAAAATTATTATCCACTGCTTACTAGCTCCTTTCTGAATGCATCAAAGGCAGTATGAATGTTCTAGTGCCACACGAAAAGTCAGGAGTTGTTTGTGATACTGGATTTTCCTTACAGGTTTGGTGTAATCCAACTCAACTAATCAGTATAATAAAGTTTTCAGCAGAGGGAAATGAATTCTGCACACTGTCTGTTGTCACACAAGTCTCCAAGTCAAGATTACACTGTGCTTTTATGAAAAATTTTCTAGCTTTTGAGACAGAAAGACAAACCATAAGCACTGGTGGAAAAGGTAGGGGCCTAGCTCTACTGTGGTTACAGAAAACAGAAATAAGCAAAACAACCATTCTATTGATCCCCAATTATTAAAACCCATGCACCTGCAAGGGTATTTCGTAGTGCTTCTATACATGTTTCAAATTTTACCTTTCATCCCTCAAAACAAGCTAAATACTCCACACAAAAATGATCAAAGTCTACATGTTCCACAGTATACAAAATTTAAATAAGGCTTAGCAAAAGTAAAAAGACAGTAACATTCTAGCACCAAATAGCTCCAACAAGTTCCTTTGTTAAAAAATGCTTCTTTTGTAATTACAGTATTGAACTTTTTTTTGCATACAAATAAAAAGATTATGTTATGAAATGTATGGAGCTACTCAATGCATTTCAAAATGAATATGAAACCCAGGATTACTTGCTAAAAACAGCAAGTTAAGTCTACAACATAAGGCCCCAGCTATGTATTAAAATGTGTCAGATAGCCTAAACTTTTTTGAAGATATGATAATGAAGTGTTTTTCCTTTTTACCTTACTTGTCATAAAATAGAAAAGAGCTACCAGCTGTATGACACTAATTAAACAGACCTATATGCCATAATATGTATTCTCTAAATGTATTAAGAACAGGGATGAACACACTAGTACTACCAGTCATGTGCTTGTACTTGCGCCTCACACTGTAAGGGCCTGAATTTAAAAAAAGCTCAAGGAACTCGAGAGGATTGCAGCAAAACTAAGCACATGGCATGTGCTTCAGAATTTCCGCCTTGTCTGAGGTGAAAGTCACAGAATACAATCCCAAGAGACAAGACAAGAACGATCATTTCACCAGAGAACACAACTCTTGCTGGGATGCCCTGATAATTAAGTGGTCTTCCCATAGCCTTAAGGACATCTATTCTAGTCAGACTTTGTGCAGCAGGGAGATGCAGTTACGTCTTGTGTTGAATCTGGTGAAGCAGTCAGCCACGTACAGTACTATCAAAATCAGATTATTAAAAATACATGTAAAAACTCACAATAGGTCACTGTATTATTCTGTACTAGTATTTTTTTAGCTTCTATCTAGGATTTTAGTAAGTAAAAATGTGGCCTGGTCTTTTTTTTTTTTTCCAGTCAGACCAGTGCTTGTGCATGTCCATGCCAGGTCTGAATTTTAATAATTTGGTTTCATATTCGAGTATGGCAAATACGTGGCAAAGCAACTATCTTAAAAAGGGAAAGAGTAAACAACGCAACCAGCAGCAAAGTATATATGCTACATTCAAACCCCAAACACATTGCTAAGTATTTACAGAAGAAATATTTTCAACAGCTCTCGGCTGTAAAGGTATTTTTGTACAAATACTATGTGGTAACAGTTTTACCGGTTACAATTGGAAAGGCATTTTGAAAAGAAGTCCTCTCTTTACATATCCCCTTGTATTGTTTCTTCAGTGACATGAAAGCTTTGCCGCACAAAGACATGACACAGTGCTGGTTTAAAGGCAGTACAACATATTGAAATTGTTTCAGCTAGTGTTGAATTCACACTTGCCAGGTCTTAGAGTTAACACGGTTTTTTGTGAGCGCTGCTCCGTGAAACTTCCTTTCCTCGACGCTGCCGAGCTGAATCTTTGTCATCCGAAAGTGCGTTAGGGCGGTCAGGTGTGGCTGCTGACCTTGATAAATCTTTACCTACATTCTGTTTTCTTGAAGCAGACTGCTGAGTCAGAACAGCATCTTTTCCCTTCGCATCCACAGTGTTAATGAAAAGAGGCTTTTCTTGATTTCCAGGTTTCCCCCCAAGGTTTGAAGCAGGGTGGTGGGCTTCTGCTACAATAGTGGCACTGTGCAAGGCCATCAGTGAAACGCTCTTAGTCATTTCTGCCTTACTGCTCCCTGTGGAAGAGGTGCTTTTCTTACTTAGTTCCTTGCAAGTTGCAGGGACCTCTGATGAGCCTGGTTTAACCTTTGCTGAAGATGGATCACTTTTGGCTGAAGACGAAACAGATACTACCTGTCTACATTCAGAGAAACTGGATGGACAAGCCAGCGGCTTTCCTGGTGTTGCAGCCACACGGCAAGAACTTTGCCCACTGGCAGCCGGCAGATGTTTTATTGCAGTCTGCTTGTTTGCATCCTCTGGCTGTTTCTGATTAACTTGTCCCTTCCCTTTTATATCTTGAGAGCTTTTGCTACTTGCGGTTGCTTTTTCTGCTCCTTTCCCTCTGACATCGCAGGTTGAGAGACAAAGGGTAGGCTCCACTTTCCCACTGTCAAGCTGAACATAAAGTGCATCAGTGCATATTTTTCCTTCAGGTCTTTTGTCTGCAGAGATCATCTCATTATTAGGACTTCTGTCTGCCTCTTTGTTCAGCAAGAGACAGTCTTTCACAGTGGAAAACTTTGGAGCAGTGGTTTGTTTTTCACTGAAACGAGGTTGCTTTTGATCAGTAGACTCCCCCAAGCCTGCTGCGTCTTGCCTCTGCATCTGCTTAGAACTCTCTGGGCCTGCTGGTTGAGGGCCCACAGCAGAAGATTTGGGTTTGGTGTCAGGGGCTGTGCTGCTCATTTGGAGGGTGGTGACTGAGCCATGGTCCAAACTCACAGGCCTTTCAGCCTGCACATGTTCAGTGTTCATTCTTCTTGAAGAGCCTTGAACAGGAGAAAGGTGATCTAGGACACTTTTACTGGCATGTTTTCCATCCTTCCGGGAGCTGGTAGATAATTGAGCAACGGTTTCTTTTTCTTTTATGGTTGGAGCACATGGTTTTTGTGTCAATGTCTGTTTATCCAAGGACTTAGACTTGGAGGAACTTGTATCAGAGGCTGGCCTGGGTTTATTACTGCTGCTTTCCACACAGGTGGCAGCAGGCTTCACGTGTTCTTGAACCCCTACATGAACTTCTACAGTGCTGTGTCTGCTTACTGCATCTTTCACAGCAGGGGAGCCTGAAGTGTTAAGTTGCTGCCGAGGAACTTGGCTGGACTGCTCTCTCTCAGTAGTTTGAAGCCTTGTATCACCTAGTGATTTCTGATCTTTCTTTCCCATATCTTTAGCACTGTCCTTCTGCACAGAGGAAATTGGTGTAGACTTCTCAGTTTTATGATCACAATCTCTTGAGGGTTGCACAGGCCATTTGGATGGAAAAGCTTCACTCTTTGCCTCTGTGATAACTTTCTTAGACTCAGCTTTCTGCTTGGTTAAGTCCCTTTCCACAAAACTTTTAGAAACACCACTGTCATCTTTGCTTAGCTGTTTCAGTGATTCTCTGCCATCCTTAGGTTGTGCCTTGGGGCCAGTTGACTGCATTTTTCCTTGCATCTCAGGTGGAATGGCAAAATCAGCACAATTTTTTTCATTGCTCTTGGAGCAGGTTGTTATCAGGACTTCTGAGACAGATACCTTCAGAGATGACTCCCTGATCACTTCCACCTTTGCAGGGATAGGCTCACAACCTCTCTGAGCTACTGACTGTTTGACAGGCAACTCTTTCTGTATTTGTTTCTCTTTTCCTACAGCTTTTTCAGGAGTGCTTTGGCCAGCAGAAGGTTTGGAATATGTTTGAGTAGTTTTAGCACTCTGACTTTGAGTAACGCAAGACTTTGCCTCCATTGAATTGTCCTTTTGTTTGGAAGGGGTATCTTTCTTCTGAGCAGCTTCAACAACAGAAATACTGCCTTTAGTAGCTGGACTAGAAACCTTTTTCTCTGTCACTGCTTCTGCAGCCATAGGGATGAGTTGTGGATTTGAAGAACTCTTGCCTACTTGTAGAACCTGAGGCTCTGCTATGTTGACTTTGCCAGATTTTGGGTAGCTTAACACCTGCTCTTTCTGAGAGACCATATCTACCTTCCCACCACTTCCTTGTGGCACTGGAGGTTTAGGAGATCCCCCATCACTGCTGGTGCTCTGTCCTTCTGGCAGCACACACAAAGGCAGTTCAGTCTTCGAAGCCTGTGGCCCAGAAAGTAATGCAATGTCTAGTGTGCCTTCTATTGGCTTCAGACAGGAAACAGACCTCCCATCAAGTTTATATTCTGAAGGACTTTTTCTGACAGGAGCTTCAGTGGAAATAAGGGCTGATTTTTCCACGCTCATGTCTGCTCGGCCACTCAAGGTCTTGAGAGGAACAAAAGAAACTGAGTTAATCTGAGTAGCATGTGCACTGCCAATAAATGCTCTACCATCTGCAACTGCAGCCGAGTCCTGCTGTATGTTTACGGGTCTGCCTGTACTATGTTGAAGGCATTCATGAACATTAGACGTCATCTTAGGTTTTAGCACTGGACAGACACTGTCATCTTTTTCTTCAATAGACATTTTCTTTCTGAGATAATCAATATTTGCAAGTTTGCCATCTAATCTTTCAAATTTGACAAATTCTTTTGTTGGTACAATTTTATCTGTGTTTTCTCCCTTTCCATTTAGCATCCTGTCAGAGGACTGAGGTAGCACATCTTGCAGGGTACATGAAGGGGAAAGTCTTTTCAAGTCATAAGAAACATTACTGAGTTCATTAGGGGGAGGCCCATGACACAACATCTGTGCATCTAAAGCAACACCATCATTTGATCTCAAGTTTGCATTCTTTTGAAGGGTGTCTTTGAGTATGCCACCAGCTGACTGGGTCTCCACAGTAACAATTTTTGTTTCAAACTGGTTTGATCTTTCTAATACTTTCTGGAATGCTTTTTTGTCTCTTTCTTCCAGCCTTAAGGTGTTGGGATTTTCTGGTTCACTGCTAGGTTCATGTATAGCAGCATTCGCTTTTTCAGCAAAATCTTGCTTTTTCGTAACTACCTTGACCTTCAGCTTCTCTCTGTCTAGCTCATCAATGGATTCTTGTCTACCCAATTTTCGGGAAATGGGTCGTTTCAAGCAGCCCTGCTCTGCAGGCCTGACTCGTGTGAGTGATGGCACATCACATACATTCTCCTCCAAGCTCTGAAGAGTTACTTCTCTTTGAGACAATTCTCTATTCACTTCTTCCTGCGTCACTTCCAGACTGTGTTTTCGTGAACATAAGTGTTTTTTATCACTGCCGTAAGAGGGTGCAAGTTTCTCTTCAGACTGGACTCTCTTTAACAGTGGAGATCTTGGTGGCTCTGCACTCTTTGGCCTGACAATATGCCTCACAATAGTTGGAGGCGAGTGCATTTTGCTGGGAAAAGACTGAGCTATTTTTGTATTTCCAATGGAATGTCCCAGCAATGGAGATGGAGACCGCTGAGGAGATGTTGGCTGGGGTGTTGGAGAAGGTGTCCGTGCGAGAGGAGAAAGGGGAATGCTGCCAGCTGATTTGCGTCTTCCTGATCTGTATCTTTGCCCACCAAGCTTTGGACCCAAGCCATGGAGAGTGCTGGGTCTTATGTGTCCTGAACCAGCTGGAGAATTGGGAGCACTGGAACTAGGGGAGCTACTCTGGGAAGAATTAGTACCTACAAAAAGAACAAAAAAACCAAGCAAACAAACATAAGATTAGCAAGACTTTTTCAATCTTGTCTAAATGTTCAGTAAGAAACAGAACAGAAGCCCTATGCTGTCTCCTGCCACAGTGTTCCAAAATCTGGAAGGTTTTTAAGTGCAAAAGGTTTTAGGCTGCAAAACCTGCATCATTCCAATTTTATTTGCTGTTTCTCCCTTTCTCTCTCTTCCATCATCCCCTTTAAGTTATCTCTTGCTTCTACTTAAACAGAATAACTAATGCTTTCTGACACTTCAAAGCAATGATCAAGGCTTTCCAGATAATTTACCTTTGCCAAGGAATTGTACAACAGCAGTCAATTCCAGTACATGCTACAATTGTAACAGAAGTAAAAGAGTAAAAAGGGGCAGGCTTTTAGGAGTCAGAAAGATGCATATTTCAGCACTCTGCTAATCTTTTCACCAATAAATCTGCATTCATGAGTGCCACGCTAGTTGCATTATGTAGCAACTTTCACTCTTTTACCATGTAGGTTCTCCTAGGCAAAATTCTCTCTTTTGCTGCAAACTGGGACTGTTTATTACTCAACTTAGAGCCACTGGACTGAGATTTAAACACTACGACAAACTTAACAGACAATTGCTTTTTAGGTGCTTCTGTATCATAAAAACACCTTCTGTTTTGCATCAGGAACTGTTTTCCTTTTCCAGACAGAAAACAGCTGTTCTATGACTATGGTTGTCAGAGCTGACTGCTCTCAGCCGAATATATCTAATCTGTGGGGGCTCACAAAAAGTACAATACCCTTCCAGTCCTTTTCCTCTACTCCCTACTGCTTCACACTCACCTGATGGAAAATCAGGAGTGGAACGGTAGCTTGGGGTAGGAGACCTAGGAGATAAGCTGTGGGTTGGAGACCCAGGCAAACTCTCCCCTGAAGAAAGTGATCGGTTCAGGCAGGAAAAACTCCTGCTTGTATGAAGAAGAGGCGAGGGTTGCTTTGCCAGCTTTTTAAAGAGAGATCTTCTCCTTGTGTGAGAAAAACACAGCGTTAATCATAAGCTAAGGTGCACAGAAGATACTATTACCACAGGCAAAACTCTTGCAAGCTGATGTTATGAAAATAGTAAATCTATCTTTACATGAAATCAAACCACACTGCAGACCATGAAGTTTAGAAAACATCCCGATTTGTTAATAGGTGGGATAGACACTAATTTTGTTCACAGTAATTCAGAAGAACAATTACCTCCTTATGAGTACAAATCTTTATTTTCTTAATTTAGCAACCTATCAAAACTGAAGAAATATCTATAAAGTACTAGCAACATATTTACAAAACACACATGAATGTATCAAATTAAAAATGCTTATAAGCACTAGCACTAGGAAGTTTAATGAAATAAGTGCAAAAAGATATAGTTAAGCCAAATTAAGATGTAACCTCAGTTATTCACTGTTTTTAGAAGTTATTTTAGCAGATCTAGTTTACGCAAAACACGATTTGGAAGGCCACAGAATCTCAGAAAAGAAGGTAGAAAAACAGAACAGAGAAGACTGTATTAACTTCTCATTTTAAATTTATTGTTATGTGAACACACACACACACACAAACAGAGAAATGCCTTCACTGTGAAAGGATTACTCACCTCTCTAAACTCTCCTTCTTCTTGGTCTTCTTACTGCGCCTAACCATTCGGCTCCTGTAGCTGTTTCGCCTGGCAGGTCCTGTCTTGATGGAAGTGTTTTCAAAAGGAGTTGTCATTACTGAGACTTTGTTGCCACTCTGCCAAAATGAAGGAAGATGCTTTAAGTGTGAGTAATACAAGATGATTTTGCCTCAAACTGAATCTACACCATAAATGCAAATGCAACGAGAAAGAACTCCAGAATAAGAGGCGTTTCTGCAGGGAACCCTATGCAGACATTACCAGGCATGGTAAGTAAACAAGGATTGGGATGTTCTCAAACTCTGCCTTACTTCCTAACTTCCTCCATTCAAGCTCCAGGACAAGGGGTAATTCCAGTAATTGCAGCTAGACAGAAGGACACCAAGGATTAACCAAGACTGCAAATTTCAAGGTGAAAGCTTCTACAGAAACACCTGATTTTCCCACAAAGAACAGCTGTAACTGCACAGTGGTCCATTCACATCTAAGGACACCAACTGTTACAATGATGAAACAGAGGAGAAAAATGAAATCTTTATTATCAATCCCAAAACATATTTTTGTCCTGTTCAAAAGGGTTAACAAGTATAATTAACCTAAGCTTTTTAGCACTGACTGCACAAAGAGATGACTCCATAAAAAATATAGGTTTTTCCTGCTGATTTGGTTTTACCTCCTGCTCAGCACTGTATACCATTACAGTAAACTTCCTTTCAAAGAAACTGCAATAGTCCAAATTAATTTATAATACAGCCCAACAAATTAAGTTATGATACACTGGATAAACAATGATCTCTTGTTGTGTGTTTACTCTTGTAAGTAGTGAGCAGGGTTGTCATGTTTCTTTTTCTGTATCTGACCTAGAAAATGAGTGCACAGCTGACTACCTTAAGTCACAGGATTTTCTCTTACGTATTTCTTGCAAAACTGGAAAACTTGGAAGTTCCTCCTGGTTTCAGAGAAAGAAATGAAGACTTAAGAAAAGGTGTATTTTGTGTGTTTCTTAAACTTTTTATATTTCCCCTCACTGATTTCCAGTGCTTTTGACTTCTTTAATAACTGAATAACTCACTTTGACAAGCAGAGCTCTGCATGTAACACCATAAATTGTTAATAATATAGGAAGTAAATATACAGCTGTCTAAAGTAATTCTGACCTACATTAGCTTACATTGAAAAGATTACATGAAAAATGAGATATGATGAGCTACAGAGAAAATAAAAGCTGGGGGTTTTTGTTTGTTTGTTTTCAAGGAAAAACTGTAATTTTCTAATAGGAGAGACTTCAGAAAACTCCACAAGAGAAAAATGTGACAGATTATTCATAAAAGTCCAGCTGCAGGATGAGAATTTCATTAATCGAAGAAGCTCTGTCAGACATGCCTGGCTATACAAGCGACAAAAACCTTTCGGGCCCTAATATGAAAAGCAACCTCCTGTATAGTAGGCAAGGAAGTATTTAATATTCTTTGTTTTTACTTTTCCTCACTGATTTCACTTTAAAAGAAGAAAAATGAGAAGTATCATCACCATCAAAAGCCTGAATTATCTGATGAAGATAAAGTCATTAAAGAAGGTGCTTGAAAAGGTCAATTTTTTTGAGAGACAGAAACATCTCTTTGTGTCATTGCCTCGAATTTACTTCAGCTATCTCTGCATCAGTGCCAGTCTATGGCAGAGAAACTAAAATCATAGGAGGATATATGAAAGTCATTGGCCTTTCTCCAGATCTGTGGCAATAGCAGCTTAGAGTTTGTACTTCTAACAACAATAAAATCTAGTAACTAATCTCAAGAAAACAAACATAACCCCACCATTGTTGGTGAAAACAGCAATCACTTTTGTATCCCAGCTCTCCAAGAGTTACCTTTAGCAACAATTCAATGACTTCTGTATGAACAAGACCATGCACTGGCTCTCCATTGATATGAGTAATCAGGTCTCCAGCTTTTAAACCTGCTTGGTAAGCTGCACCTCCTTCTTCCACATTCTGGAAAAGAGAGAGGAAGAGAATATACACAAAATGAACTCCAGACCAGCTGGCAATGAAGAAACTTACAGATACTAAGTTATATAAAGGAAGAAAAGAAGAAAAATATGTCCAGCTCATTCACCATCCCCTAGTTACTCAAACTTTTTATTTAGGTGGGGTCTGGAATGGTTTCAAAGCTCACTGAGACACTGCTGGCTGCTATTGGTATTAAGTAAGCTCTGTAAAACAGAGTTTTCATGCATGATAAGAAGAGTGGTTCACTACCCACTGCAAAATTTCAGAACTGAGTGAATATTTTTAGCATCTGACAATGAGAAACACTAATGTAATTAAGATAACAGTCACATGCAGTACTCTAATCACTATAAAAATTAACTCCACCATATGGTTAAGGATTGTTTCCATTTGGTTCAAATTCACCAGGCTTCCCATTACAGGGACTAGTGCAGCACAGAAGTGACAAAGGACCAAAACAAACTGAATTGAAAAATATTTTGAAGGTGATTTGAATAATTAATTATATTTTAAATGAGTTTTTTAAGTCATGCAGACACTAATGAAGACTACAGTGCTAACAGAGCTAAACAAAAAACTTACAATACTTTGAAAAAAACCCCAAGGTTTAATTTTTACTGCAATGTACCATTTTTCCCTTCCTTTCACTGGTGTGATGTTACACCAGTGGCAATTTTTTTTTATTTATTCCATTATCCACCAAATGTACCCAGTTCTCCAGATTCAATGTTTTTGATGGATTAATAGGTCTAAGAGGTAAACAATATGAATAAAAAATTAGTAATACACTACATTAGCGCTGCTACTTCTAAATCTACAATACATATTTAAAACAAAGCAGTGTACAAAACTTAAAGTCTTTTGATAAATTTGTAATGATTTTTTTAGGGTAGTTAAAATAATTTATATACACACACTATTTATGTATGTGTAATTTATACAATATGTAGAATCATAATTTGTTACCAACATAAATTGTAAAATAAATGCATATATATGTACATAAGTATATAATTATTTTACAATTAAGGAGGCTGACAACCAAAGAATTGCAAAAGCTGCTGTCTTTTCCTTTAGCCTCTCTCCCACTGTGTAGTGAAGAGAGGATGAAAAATGCATTATTTATTCAAGACTGTCAGTCTTTTTTCTGTGCCATACAAACCTCAAAGGTATTCACAATTCCAAATGATCTGCACATTTCTACACAACGGAAAGTCAGTGCTTGAGATCAGCTTACTTGTGTCTAGTAAAATACTGCTGACTTTCATGAATCCCTTAACTGATGCAGTTTAATAACTCCACCTATTTTTCAACAATTTCTGTTTACAGTCTCCTAGATTTGCAGATCCTGACCCCAATCAAAGAGGGTCTGCACCAACCCTTTGGTTTTCTAAGACATAGTACTCTGAACTCAAGACACTATTTTTCAAAACTGACAAACTTGCCAAAAGTCAAAGTGAAGCTGCGGAAGTTCAACGTCACGTGTAGGGAATGCTTCTGCCAAAGATGGCTTGTTGTCTTCCCTACAGGCAACACTGCTCTTGTGTACAGGCAGAATTTCATTCTAAGAAAAGCTGCTTGGCATATCATTGTAATTTACACAGTAATTGTCGACAGAGAGATACCACAGGTACAAAAAAGCAAATCTATCACTACAGCATTCTGTGGCCATGTCTCGGCAAGAAAACATGTATTATCTTACCCAAACAATGTGGTGCACAGTGTAGATATCGCTGTCACCCACATAAACCCTGATTGCTCGGATGGTGAAGCCGTACTTTTTCCCTGAACTGTGAATTACAATTGGCTGATGAGGACTTGCAGCAGCAATTGAAGAATCACGGCTGGGAGATGAATCTCGGGATGATGAAAGGTCAGATGATAGGGAATGAGGAGACATAGGACTTCCCAAAGGAGAAACACCAAACACATCTGGGAAAAAAAAAGTCTGCCTATTAGAGTGCATTCTGAGCACACACAAATTTTGTTAAGCTTAATGGTATCTTTATATTAAAATATGTCATTTTCTTTGTCTAAACAACCTCTCCTCCTCCTCCTTGACTGGTGTGCATATTCGTGAATGAGAAGTTCAACAACCAGATATTAGAACTTAATTCTTTTCCCTGGAATGTAAACTGTATTGTTTAACGCAAGGGTTAATTTGTTAGATGTAGACTGCTTTTTCATTTTGCACAGGAAACACACTCATTGCTAACTTTGCAAGAACAATTCTCAGCCTTTACCTAGCAAACACTGATGAAAAGAAAATCAGAGTAGGGTAGCAGATGTTAATTATGAGTACACCCAAAAACATTCCCCGAGTAATTCAGCAACCTTTAACAAATTGCTAGCTATTTTCTTAGTTTCACTTACATACAGAAACAGATAAAGACAACTGCAATTAAACCACAGTATCTACTTGGTACCTAGGGCAGCAACTCAATGTTTATAACAAGGCTCCATTGTTACATTCTGCTACATCATGTAAGACCACAGGAGTTTCTTGCAACAATATAAATTCCAACTTTTTATTGTTTTGAATTGCAGCAGTTTGGGCCTCAGTTCTGAATGATGAGAAAGCAAAGTACTAATCCTTCATGTGAAAACATCAGTTTTACTGTTATACATCTATTTACTTACAGTGTTAATTCTGGCTTCAAGTTTTGAGCACTTCATCTAAGTCAGTGTAGTACAAGAGGAAGCCTACATGCTATTCCTATTTTCGTGACACTGCTTTCCTGTTTATCAGTTTTTCTTATGTGGGATGAGAGAGAACTAGTCATGTGCTGCTTTAACAAACATCTGTTTTTGGGAGCTAGTTAAAACTTAATCTGTGACCCTACTGTCAGATGGACCAAGGACTGAAGTCTTATACTGTTGTGCACGCACAAGGTCAAACAAAGCAGTCACCACCAAGTTACATTTTTGCCTGTCAGAGAAGGCCCTTCAGCTGTAGTGTAAGCACTGTAACTTGCTGACAAGATTGCACCATCTACTCATGCAAGTGAACAAGAGAAAGAAAAAAGAGTGACATGGAATCAATCCTGGACTATACAGAATCTTACGTTTGCATCATAATCCTTCATAACATTGGATAAATCATTAACATTTCAACTAAAAGTATTTATCTTTACCTCCTGGGATCATGAGGGACAAAGCACTTGCAGAAAGGGACTTTGTGACTTTTCCAGAGATCTTCTTTTTCTCCGTGCTTTCCAATCGCTGTCGAGCCATGTGAGATGCAACTTCACCAGCTGGCTTTGAGGAGTTATCTGTACTGTCCACACTCTCACTTCTTCCATTCATTTGATCTAACTGTTCTGAGAAACTGCCAACTGTACAAAGAAGAAGGGATAAAGACATTGAGGGAAAACTGAACATCCTTTTGCTTATTGACCACAGAAAAAATAAATTACTCTTAAGTAGTAGGAGTAACTTACTTAACTGGGTAAGTGTAAGAGGATCACACGGTCTGGGTTGTGACTGCAACTGCTGTGTTAATGCCAACACCATTACATGGGGCCCAAGGGATAGTAAGCAAGACTTGGGATACAGCACAATCAATGTCAAGGTTTCAGACAAGTGAAGGAGATGGATGACCATGAGGAATTTTTTTTTCTCCAGAAACAGGAAGGAAGGAGGGGGAGAAAAACATGGACTACATGGGAAATCAAGGGTTTGGGAATAGAAGGGTGTATCTTGAAAAAACTCAGTGAGGTACAAAAGAGAAATAAGCTGAAGACTGATAGATACACATCTAGATAGGACACCAAGGCCCTGGAGCCTACTGAAATGCAGCAAGTATTTCAGCAGGGAGACGATGCATAAAGCAAATAAATTAATTAAGTAGAGAATGGTTTGCAACACTTCCTCCTAGATTTGTAATGACCAAAGTGACTTCCACAAGCCAAAGAAGAAAATCCTCTCAATTCCAAAAGGTGTGCATCATAGAGATGTCTTAATTAAAAACACACAATGTGCAGTACAGAGTGTTAGACCTGATCTGATCCCAAACCAGACCCTGTTGGGAGAGCTGTTTTTAAAAGCAATTCCGAAATACATGACTTCTAAGTCTATGAATGCTACTGCCATAAGAAGGTGGTCTGCAACTGTTTGTAGTACCATCAGTCAAGACACCCACTGCGAACTACCTGATAGTGTGGAGCTGCTGATTGTACTTGCTGGAGTGGTTACTTCAGGTTCATCTTGCACTATTTCATCGCTCACAAATGCAGACTTTTCCTGCTCCTCCCGGGGTCCCCCTGGGCTGGTGGAATCCTCCTGCTCTCCTTCGGCTGATATGGACAATTTTGGAAGCAAACCAGAACTGCGTTGCTGCCGGCTACTCTCAGTCTCAGACGAGATGGATGTAGATATTTGCTGTCTGCATGAAAAATAAGCAAACTCTCATGCAGTTATTGAAACGAGGAGGCCTGCTGTCTGGCAAGCAGGATGCAGATGACTCACAGTACATCCTTCTACTTACATTTCAGAATATTCTGAACTCCAGCTTAAAGATTCCACAGAAGGCAATGTTACACTTTTTGTTTTGTCTCCTGCATCTTCCTTTTCTTCACCTTGAATCTGAGTGACTCGATCTATACTACTAAAAACCTATTAAAAAAAAAAAAAAACAAAAAAAATTGAGTCATCACAGACATATTTGATATAAACAAAGATAGGCAGGATCTACGGTTCAATGATTCAAAATGCTTATATAGTATTCCAGAGTGCAAACTTCAAACTTCTTGAACCTTTTCAAATTTCCAATAGTTTGTGTTCCTAAAATGCTTTCTTGGCGCCTCATGTATGGGTACACAAATACAGCCTCTTCTCATTATGAATTTATCAGTTTTCTCCTCATTTCACAGTAAAACCAACATCCTGGATGTTCTCTTCCATTATTTCCTGACAATTCACCCTCCACTGTATTGCTTGAGCATGTCCACTCTGCTCCTACTACAGATCTCTCATCAACAATAACTAGCTCTCATCTCAGTTACTAGAGTATACTACCTTTTGGGCAGTTTTACCTTCAATTCAGAGCATTCCAATCACTCCCTCAAATCTACATCTCTTCACGACTGGAACACATGCTAACCATTACCTTGCTTTTTCCTTTGGTCTAATGTCATTAAATTAATAGCTACTACATGGTAGTACTGTAATATTTGTTATGCTATCACCTGCAAGATACCCAGGACACAACTGGAGCAACATGAAAACCATGTATAAGGAAACCAATGTAAAGAACATGTATTAGCATTTAACAGAGTGCATCCTTGACACCTTCTGTTATGCTATGGTGAGTCCTCTACAGAAAATACCATCATATTTATATAATTTTCCATTAGTATCTTAAAGATTCAAAAAGTAACAATCTTCCCATATTTTAATGGTATTCATTGTATTCTTGTTCAATTTCATTTAACTTCATAGTTTCTTGAGAAAACCAGGCCCTATATATCTCTTCTATATTTAACAATTCCAAAATTTGCAAAAGTAGAACAATACAAACATTATAGAAATTTTTACTTACTTTTGAAAATCTGTGTGAACATGAGGAAAACTGTCTTATCTCTAAATTAAAATCTTCATCATTGGTATCATCTTCTTCCTCAGTTTCCATATGGTGGTATTTCTCAGAACGAGCTACAGACAAGGGAAATAAAATATCTGAATTTATCAGGAAGAATGCATAGCAAGCTTTAATATTAAATCTAGTTTTATTCTGAAGATTATTTCTGCTGAAATGTCAATTCACCAATGAAACTGCAAGCTGCCACTGATTCTGCTAAAGGAGATTTTAAAAGCAGTAAGCAAGAGTCAAAGACAGTGATTATTTAAACAAGGCGTTCATCACTTTTTTTAATGCCGTAAAACACCTACTGTCAAAATAACTTGTGTCATCTTCAGACTCCAACTGTGGAATAAATTCTGCTTTCTGCCTCAGCAGACTATTCCAGTCAAGGCTCCTGAAGAACTGATGCTGCTTTACTTCATATGCACCACCTGGAGGAGCCAGAGGAAAACACTGAGCAAACTGTATCAAATCCTCTGACACTGAATGAACCAAACCCCCAGCCAACAATAAAATAATCATGGAAAGGCATAGTCATCGCTGTAGACATGAACATCTACTACCCATTCACATTAGAATACCCTAAACCTGTCAGAGGTACTCCCTGCCCCTGTTTTGTTGTGGCCATTTCTTTTAACAGTTTCTTGCTTTATCATCTCCCCCTTTCTGGATGTACTAATTGTAATCTGTTAGCTACGCATGAGTCAGAATCATCGTATGTACTTATACAAATATAAATATGTGCACTAGGTAAGTACAAGTTACAAAGTAATGCAGAATGATTCTTAATAGTTGCTCAATATAAATACTATTGCTGACTTAGACATCTTTTCAGTGTTTTATGGCAGTAATACACAATTCTATAGGAAATACCTTATCATTTATCTTGTTTATTACTGCCTAACGTTTAATGTGTGTTAAATGATTACACTAGTTTAAAGTTAAAAAACAACTGTAAGAATACAGTTTAAAGTTAAAAAACAACTGTGAGAATACAAAGAAATACTGGAAATTGTCCTGGGAAGGTGGAAGATGATGTCATTAATAAACATACATCTAATCCTAAAACCTAAACAAGTAACCTGCAGCAGCAAGACCTGCTGCCAGCTTGTATTGGGTTTATGTCACGTGGTTTTGGCAGTGGGGAGGCTACAGGGGGGGCTTCTGTGAGAAGCTGGCAGAAGGTTCCTCTATATCCAACAGAGCCACTGCCAGCTGGCTCCAAGATGGACCCAGTGTCAGCCCATCAGCACTATCTGGGATAATGTATTTCAGAAGGGGAAAGACTGCTTCACAACAGCAGCCAAAAGAGGAGTGAGAACAGGTGATAAGAACAACTCTGCAGACACCAAGGTCAGTGCAGAAGGAGCTCTGGGCACCGAGCTGAGGTTCCCCTGCAGCCCATGGTGCAGGCCACGGTGAGGCAGCTGTGCCCCTGCAGCACACCACGGCGGAGCAGAGATCCACCTGCAGCCCATGGAGGACACCATGGTATAGCAGGTGGATGCCTGAAGTAGACTGTGATCTCATGCAAAAGCCTGTGCTGGACAAGGGCCCTGGTAGGACCTGTTGCCCTGCGCAGAGAGGAGCTCAAGCTGGAGCAGGTTTGCTGGCAGGACTTGTGACCCCATGGGGGACCCACACTGGAGCACTCTGTTCCTGAAGACTGCACCCTGTGGGAGGGACCCACACTGGACCAGGGGAAGAGCATGGGGATGACGGAGTGGCAGGGGCAGCATGTGATGCACTGACCACAGCCCCCACTTCCCGCCCTCCCACACTGCCTGGAGGGAGGAAGTAAAGCAGTAGTGTTAATTGGTAATAAATTAAATTAAACTTCCCTGAGTTTTAGTATGCTTTGCCCATGATGGCAACTCCCTGTTATTATCCCAACCCATGAGCCTTTGGCATATTTTCTCCTCCCATTCACCTGAGGAGGGAGGAGACTTGGTGGGTATCTAGTGGCTAGCCAGGGTCAACAGAGCACATTGATACAGCATGTATACTTCTCTATGTCGAGGCTACAGAGATGAAAAACGAAATCTCCAGGACTGGTTTCTAAGTCAGTGTTAAGATTCCTAGATTGGGTTCTTTGCTTTTCATACTGCACCAGGGAAAAATTTAAAGAAGCCAAATCTTCCCAAAGGAGACCAAAAGCGCATCTCATCATACATCGCTAGCTAAGCAGTGAATATTTCTCTGAGTAATGGGATATGACATCAGAATTGTATAACTCTTGATTGGTATCAGACACTTCAAACCCAAAGAAGTCTTTTATACGCTGTTTTCCTTCTTCAAAGTAAATATAGTACCCACCTCTCTTCTTTCAACTTGCCTTTGCCACTCAGGTCTCCTGAGCGAATGAATAATTACGATTCTCATGAAGTGTTACGCAGCTTGCTAATGTGTATTAAACAGACAAGACTGTCATTTGAAATGCATGGAGGAGCCTGGGATAAACCGTGCTATTTTTCAGCGCTCATGTGGGACCTGTCACACTGCAGCCTCCATTTCTGTAAGCTGATTCTAACACTTAAAGATCCTACAACTTTATTGTGGTTTCCAAAACCCCTGCTTCAAAGAAATAGCTGCCTTATTTCCTTCTTAAGACTGCAAACTCCTAGAGAGATGAGAGGCTTTAAAGACGTCAGTTCCTAACTGAGCACCACAGGTGCTTCATATTGTGGCACTGACCATCCAGTACTTAAGCCAGCCTCATCTCACCCAATTCACTTTCTCCACCAACTGTAGAACAACAGACACAAAATTTGCAATCCACTTCTGATCCAGCCTCCCACAGGGCAACAGTCTTGAATTAATACTGTGTTTACCAGGAAAAAGCATCCTGGCCATGAAACAACAATGCTTGGAAAGAGTGTACTTAAAACAAGGGAATAAAACTAGTTGAGGATTTTCATTTTGCTTTTGGCATTGGTGCCCTCTGCAGTAGATGAAGCAGGCAGCAAGTGGAGAAGCTACTGGGGCATGAGACCTTCCTCACTCCTAACTTGTTCAACATGAGGCAAGTGACAGCAGTAAACTTTGCTGGATGCCACATAGTCCAGACCATCAGTTACAGTGAAGTCTAAGGGTTGATCACACAGATCCCAGACTTTCAGGCTGCGAGGGACACGCAGTTCCTTAGTATCAGTCACATCATCATGCCTTGAAGGAAGCCAAAGGAAGACATGTCATTTGGGATCATGTCAATAGCATTCAGTGTCTTGGTTATAACCACGTTTCCCCTGAGCAGCTGTGATAAGGCCAGTTATGAACCGATTCCTAAAGTCTCTTTTTAATTAGGCCTAAAAATAGGTAGCACAATTGGACTCAGTTTTGTGAGCAATTTTCCAAGTACTCTCATGCTGACTCAACCTGCCACTTGGTTTCCTTAGCATCCCAAATAGATTTCTGTTCACAGCACACAATGTCCACTGTAAACAAGACTATACCTTTGTATTTGGGCTCTCTTATGCAGGAGGCTTTTTTCTGCTGTGTTTACCTAGTGCTCTGCCTAAAGGGATGGCAGTCAGTGACTACAGTTCCCATGCATTAACGCTTAAAAATCATACACAATATTCATTACTGCTTCTCACAGAAACTCCCAAATAAATCCTGGTTCATCAACCAACAAATAAACTCTATTACATAAACACACAGTACTTTCATTAGCCTACGCAGGCTCATTGGTCTTAATACTTCCTTAACATTCAGTTTTATTTTAATTCTTTTTCATACAAGGCAACAGTGCTTCATGAATGAGAATGACAAGACTTTTCACCAAACAACCTCAGACAGTCATTTCTGAATAAGAAGTCTGTGTACTCATCACCCACCCTAACACCTGGAGGAGTTAATCTGCCAGGCTAAGATACTTCTGAAAAAGTAAGTTGTGTATTGATTCCCATTCTAGATTTCCATATTTAGTCATTTAATACTGTTCTCATGAAGAAACCCCATTCAATGGTTAACAGGGTCTTTGAGAAATTTCTGTTTTATTTATCAAATTAGGAAAAGAGTAAATGCAAACAAGCACATCTAAATCCCACAAAAACCAGTACAGACATCATCATGTCAAGTTCATATTACTGGTCTGAATCTATAAATTATCACGGCATGTTGTCATACTGCATGTCATGACAGATGTTTCCCGAGAAAAACAAATAGGTGAACAAAAGCTCCTAATGCTGAATACAGAAGCTATTTCTAGCACATTAACAATCAAAAATTAGTGCCTCCTAACCTGTTCCCAGTCTTTCCAAAGGATTCTGCCTAAGTAGCAGAGTAATCAGATCCTGGGCATCTGGAGGTGGTGCTTCGTCCTTTTCAGGCCAGTTGATTTCGTCTGAAAAAAAAATAAAGTTGTTTGATATTGCTGAAGTCTGATCCCAGCACAAATTGTATGAATGCTCTCACAGCAACCTACCAGCAAAGCAGAGTTAAAGCAACTTTTTCAACTTACTCTGCTGCATACCAATTACTTCTAATTTTTATACTCTCTACACAGCCTGCATAAACATGTTATGTTCCCATTTCCTTTGGAAGTATTATTTAACACAAAACTGTGTTTAGCAGCAGAATACATGAATGCCTGGCTCACGGAAAACTTTCAAAATATTAGCACAACTTGTATGCTCTCTCTTCCCCCACCAAATCATGGTTTGAGCTGTAGTTATGTTCCATGGAAACTGTTGTTAAGATGGACACTGCTGACCTGACCGAGCAGTTGCTGCTCACATCTGTGTTCCTTCTCTAATGCTAGTAGACTCCCTGAAGTCATTACTCCCATGACAAGAGCCAAGTCAGACTGTGCTCTGGAGACATACAAGACAATGAAGTTTTTTTCCAAGAGTCTCATACTTCCATATTACCTCCCTCTATTGACTCTTACATGGCTTTGACACTTCATGGCAAGCTGGACCTAAACCATGCAGCCCAGACAGGATACACTGCGTATGAACATGACCTTTCTAACAGCCTACACACAGCAAGTTTTGCCTGATTTTTAGTGGAAGCTGCCTCCACAAATCTAATACAGTGCAGGTTTAGACAAAACTCTGCAAACATTTCTTGGGAGGTACAAGGATTTTGGCATCAGAGAAACAGTAAGCTCCAGAAATACAGAAAGCTGTTAAGGATTTTGTTGTCATTTTATGATCTAGACTTCTTCTATAAAATTATCATAACTGGAGAAATAATCATCAGAAGTTACACACAGGTTTAACCTTTGTATTTCAGAGTTTAAGGAAAGGTACTGACATAAACAGACATGAAATGTAATCTGTTTCTGGAGCAATATTTTAAATTCTTTTCACTTTAGATATCTAAGTTTACACTGAGGCCTCCCACAGCTGTCCTTGCAAAACCTGAGGGCAGGAAAAGCAACCTACAATGAAAAAGGAGGCAGCAAGATTTTAAAGTAGAATTTTAAACAGGGTAGATTTTGCTCACAGAAACTGGAAGAAAAATCTAGGCTACAGTTTGGTTCTTTAAAATGGCTTTTACAGCAAAACAGAAGGGGATCATTTATTTGAGCATAGGAAACACATCCAACTAGAGTTGTTCTAGAGATGCTAAGAATTATTTCAGTAATAAGGATATTTAAAATAAAAGAGAAGCAACTGACAAATCAACATCAAAACAAGAAACTGAGTCAACCAACAGTCTTGGAGAGAGACTGGGAATAGATCGGGTTTACAAACAGACTTCAACAAACAATTTCTGTAAGATAAATTGACACATTCAAACAGATAAAGATATTTACAAAAGTATCAGCTACATTGTTACACTTGACAATATGTTTTACAAAAGGCAAAATTAATGCCACATGCAAAATAAAGCCTAAAGTACAGATTTTGTCATTAATTTTAAGACTATTCCCTCCCCTTCCCCCAGTCAGAGAGTATAAGGAAAAAAACACAGGTGCACGTGTCTGGAAACGCAATAAAAACATGAGTTATTTCCACGTTTGCCTGCCTACAGCTTCCACTGCAGTTTAAATCTGATTCGGAAAACAAAGCATGAATATGTATTGCAGCCATGGGGCACCCAGAAAACAGATAGCATTTGCTGCTTGTGTTAATTAAACAGTTGATTCTTCCTGCCACTCAGGCCTCAGTATATCACGCCAGAAAACAACATGGTTATAAATCCATGAACACATAAATTGTCACATGCGTTTTAATACAGTTTAGACACCAGTCTGGCTTCCAGCTTTAGAGGTAGAGGAAAGAAAGTTGATGACAGAGTGTCTCCTTAAGTACAAAAAGGAATTTGTTGCATTCTCACAGAATGAGGAACCAGAGGTGGATTTTTAGCTATCAGACTTTTTAAGCAGACCATAAAACAGACTGGGAAATACTAAGTAACAGAGGTGCCATTCTGTTAACCTTGTGTCATCAACAGAGACCCTCTACATCTATGCATCTGGGAAATTTATGGAAACAGCAGGTATGATAATAAACAATTCTGTTTAATTATCATTCAGTTTTGTCACAAGACACATAACAATACCTAGGGTCAGTTTGCAGGTTAAGATCTAAAAAGTTATTGAATTTTAAATGGAAGAAGAACAGCTGCTACAGAAATAACATTACACTCCAACAATCACCAATGAAATCATTAACAATCTGTGAATTGAATTAGCTTCCTTCTTTTTCTCATTATTTATTATTTGGGAGACATTTGTTTTAGAGTTTTATTACATCTTTGTTAGTTTCTTTATTGTGCCATGAGGCATTTTCCCATTTACGCAAATTTATTTTAACTGTTTCTTCTCTGGTATAATTTTTTACCAAAGACAGAAATCACTACTGCATAGTGGCACTAATTTTTTAGTAACACAGCTTCTCTCTTCCAAACAGTGCAGCTTAACCCTTAGACCCTGTATCAATGAGTTTCTGTACTTAGCAACAACATACAGTAAGTTCAGCTTTTAATGTAAATTAATTGTTACTGCTTTGATAGCAAATTGTGTCGTCTATCAGTAAAACTGTAATATATTTACTATTATCAGAATTTTATTTTTTTAGTGATGATCCTCACCGCTGATTACTTGTCCAAAGAGCTCTTCTGGTGTATCTCCAAAGAATGGCACACATCCAACAAGAAATTCATAAAGAATAATTCCCATAGCCCACCAGTCCACCGGTTTTCCATAACCCTGTCTCAGTATCACTTCAGGAGCTATGTATTCAGGTGTACCACAGACCTAAAAGAAAGAAAACAAGCTTGATGGTAAAACAAGTCTTAATTGAGCTATGCCACTTTATCTGTAATTCCTGAGATGTAAATTTATATGAAAATATGGGGGGAAAAAAGGAATTCAGTTGGGTTTAGTCTGCTGAGTTTGTGTAACAACCCATGTTTTTAGAACAACCTGCCCACGTTAAGAGGCACCATAATCAACATTTGCGTATCTGTCATGCAAAGGACAGTCTGTGCTTTGTAGACGGGAGTCCATCATGGGAAGTATTTTATTTAACTTAAAATACATTGTTATCCTTATATGAAAGTTGTGATGGTTTTATCTTAAGTAACTTTTACAGTGAACAGATTGTGAGCAACGGTAATGAGGCATGCTTAAAGGGAAATGGGCCATAGCACAGATTTTAGCACCCTTGGTTGTACAATGCATAATGAGCTCCACAAGTACTCTGCTGAGACTTCTGAAGTCTTTACAAAACAGTCCCCCATTTGTCTCTCTCACAAATTCACTTGCACACAATTAGGTTGTTCATCTTACTAACAGATCTTAATGTAAAGGAAAAAGCCTAGACTAATCTTCAGGGCACCAGTAAAAGTACATGACATACTCAACTGCAGCACGAATGCAGAAATAACTACAGTTTATCCAGTATTACAGTATGTTCTGCTGGCAAAACATTACTTCATGTGAACACCCAATGTAGGAACGAAAAAAGCTGTCTCTTACTTGTTTGTCGAGGAATTCTCTGGCGTCCTTCTCAATGTGACCCTCGTACAGATTGGTAGTCAAACTCATTAGCCCCACTTTTGATAGGCCGAAGTCTGTAAGCTTTATATGGCCCATGGATGTTACCAACAAACTGAAAAATAGAAAGATTTTAAGTTACTGTGATATAATTCAACATTATGTGCTTATCATTGTTTTTACTATTACAATACTTAGAGGAAAATGTTTCATTAATACTGTAAAATTATAAATACAGCTTAAAAAGTACTTTAACTGGTACAGAATAAACAGGTTAAAAATCTAAGTCTTACATTTGTTACTATTATTATCACACTCTAACCAGAAGAATAATACTTTTTTCTTTTCAGCTACTCTGATAGCCTCTTCCATCTTAAACACAGAAAATTTTTAACTACTCTTTTGGAAAAAAAAAATGCATTTTCTGCATTAACCTGCAGAACTGCATTACTTGCATTAACTACAAATAATGAAAATTCAAATTTTGTGAAGGAATTGTGAATCTACCTAACATTTACAATAAAAAAATAATTCAAAGCAAGTTTAAACCTTCTATATTTTATCTAACAATTTCAAACTCCTCTTTCAGTTATATTCTATATACATACTTGTCAGGTTTCAAATCCCTGTGTACAATTCCATAATTATGAAGGTATTCCAAGGCCAGAACAGTCTCTGCAAAGTACATCCTTGCCATGTCTACAGGTAAGGGACCCATATTCTTCATCAAAGTAGCACAGTCTCCACCTACGGAAATAGTACAAATGCTCCAGATGACTATAAATTCTGAGGTGTATCAGTATAAACCATGCATGATACTGAAAGGGACACAAACTGCAGTCATAACTTTTTATTTTCTAACAGATGATTCAACCAAACATGTAACCTCCCCAACTACTGCACTGGAAGTAGTGTGAAGGTGAGAGAGAGCACTACAAGGATTCCGCTAAAAACCAATAATGTACTGCTACCTAAAGAGAAAACAATCAAACAAATAAATAAACTGGGGGGATAAGGATTGGTGGAAACTCACAGCACCACAGCTGGATATCTCTTCAGTACTGCTTCTGTCCACTGTTCTCCTTCAGCATTAGCACCTTTTCAAAATGTCTCCTCTTTCCTCTTTCTTTGTAAAAATAACTACTACAAATTCTGCAACACTTGCTAATGAAAATTTCAGCTCCAGAAAAAAGCAAACATTTCCACATGAACTTTGAATGCTAGCACACTTTTGATTACAATCTAGAAGGAACTTACTCTAAGAGCAGTTATTTCCCATTATAGCTAAAACACAAGTGTTTTACAAGCTGTTTACTGGGAGATAATGACTGGTGGAAAAAAAGAACCACCTTGCTGTTGGTTCCTAAATCTGAATTGCCAGAGTATGGAGGACACACAGGGGGCCCCTTCTAATTCAAGTACCATATGGGTTATTTTTTTTTTTTGTGGTGTAAGGAAATTCTCTTCTTCCTCTGTAAAACAGAAAAGCAATTTTACCTTCTACATATTCCATGACCATGCATAAATGTCTTCTTGTTTCAAAGGAGCAATACATGCTGACAACAAATGGATTTTCTGCAAACGTCAGGATATCACGCTCGACGAAGGCCTGCTGGATCTGGTTTCGGAGGATGAGATTCTGCTTATTAATTTTCTTCATGGCAAATCTTTGTCTGGTTTCTTTGTGTCTCACAAAATAAACCGCACTGAAAAGTTCAAATGGGAGAGAAAAAGAAAAAAAAGTCTGATTAACTACAAAAAGTACATTTTAAAATACATTTTTCACCAATTTTTTTTAACTGTATATGTATTATACAAAAGACTTGTTTTCAATTCAATGTAGTCTTTCACATTAAAGAATGGTTACAAATCTCATTTTGTTTAAAAACCAGGATGAATCTCAATCAACATAAATTAGTACTCAAACTAAAACAAATAACACTCCTGCCCGTCCCTCTCCCTCCCAACCAAACAACAGCAAATATAACAGCAGATATAACAGCAAATGCTTTTAGCCCAGGCATTCCCATCAACAAAGGATTACATACAAAATCCAGCTATGGCACAATGCTATAAATCATTGTGACAAATGCTTATTCAGTAGGTGTGCTGAAAGGAAATTATGACTCAAACTCAGTCCAGAGGATTTTAAAACATATCACAGGTCTCTTATGAAGGTTGCTTAGAAGTTGCTTGAAGGGGTGGCTCCTCATTACCAGGCGCAAAATCTCCCGTTCTTGTTCAATCCCTGACATCAGCACTGATCCATATCAGAGGAAGGTCACCAGTAGGTAACCCAAAACAAAGATCACTCCACTAACTACATGGGAGTGTGGAACTGTGGTGTATCTTGACATGCAGAATTTCCACTGGTGTGCTGGGTACAAGGTTTCCTACATATCTGGTTAGGTAAAGTCAATGCAGTGAGGGAAGCAAAGGAAAAGAAATCCTCACTCAGGCAACTCTTCTGTCTTTCAGGGCTAAGGAGAAGGAATTATCCTGCTGTGAAACACTCACAAGGACTTTACTGCTGCATTTCTCAAAATCCCTTGAGGCAAATCTTGAAAATTTTCGCCTTGCTTGAAATCTACTTTACAGCATTTAATGCTTATACCATCTCCAGTATATAATTATGACAATGTTTATGGAAAGAAAGCACTTAAAGGAGAAAAGAGAGGGAGGGAGGGGCGGGGGGGGAATGGGATTCAATTGTGAAGTTTTTTAAATTCAATTAATTGTCCCCATGAGGTCCAACTATCAGCATACAATTATTTATATAAACACAAAAACTAACACTTGCCTTACTATTTCTATAAAGATCTTCACACAGCTACCAAAGTTATAGGCACTGAAAAAAATTAGTACTTCTCCTTTCCTTTGTGAAGGAAAACTTTCTAGACAGCACAGTTTCTCTTACCGATTCCAAAAGCTTTCTTTCATTAATCCCTCATTCTTGTCTGAGCATGGGACAGGTAAAAGACATGACACAATCATTAAAGTAGGTAAAAACTACCTTGGGCAAAATCCATGACAAACCCCACCCTTTGTGCCTCCTACTAAGTCTCACTCCCTTCTGCCCCTCCCAAGATGGAATACAGACTGAGTTATTCATCTCCAGTACTCCTCCCTGCTGACTTCATGCCTTGTGTCCTGCAACTCTTCCTACTGCTCCCCTCATATTCACTTCTCTCTCCAACTCGTACTCTTACAATCCCTTTCCTTGCTTTTCTTTCCCTTGCATTTTGGTTTTCCTCTCTCATTTGTTGCTTTCTCCTGTCAGTTTCTTAATCTCCTGTAATATCTTTTATCTGTTTCAGTCCCTCTCTGCATTCCTGGCATATAGAAAATTATTGCCTGAAGTCTCCATCCTTCAAAAAAACCTAGTTACATGAATGAACTAAGGACTGACTGAGGACTCAGCATATAAACATTTCTCTAGAGTTTTAAATCGGATAGTGTGCCAAGATGGACTCTAAAAAGGCAAACAGAAACTACAGCATATTACTACAGCGCCTTAATAAATCCTCCTTTCAGATCATATACATCTGCAAGATCATTACTAACGTATTTAAAAATGATTAAACAGTAAGTTCCAAGGACTATCTAGTCCAGGAAATATCTGGGACATCACGCTGTATTTTCTCAGCTGTCTAAACTGCATCTTCAGTCTTACAAGAAGGTAACTTTCCACTAGGATTCTGTTGTTTCTCAGAAAAAAAGCTGTTTAGTTCAAATGTACCAGACTCATGAGACAACTGCAGCACAATAGTCTCTCTTGCTTTTATACTTGCATACACTGTTTATGCTATACAAAGTGCTTCTAAATGATCTTCAACATACAGAAATGTCTAACATCCCTCACATCCTCTGGTCACAGCAACCCCAGCAAACAACACTTACGCTTTATGAAGAAAACTATACCCCAGCCAGCAGCATGTTGATCATCAAATGCTGCCCATGATCTGCAGTATATTGTAAAGACAATTTCAAATTTAAGGATTCTGTGACACAAAAACAGTGTAGGGAGAGCACCCAGAAAGTCCTGTCAATCCACGGAATGACAATGGCATGCCCTGTCACCCTGCAAAGCCACAACCAGAGTGGTACTGTTGCGTCCTCCTATAGCTTGTCAAATGAAGAATTTGATTTCCTATCTCCCCTCGGCTGTTTTTGTAACACAACAACAAGAGTTTCCAAAGCATCCTCTAATTTCACTGTGCGAATTTCAACAAGTATGAAAATACTCTGTATTTTACTGATGCTATAGCTCAACACAGCAAAAAAGCTTAGTTTTCAAGAGAAATAAGAACATTCATAAAAAGTAAAGAACATTCATTTGGCAGTGTCCAAACATTACCTTATTTCACTTTCAACAAAAATCTCCTCCTGAAAAGCTATCTCTAAAATACCTCTGGTTTCTAGTCAGGCACAATTATAAAACACTGCAAAAGTAGTAAGATGACTAAAACAAGCTGAAATATTTAACTGGGTTCCTAAATTAGTCCAACTTAAATATCATGCCATCCATCACTCCAATCTTACAGTCATGATTCCTGTTTTTTTCTCTAAATTGAAAAAACTCAAATTACCAAAAAAAATCCAGATAGACAGCTTTCAGGCCTAGTTTACAACTCTCCAATAACTACAACTTTTAGAGCCATTTTACAATCTCATCTACATTCAGTGCTTAAGGTTAATACAGCTGACCCGATTTTCTAATCTGTCAAAAGACCTTGAATTCCTTGTGGAGACACAGGTACTGTACTCACTGCTTAAAAATTACATCTGCTGACCAGGAACTTTGTTTCATTTTTACAAGCAATTTCCTGAGAAGAGACTGCTAAATTCTGTTCTACTCTGGAATTATGTCTCATGTTGCCTCCAGTGAAGAGAAGCTACTTGTGAGGCTGCAGTTTTATATTATCTGCTAAAGTTTATAGGTAGTTATTTAAGATCAGAATTTAAAAGCAGCACTGCACCTCCTAGTGAGGCAATGCCTGTGACTTGATCAGTTATTTGGGGCAGGAGGAAATACTACCTAAAGTGCTGTAGCACTCGGACAACGCACCCAGCCTTCTCCCTACATTATTTCAGACTTGCCCTAGTCTGCCTAGAAGGACACGAGAAGCTGGCCATGTGACAAAGACAACATGATGGCTTTGATCCTTCTCTCACAACTGCTACTAGTCCTAGTTGTTCTAATATGTCATCAATTTTGAGTAATAAAACCACCTCTCCATACCTAACAGTACCAATGCCTTCTATCTTTATGGCAGCTAATAAACACAGATTCAAAGTGGTGAAACTGCAGTGCAAAATTCTGATGGGTAAACTGTGTTGTGCTACTTTAGAGAACCTACAAAATCACACTTCCACCTGCCCCCTTCCACTTCTGAACTAGTGGCTGCCAGGTGAAATAACCTGACTGATGGCCTTTTATTCTACAGCTGGTAACTTTCTCAATCCAAATTCAACTATACACGAGCAAGTACTGCCAACAGAGTGGAGAACGGACAGGAGTACTCACAAGTTACATGCAGCAGCTGCTCAGGACACACTGCTTCCGAGTTTTTAAACTTACCAAGCGGCACCATTAGCCAGTATGTCATGTACATACAGACATTACCACAGCTGCAAAACTAAAAGCATACCAGGCAGTAGCGGAAGTCGTATCATGTATTTGCTTTAAATTGATACAGTTTTACATTGAAGCTGTATTGAACTTAACATCACTTGCTTCCCTGAAATCAAATGTAATTTTTATTCTGTCAAACTGTTTCAGGAAAGTAGGCCAATGCTAACTTGAAGAGATGGAATACTACTACTTGCTACCTCTCACAAGCTGACATATGGCAAAAATGTTGTGATTGCAGTAAAAATTTAAGATTTGGGAAATACGAGTTTTGTCTGGCTGAAGAAAGTCAGATAGACAGCTTGTGAAACCATTAACGACTTGGCCAGAATCCTGCATGTTTACTGATTCACAGCTTGTTTAACTTCTTGTATATTCCTACCCATTCCCTAAAGCCTCATCTACTCATCTACTACACCTCATGTACTATACAGTCATTTAATTGCACTACAAATGAGTTTACCCAATCAATTAAAAGCAGAGAACTGCTAAGATATTTACTCAAACCTTCACAAAACCAACAGTTTATATTCAAACTCATCAAATTTAACATATCTGACAAATCTCTGCTACAACATGCCAAGACCAACAATTACCCTGTCAAGTAATCAAAGATTTCCATTTCACTGATAAAGGCAAAAACACCACAGAAAGGAGAAGAATGTTATAGAGTTTTCTTTAATTAGTTCAGATTTAAACCCTCCATTATAGCCACAAAGTAAGTAAAATATTACAACAGCATACTGCAGCTTTAGTAAGTCAGAGCACAAAGTACACCCACTGACATATTTTAGAGAATGAATCAATGAAGAACAGGCAGAATTCATATATACTTAGATTATTTCAAAAAAATTAATGACCTGGAAAAACATAGGAGGGAATATACAATCATTGTAGCATAACAAAAATAACTTTCGTTTCAGCTACTTATACTTGTAAATAAACTGCAATAAATGCCTTCAGGATAGTTTCTTGCTTTATATTCACAAGAAATAGGTATTACTGGTTTATTACACTCCATTTCATAGATGGGTTACACAGCATTTAGGTTATCTTGATGTGCTCCCTTTAAACTTGACCGTAACTTTTGAGTAAATTAACTAACTGTATTGGTGCCAACAGCAAAAAGAAAAACCCACTTAAATAAAGACTAGAAAAATGGCCTGCTGATTTTACAGCCCATCCCACTTATCTGACATAGTAGAGATTCTCAAGCATGCACATAGTTTTGAAAAAGTGGTACCCTAGAGAACTTAGGAGCACAAGCCTTCTCAATTTCCAGTATTGAATAGGTGCTAAAATCACTTCTAAAAGTGAGTAAACACTTTTAGAAGTTTATTGTCTCGCATTTCACCGTGTTCCTTTCCCTTTCCATGTATTGGGTTTGTATAGCAAGGTTTTGGTAGTGGGAGGACTACAGGAGCCTACGGGGGAGCAGGTTTCCTGGTAGGACTTGTGACCCTGACAGGGCCCCACACAGTACCAGGCTCTGCCTGAAGATCTGCACCCCATGGAAGAGTGACCCACATTGCAGCACTCTGGGAGGGCTGTTGCTCACGGGATGGACTCACACTGAAGAAATTCATGGAGCATCGTCTCCCATGGGAAGGACCTCACACTGAAGCAGGGGAAGGACTCTCCTCCCTGAGCAGCAGCATGAACAACATGCGATGAACTCACCATAACCTCCATTCCCTGTGTTCCTGCACCACTGGGGGGAGGAGGCAGAGCCGGGAAAGATGGAGTGGTGGGGGAAGGGGTTTTTTTAAGGTCTCATTTTACTTCTCATTATCCTGCTCTGATTTTGTTAGCAATGAATTCAATTAATAGCCCCAATTCAAGTCTGTTTTGCCAGTGATGGTACTGAAGGACTGATCTCTCCCAGTCCTTATCTTAACCCATGAACCCTTCATTGTATTTTCTCTCCCCCGTCCAGTTATGGGAGTGACAGAGTAGCTTTGGCAGGGGCCAGGAATCCAGCCAGAGTCAAGCCACTACAGGCTGTTTGTTTTCTCATTTTTGATTTTTCTTCTAAGTAACCATTTAAAAGAAAAAACCAAACCAACAAAATGTACTTTGTTATTACTTCCTTAAGGATGGAAGCAATATCACTCTACTGAAGCGATTAGCTTTTCGATTTCCACTAATACTACCACATTATAACCTGCCAGCCAACCCCTGTTTTTACATGTGCTAAAGAAAATAATGACTCATGAAGAATCTGGACATACTCCAAGCTGGTTGTTCTCTAGCATGTTTCTTTTCTTCACATATTCATCAGGATCTCATCCAATTTTTACAGCATTACATTGCCAATTTTGCATATTTTTGGCACTTAAAAGATATTTAATAAGTCTTGATTTTCCCTGCCACAACCATGAGGAAAAAAAAACCAGCGTGTGCCATAGAAGGCCATGGCTTTTCATCCGTTCTTTTCCAGCTTTGCAGATCCCTTTTTGTCTCTGGATTCAGGTGGACGGTTGTCACCAGTCTGTATTTCTTAATGGTTCTTCGAGCCTCCTTCTAGCTGTAACACGTATGGAGCAAGAGGCACAGGTAGGTCTACTGAACCTCTGACTTCAGGTGCCAGGCCTGACTGCTGACCACAGTATGACCGGAGCTGCAGCTGCTCCTTCCCATCCCTCAGCACCTGAAAACTGCTCAGAAGTGGGAAAGGTTCAGTGACTCTTGACACCCCTTTCTCCAACAGGGGCCTACCCCACACACTTCCTTTTATTGTCCTCCAGTGAGAAAAAGAGATCAAAGAGGAATGGAGGGGACTTAACATCTGCCAAGGATAGGAGAAGGGGGTGCAGCCAAGGAGGGGAGCAGCATGTACTGCTAACTGCTGAGAGGCAGGCTTTTGAGGTACTGAGGTAGCTGGGAGAAGGTGAGGTATGGTAAGCAGCAAGTTTGTCTGTGAAGAAATTCTGAGAAAATTAATTGAGCACAGCTTGACTAGTGAGAAATTGTATTTGAATATTTATACAGCTTTAATGCGGATTATACTATCTCACTTGAGATTTTTGCTGAGTTATGAAAAAATGTCTGGACACAAGTGGCCTCCACACAAGCCACCACGGCCAACAGTCCTAGGCAGTACTAAACGCCTCCTGTTCCAGAACTTGCAGCTACCTTTAACTAAATTTCATCAGAGACAGCCCAACAGCCTCAGGCCATTCAGCAGGCACACAAAACTCCAGTGGGTAGATTGCAGGTGCTTATTCTCCGATGTCCAAGATCCCTTTGCAGAGTGCTCAGTCCTACCAGCTCGCTGCCACTTCCCACTCAAGCAGAGTCAGTCTAATGGGGTCTGTGCTGGAAAGCAGCACTGCCTTCCTCCTTTGCCAGGCTGTGACATTGGCTCACTTGGCAGTGGGCTCCTCACCTCAAGATGGAAACCTCTCTTTTTTGAGCCAGTTTACATCCCTGTTGTTCCTGCAGGTTACCCAGAACAACAGTTCCTGTCTCGATACATTTCAGGGCAGAGGAGGAGCCAAACAAGGGTCTAAGAGATAGTACAGGATCAGAAAAGGGGACTGAAGACAGACACCACCACTGCACAGTACTTCCAGAAAATATTTTGTGTCCATTTAGAGGCCCAGGTTACCAAAATTTTCTCTTGGTCTTCTAGGATATCTTCAGATGACTTATATATCACTAGGCAGTAAGCTGTGCACTCTCCAAGCACCCAGAAACAAACCAAGAAATAGCAATTCCTTTAAAGCTACTTGGTGAAAATTTGAGAACTAGAATAGCATCCACGAAGTAACAAAACACTGCTGTCCTGCTTCAGGAAATTTGTTTCTATTGCAACAATACTTCTAGGTCAAGTAAGCATTCATTTTTATCAATCTGTCTCCCTACAGATGACATGTAATTCTCTCTCACATCTGCAGAAACACACACTTTTTGCAGTATTATAAAGGTGAGCTTTAATCTGCCCTTTGATTTAGTCACATTTCATCTCTGGCATGCTATCTGATTCTGAAAAATCTTTCTGAGGTAATATTTAGTGTTTTAATTTACTGCAGCACAGAGTAATTCATTACTGCCTGGCAAACTTTCCAAAACCTTGTGAACTTAAAATATTAGTAACAAAACAAGAATGGAAAATGAAAAAAGCAGGGTGCAAACTCACTCCCTCACACAAGACCTCTGAAATAAGAAATAATGAGAAATTAAGCAAAAATAAAATGCAAAAGAGCTGTCCCAGTCAGGGATTACTCACCCATAAGCTCCATTACTAATCAGTTTAATTGTTTCAAAATCACTTTCCCGAGGTTTTCTCTGCAGCTTCAGCGAGGTATTAGAGCGCTTCAAAGTAAGAAATGAGAATGAACAAGGTTAATACAATACTTTTTTTTCAAAACCAGGAGGAAAAAAACCCAAACAAAAAAACAACTATCACCAGACTCTCACACTGATGAACCAGGTAAAAGCTCTGGACAGCCAGCCACACAGCCAACACAGAGAGGGACCAAGGGGCTCCTGAAACAAAGCTGCTTTTTCATCAAACAGGTATCTGCTGCACCATAGCAAACAGCCCACTTCTCTCTGTGCACAGGTTACAGCTACGAAGGCTTCTGCTAAAGTACTTACTGGCAATTCCTATCTGGAGTCATGGACTTCTGTGAATTCCACATGGCACTCAATCCACTGTTGGCCACTGCCATCCCATTTTAGTAAATCTGACTTTTGTATTACGGCCTGGCAGTAACAAACTGTTGACAACCCCTTGTTCACTCAAAGAAACTTTGGCACATTTCGAACTAATGTTAGGATAGAGTGCGATATAACATAGGGAGGATGGTGAAAAGAGACAAAATGAAAAAGATGGAAAATAAAAATGCATTAATTCTACTTCTAAAGAGGTCACTTTAATCTACTTCATCAGAACTTTTTCAAAACCAAGCTGCCCCAACTATGGCAAAACCTTCTTTCTAGTCTGAATTTTTAATTAATCTTGAAGATGTATGAATTTTCAGGGGGAAAAGATGAAGGCACGGGACTCCAAACGCAGACTTCCAAACCCACAAGATCTTTTTCAAATGTCTTCTGAATCTCCAAGAAATTCCATGATCCCTATCCAGGCAGTTTGGTAATAGTTAAAAGTTGAAAGTAGATCTAGTTGAAACATTCTTAATTAAATGCTTGCTAAAGACAATTCAGTGCAAGACTAGTGAAAATGTTAATATAATGAACTACACAGGAGCTGACAGAGAGGCCTTACTAAATTGTTCAGCCCACTTGTCTGCCAGTACTCGATTCTTCCTAATTGCAATTTATGATGATTGTGAGCAGTCCTGTACTTGAAAGTTACACTTCCTGTCACTTCCCATGTGTGTTTATTCCACAGCTACATTTTGAGATGTTTCCAAATATTCCCTCTATAGTTTTCTTTACTGATTTCATCATCTCCTCTATTTACATTCCTTTATTACACTACATTATCCTTTCTGTATTTCTTCAGCATTTGCACAACACAAATAACTTTACAATTTCAATTGTTTAGCTAACGCTAAGCCACTTTGTGACTGAGATTTAGTTAAGTACTTTGGCACCTCCCATAAGCCTTCTACTAATTCTGTCTTTTCTCCAATTTCCACTAAATGCTGCTCAGTATTATAAATGTAGATAAATGAAAGCAGCAGAATAAGAAACACCTTTTTTGTCAATTACAGAATCCTTCCTAAGTGGCACTTTGCCAAAATGTTACAAAATATCCCAATATAACACGACATGTACTAGAGAATGATGTCTTTTCCGTTATGTATCAGAACTGGTCTAGCAGATAATCCGTGTCTGCTAACAATCGTAAATACTTGTGAAGTACCACTGAATTACCTAGACATCCCCTAAAACTGCTCTTCTTTTCACTATCCACTTGCACTGAAAATCAAGACTAAATTGTTGGAACTTCATCTACTCAGCTGACTGAAACCCAAGATGTAAGAACCAACTTTTAAAAATAAGAACTTAAAGTAAGAGCACTTAAGCCCACAATATTCAGCCCAATCAATGTGTCCAACTTGCTTTTCTTTTGTCATCCTGGGCAAATATCTCACAAAATACTACTGTAAGATACCCATTGCTGTAGGCAAGAATTTCTGAACACAGATTCAGAAGAATGATGCACAACCTTTCAAATGGTAAACTAACTTTCTGAATCCGGGCTTTTTGCTAACTTACTCATTTCTTCCTTGTCTCTTCACTGGATCTGTTCAGAATCTCCCAATTTGATCATTAGCTGTCTCTGTGAATGGATTCTTTTAAAAACTCTTTAAAATACTTTGTTTTATTAAGCAGTTTACCAATACTTCTAAAAGAAAAAGAAATACATTGATTGAATAGAAAAAAAGAAAGCAGCGGTGGATTTTGTGGTAAAGTTGTTGCCATATGGTGAACACTAACTTTGTGGAAGATGAAGACACTGAAATGCCAAGGAAAATACGCAGAAAGCTTGGTTATACCTTTTGAAAGCCTTCCGCCTGTAGAGCTTCACAGAATTAGTGTGAGTTTAACCAATGTTTATTCAATCTGTTTACACATACCAGGAGAAAACAGAACAGGCAGGGTTGGGGGAACACACCAGATTTTCCTTGCTCACGTGCAGCAAAAAGAGCAGCATAACAGGAAAGCTTACATTTATCGATTCATCCGCTTCCAGAGTTTCTGCTGTCCCACTCTCACAATTAGCTAGCTGAGCTATTTCTGGAAAGAAAAATTAAAAACGTCATTTTAAGCTATGGAACATACACAATTAAGTGAAGCACAGAAAACGTGAGAAGTGACACCTTTCTGGAATACTTAATAGAAAATGGCCTCCTACCTGTAGCACCTGACAAATAACTTTCAGGGCATCTCCAAGCATATATTAAAAAATCCACCCAGAAAATGAAGACGTGCTATTCAGTGCCTATGTAATAATCTTCCATTGAAGGAATGAAGATTAGACATGAAGCAATGAAGAGCAATACTGTTTTCACTGCTGAGACCTGGGAATTCCAAGAGCTGTGTGCAAACTGAGCACTAAGGGAAAGACAGCACTAATCTGCTAAAATTCCTGAGGATCTCAACCCCTGAGGGGTTAACAGCAGGCCCCATCCTTCTTGGGCTCCTTCACAGTTACAGCAAAAGCCTCTAGTTTAGACTTAAGACGGACTCCAAATAGTTTGCTTCTTCTACAAAGAAACGCAGAATAAGCTAAAAGCCGTTTTCGTAGAAGCTTATCATTTGCAGAGTCACTAACACAGATGACTTCTCTGGGAAAGTAAGATTTTAGGAGCCTACAACTTCATCAGATTGTCCCTGCCAGGATCAACCTACGCTGCAGAGCTCCTAAGCCCAGCCTGTTCTTTAGGGTGGGTGGTAACCAAGAAATCATCTGGGTAAAAAAAGCTAAATAGGGCAGCCAGTAGCTAAAAGACCCCAGCAACCATATACATATTTAATTATATATTCTACATAGCCAAAGATGCAAATTTTATCACAATTATGTGCTGGGAATCAGAAGTAAGACCACCTAAAATCTGCAAGATGCGTTTTTATCTCAGGACTGTTAACTGAATTTATGACTACGAAATATAACTGAATATTCACACAGAATATCTAAACTGGATTCTTCTAGATAAAAAGAAGTGATTATTACAAGTGAAATGCTGCACAATGCTTACTGCAAATTTTAAAAGCAAATTAACACCATAGATAATTTTCTGTTGGAACAGCTAAAGATTTAAGGAGTAACTCTCATTTGTAACCACTATACAAACCAAAACATGTATTAAGTGTAAGGAACAGAAGAAATCAGAATGTCACTTCAAAAGCCAAACAGATCTTTCAAGTGTTAAAGAAGCTAAAAGCATTCAAAAATTAAGTCAATAAACAGTGAAAAAATACCTCCACTGAGAACAAACAAAATCTTAAAGAAAAAAATTATATAGGCTGAATCTGAAGTGGATTTTCCAGGCCAAAGTCACAGTTTTGTGAACATGGGGGTTTTAGAGCAGAAGTGTTGATGAAACCTTTATTGTATGAGCGAGAACCAAGCTAGCTGGAATAATATACTCTGACAGCCTTCTCAACTGAAATTACTTTCATAAATAGCAAATTAAAACGATCCTTTTTGAAACAAAACTTTTGCAAAATAACCATTATCTGAGAAATCCATATTATTTGCAAGCAGTAGGTACTAATGGGATGGAACCAAAAGTTAGCTTTCAAAACAGGGAGCTATAGAACCATTTTGCAATGCCTGAAGAGATTTTTCAAACTCATCTAAATACCATTAAACATCTGTCCTTTTTCTTTCATTGATTTAAACCATTTCTGAAGACTCATGATTCAAAAAGGTAAGGATGGTAATTTAAAAAACATGGGGAAAAATTTCTCCCCAGGGAACTCTTCAGAAATGCAGCCAGCAGTCTCTGCTAAGTGATGAATCTGTTGTGGTATTGCTTTCAGTATAGTATAAATTTACCTAACATTATCTCCAAATAATGCAAGCACCATTTCACTCAAAGAAAGGACACTACAGTTATGGCAGCAAACAAAGGAGGCAAGTAGAGAAAAGTCTAAAGTAGGTTGCTTTTCCCTGCAGATGAAATAAAATCCTTTGTATGAACATTTACGAACATTGAAGACGTAACATCTTGGCTGAAAATGCAATTCTGCATTACAGGATAAGTAGTGCTACTGAGGTGCATTTCATTTGTCTTGAAAAACTTGGTTCTGCTTTTTAAAAATTTTCTGGTTTTGCATAAAAGGGCTTTGAAGTTCTTGAGGATGATATTCCCATAATATTTTTATAGCAATGAATACAGTGCTCCCAATAATTCTCTTTGTAAACCATTAATTCCAGGGCATAAACCCATAGTGCTCCTCTTTTATTTTTGCTTAAGAAGAGCCCCTATATAGAGAGACACCAATTTACATCAAAACCAAATCACTTAAGACGTCATTGCAGAGTGATTTATACGGCTTATAAACATTACTTGTTTTGGAGCATGGGAGGAAAGCATTAACACAAATCAGATGGCCTAAATGACCTATTACAAATACTCATACACATTAATCTTTAAAACAAAACACTAAATAATTCAATTGCTCGAATCTCCAACTGAACCAAAAATCAGTAATTCATATATCATACACCCCTCAGTATTTACTGACAAACCACATAGACCATTTTTTCCTTCAGAAAAAAATCCCAAAACCCAACACTTCAATTATCACTTGAATGCTTCCAGTTTGTTATATTCATTAATATTCAGTTAATTAAATATAGTAAGATGTGTCCTAGATGAAGAATACTCCCATAAAACAAATACTCAGTTAAAGAAAGCAGTATTCCTTACTTATATATAGCCATTTGTTCCTAGACCTCTCTCACAATAAACTGTTCAAAAAGAATTCAAAGATGTTATTAAACTTGGGTAGTGGCAGATTCTTGACTCCTGCTGAGGAACACTTTCATCCAAGTGGCCAGGAAGAGTCAATGAGAAAGGTAAGGTTCAACTGGCAGAACCAGGGTCAATGATACCAAGCTCAATGATATCAATGATATACTCCAAATTAAATCTTGCACACTTGATCAGTGAAGAACTGAATTGTCAGTTTAGGACAGACCAACAGCTCACCAAATTCAGAAGACAATGCTTTATCTCGCAGAGAATTTCAATACTTCGTGATCTTTTCCAAAAACAAAGGGAAAAACGTATTTATATATCTTTTCCCAGTTGGTCTGGCTTCCTTGATGCACTCCGAATACAAACAAAAAGCATCAAAGCTGTTAATCTGTATCTCAGACAAAAAATAATACTAAATTTGGATGAGGAAGTTCTGTGAAGATAGGAAGTGGACTAATAATAGGCTTGACTTTCTTTAGATCTGTTAATATAACATTAATGTCATCTGTAACAATACTCAATCTAACTGAATTAGAACTAACCAAATTCCCTAGTCCTGGTTGATAACACAGGAGACAAGCTAACTGGCTCCAGCTAGACTCATTTTTCCATGATGGCATTTCTGCTAATTTCTTCCAAATTGCAGAACTAGCACTGAACACAATGAACTGATTTCTATTTGTCAACAGTGACATAACCTGGTCTCAGTGTGGCAAAGAAGATGATCTGGCTAGGACAGAGAAGCAATTTCAGTCTTTTCAATGCTCTCCTTGAAAGAACCATAGAATGCCTTGGGTTAGAAAGGACCTTGAAGATCATCTTGTTCTAAACCTCCTGCCATGGGCTCACAGAATCTTAGTATCCGCTGAGTTGGAACAGACCCACAAGGATCGTAAAGTCCAGCTCCTGGCACTGCACGGCACCACCCCCAGGAGTCACACCATGTGCCTGACAGTATTGTCCAAACACTTCCTGAACACTGCCAGGCTGGTGCTGTGGCCACTTCCCCGGGGAACCTGTTCTGGTGCCCAACCATTCTCTGGGGGAAAAACCTTTTCCTGATGTCCAACCTAAACCTCTCCTGGAACATCTTCAGGCCATTCCATCAGACCCTGCCACTGGTCACCAGGGAAGAGATCAGTGTCTGCCCCTCAGCTTGCCCTTGTGAGGAAGTTGTAACTGCAGTGAGGTCTCCCCTCAGTCTCCTCCAAGGCTGAACAAACCAAATGACCTCAGCCCCTCCTCATGCAGCTTCCCCTCAAGGCCCTTCACCAACTTCGTTGCCCTCCTTTGGATGCTTTCCAGTAGCTTAAGGTTTTTATTACATTGCATTGCCCAAAACTGCCCCCAGCACTCGAGGTGAGGCCGCCCCAGCTCAGAGCAGAGCAGGACAATCCCCTCCCTTGCCTGGCTGATGCTGTNCAGGACAATCCCCTCCCTTGCCCGGCTGATGCTGTGCCTGATGCCCCCAGGACATGGATGTCCCTCCTGGCTGCCAGGGCACTGCTGACTCGTGTTCAACTTGCCATCCACCAGGACCCCCAGGGCCCTTTCCATGGCACTGCTTTCCAGCCTCTCATTTCCCAGTCCGTCCATTCATCCAGGGCTGCCCCATCCCAGGTGCAGAATCCGGCACTTTCCCTCTTGAATTTTACATGGTTGATGACTGCCCAGCTCTCATACTTGTCAAGGTCTCTCTGCAGGGCCTCTCAACCTCTGATAGGGTCAACAGCTCCTCCCAGTTTTGCATCATCTGTGAACTTCGTACCCCTCCCAGTCCTGCACCCAATCGTTTATGAAGATGTTGAAGAGCACAGAGCCTAAGGTGGAGCCCTGTGAAACCCCCAGTGACAGGTCCCCACTCTGATGTCACCCCATTCCCTGTAACCCCTCGTGCCTGACCCGTGAGCCAGCTGCTCTCCCATCACAGGATGTGTTTATCCAGCTGTGGACTGGACATTTTGTCCAGCAGGACACTGAGAGAGACAGTATTGAAAGCTTTACTGGCATCCAAAAAGATCACATCAACTGGCTTCCCCTGATCAGCTAGCTGGGCCACATTGTCATCCTCCACTAGGTTGCTCAGAGCCCCATTCTTTCCATTCTTAAACACTTCCAAAGCTGGGGCACCCACCACTTCTTTGGGCAATGTCTTACAGTGACTCACCACTCTCACAGTAAAGAAAAATTCTGCAGTGACAATACGTCCACTGGAACCAAGTTCTCCCTACAAAAGCCCTCAACTGGACTCAAATTACACAGAAAAATTCATGGGATAGTCTTCTCAGAGACTCCAAGACGAAGGAATCTGGGAGCACTGAAAGGCACACAACAGCTCAACCACATTTCCTTTATAAGTGTGCTTAGGTAACAGTTACTATCAAATTATCACAGTAAATTTCAGCTAGAGCTGAAATGAAGAAGTTGCACTGTCAGACTGGAAGAAGATGAGTGGTATCATTGATACAGTGTATTTGTGAATGATATTCACAAAAAAAATCCTATCCACAAGAGATGGCCTTTTTAATGTGTTTGAGCTTGTGAGAGTACAGTGGGAGTCAGTGAACTCTTGTTCAGCTACTATCTTTACCTTGACCCTTTTCATGTACACACAGATTATCAGAATGATAAAACACATGGAGAAGGAAGAACCTAGGAACCTATAGCTATACCAGGAGATTCACTTACCTTCCAGAGGATCTTTGTTTAAGCCCAGCTGGCTAATAATGTATCGAGGGATGTCTGTTTTAATGCCTTGCCCCTCTTTAGCATGGCCTTCAGCTGCTTCCAAAAGATAGTAAAACTCTTCGGGATCAAATTCCTAGAGGAAAAACAATCACCATCATTCTCTCTGTTGAAACTGGTTCCTTAGGGTCTAACATAAAACCTTCATTTGCTTCTTCTAACTCCATGTATATGGCATTTTCCTACTAAAAACAATACTTCTTTATTCTATTACTAGTGGTCCTACTAATCTATTCCGATTCTTATACAGTGTAACATGATGTTAACAATGGAATTGCATGCCATTATTTCAGAGCACTACTTCATAAGAATAGTATGTTCTTTGCCCTCAAAACTTCATGTAATACTGAGTGAAATGACCAATAACCAGCAAAAATAAGATTTCAAATCGAGAAGTCTATGTCCCTGCATGTGCTTGCTTATAAAAATTCACTACAACTATGTAAATATATTGCACTACACTTTTCACTTCTGAAGTATTAATTTCAAGTATTTCTAATCAATGTATATGTACTGTGTTTTATGGAAAATACAATTAAATAAATCACTAACTTGAGAATGAAGATAAAATTGAAACTTGATTTAAAAAATTTGAGCTTCATTGATCCAATTGTTTCAAATCCAGAAATAAAACGTTCTCCTGTGGGAACTAACTATATTGCAACTATCATTTATAACGTACCAAAAAGGCAAGCCTCAACAAGGAACAAAAAGGAACAAAAAGAATAGAAACCCAAAACTCTACCAATCCCCCAAGTCCCTTGGAAACACATTTATTTTACTACCTTTATAGACTATAAAAAAAGAAATACATTGAAAGGAGCAAGGAAGATTACTAGAACAATGTGGGTGAGATTTTTTAATATAATTTCTCTCTATACTGGCACGAATTCATACCAAAACACCTGTCCACATTTATTGCATTCTTCAAGGTGTTTGTGCCTACAAGTGCAAAGCTTAACAGAGTGATACCCATCAGTCATTAATATAACAAAATAGACTTTTTCCTTGAGGAGGTCAGCTCGGTCACAAATACCTGTAGAAGCCATGCAGACTGCTGAGCAAGCTGATTTCCTGACTGTTTTGCAGCCCAACATAACTCCATGGGGTTTTAGTCTACATGTTGAGTCACAAGGGTCCTGTCCTAGATCCTCAGGCTACTCAGGACTTGGAAAGTCAACACCTCGACCCAGAGGGCAGCTTGAGAAATTCGGTATCATGCTTCATTTTGGAAGCATCAAAGCTGCTGCAGCTAACAGGAGGAGCTGCAGCATGTCTGAAATAAAATATCCTCGGAATTTTCAGTCTTATGGAAACAATCTTAGTTTTACAATTGTCACAAAACAATTTTCATCATGTACAACCTACTGCAAAGAACTTACTACAAAACCAGGAACTGCCCAAGCTGCCTTAGTTTAGCTCAAAGTGTCAGGATGCTGCAAACCTGCCCAAAAATCTGAAGTGGTAACTAAACACTACATGCTGTTTCAGTCTTACTCTCCTCATCTTACACGCCATCCCCAGCTGTATCTCTTACATATTACTCCTTGGCACAGGAGAAGAAGAAGCAGCCAACAGCATGATGTTGTCAAGATTTCCCGGTGTGCCAAGATTTCTACTTACTTTTGTCATGAACACATTATCATCTCCTGACCTGCTGCAGTGGCAGATATACAGCTTCTCCTCCACTTACCAGCAAGACAAGGCAATTTCAAAACAGGTAATTCTAATCATATGAATGTGTGTGTGTGTGTACAGCTATCTAAACACACACGTACATACACAGGTGCGAATAATGAGAAGCAATGAATTTATTTTCTGATCTTCACTTCCAGCTCTGCATTTCATTTTCCATACACAAATGGAGAAAAATTTTTAAATAACTGGCAGTAGCTCTTACCCCACCTATGAAACCGTAAAACCTTTATTCATATGATTATCAAGTAAACTAAAATAGGAATTCACATGCTATGAACACCTGAGACAAGACCACCATCAGACAACTGACAGCTTTACTGCATGGTATCTGAATGTCTGATGACCACAAAACTAGATTTATTTCCTACAATTTTATGAACATTCTTACAGAGGCTGACGTTTTCCACACCTGGCATCTATTTCAGACAGATATTCTAAAATATCAGACAGTAATATTCAAAAGTTTCCAGAGGGATGCTAGAGAAAAAACATACTGTTTCTGTAAGTTCACAATTATGATCTAGGCTTAACACCTTCGTGCATGAAAAATGTATTGTTGTATGACTGTATGCCTAAATTTGTTCAAGCTACCTATATCTGCAGAAACATACAAAGCAGGGCTGTTACAATCCAGTTTAAACCTGCTTGAAGCAATGTGTGCTTGCCTTCCCCGAGACTGCTGCTCTGAATCTCAGCTATGAGACACAGTCACATCTGGCCTTTGCACCATGGTTCTTCCACTCACTTCAGCAGGCCCAGCAAAAGAAAGGGTGCAGTATGCACATCACTCTACTTGAAGGATAAAGCAGAGCAAGCAGCAGGTAGTAGGGGAAAATCCCAGTGGCAGAAAGTGGGAACTAAGTGAACAGAGATTTGGACCAGATCCCATTAAAACTTAGCACTTAGGGAGAATAAATGAATGGGCAAATAGACCACCAGGAGAGAATGTGAATTAGAACCACAGAATCATCATGGTTCAAAGAGACATTAAGATCATTCAGTCCAACCATCCATCCAGCACCACCACTGTAACCCCTAAACCATCACCCAGCACAAGATCTAAACACCTCTTGAACACCTCCAGGTAACTCCACCACCTCCCTAGACAACCTATTCCAATGCCTGACCACCCTAACAGGGAAAAAAATTTTCAAATATGTAATCTAAATCTCCCCTGTTTCAATTTAAGGCCATCTCCTGTAGTCCTGCAGGCACCGTAGGAAAGGCCAGCTCCCACCTGGCACCTTCCTTTCAGGGAGCTGTAAGAGCAGTAAGGTCCCCCCTGAGCCTCCTCTTCTTGAGAGTAAACAAACCCAGCTCCCTCAGCCACTCCTAGATACATTTTCTAGACCCTCCAGGAGTCTTGTTGCCCCTCACTGGACACACTCCAGCACCTCAATTAGAAAGCTAACAGAGAATGATGATGCTGGGAGCAAGGGCTGGTGGGAGAAAGCCTGTAACAGAAGGATGTAAAGTATCATTAACAAGTCTTTGTCTGACTGCCTACAAGATGTATTTAAGAGCATTTTCGGATGTGTGATAATAAGGATGCAAACCAGACAGGGAAAAAACAAGGATATGAGAAACTGGATGATGTGGAGAAACGTATGAACCCTTAAAGACAGCAGGGAACATGACACTAGACGTGGAAGGAGCTTCTTGGCGAGAAGGAGTAAAACAAGTTTGGATTCGATGGCAGAAGCAGGACATGCTAAGGTGTTCTGTCCAAAGCCTTCCTTTTTGATTTGGTTGTTTTTTTTAACATCTCCTTCATGCTGATTCAGAGCACACATCTTATTTTTAGATTCCTTCTGAACTGAAAATCACGAACAAAAAGCAACTGAGGACACTGAGACTCAGTGTTTCCAAAACAAAATAGAGGCAGCTCTCAAAACACCCATGGCTGAACGAGCCAGGGTGTGGATTAACTGTGCCACAGATGAAGGGACACAGCACAAAGCCAAAATCAGGTTGGAAAGACTTACTAGCTCAGATTCAGTGCCACACAAATGCAGCTATGACAATTTCAGGCATAACTTGAGTCTAGCAGCAGGCTGGCTTCCACATAAGCCCTGCCAGCCTCAAATAGCTGTATGCAGCATCAACACTGATCTTGGTATTGGCAAGTGGAGTGGCTCAAAGTCAGCTCAGGCTGCCTGCCAGGCCTTTTGGACTCAGGCTGGCTCTGGCATGGTATTTGGGTGTCTACACCATCCTCCTGTGTACACTGTGTTCTGCAAGTGTTTATTAGTTCAACTGAACAACTGAAGCACACTGGCTCTGTGTGTAGGAGAAACTTCCTGCACCTGAGCCATCCCAGCTCCCACAGCACAGGCAAGAAAAGCAGAAACACGCCCACACGGCTCACACAAACTAACCCAGTCTGACAACATCGGTGCTATGCTCATACATAAATAAATTAACTCTCCTGCTCCTTCTGGTCCCCAGTACAATGCCAGCTACCCATGTATCCAGACAGCCTAATCCCTCTGCTGCTCTTATCGCCAGATCAGGTACTGCAGAGCTGACCTCAAGCTGTTTATAGTTCTGGCAGCTGCTGAGTGCAACAAAGTTATGAAACTGTTAAGAAATGAGAAAACCACCAAGCAATTACAATTCCGGAACAGTCTTCCCAAGAAATGGAGAAGTCTAACAAAACAACAGAAAAAGCCAACTGGTTTTAAACAGCAGCTTCCTCAGTTGATGAAAAGGATTCTATACCACAGTATCTGCAATAGCAGGCAACCAAACAAAACTGCAGGAGGGTCCTGCCAGTATGCTATATTCAGTAATAGAAGTGGAAAGGATCCCACTAACAATGAAGCCCTACCACAGTGTTTGACATGTTCCAAAAATCAATTGTTAAGAGCCCTGAATACTTAATCAGAGAATTTCCTACACTACTAAGTGAAAAATACTACTCATAGTAAGCATGACCTTACCAGGCATTCCAGTAAGCGAGCAGGACGAGCAATAACTATCAGGATTTTTCGAACAAGTTGTTTAATAAATGCCATTTCTCCACTCTCTGATCGCTCTTGCGCCTAAAAGATAAAAATAAAGTCGTATTAAATCAAATCACATTCAACGCACTGTTTAGGAAAGCATGTATGATATTTAGGACGCCTGTAGGGTTTGAAGCATGTACTTGATACAAATGGCATATCAATTTCGAGATGCCAGCAGAGATAACAACACTGTAACTTCTGGTTCAAAAAAAACCCCAGCTTTAAAATTTTAACACTGTAACAACAAAAGTGCCTGCAACAGACAAACACCTACTTCTCTTTTTTTTTTTTGCTTGTTTCTTAAGCTTACACAGTATTATTACCACCAGTTTTGCGAAAGGATACAACATATCAACACAGATCAACACAGATCTATACATGCAGGTTGTGCCTCAATTTGTTAACAATATTAGGCTGAACTGAATACTAACATAACTAACAGAAATAGATATAAGCAACATCCATCTCGAATTCATATGGATGTCTTTTGGTCAGTCATAGTAAAACAACAATTTATATACAGATATACACATAAAAAACATATACTTGCAGAGAGGCTTCATCTAAAGGTACATGTAGAAAGGAAGACAATGAAAAATTGAGTTCTGCGAAGATTACAAAAGAGAGGGGGAGTGCTATAGATGAATACATACAGAAAAAATACTTCTAGAAGGTTTGACAACATCTGCACAATGGTCCTAGCTGCATTTTAAATTTCTTTTAAATGTCCCCCTCTAAGAACAAATTATGTAATTTAAGGATGCTAGTGAACGCAAAGAAACTGTATAATTCTCTTTCTGATTAAAATATACTAATAGCCCTTCCCTCAAATATCAAAGCATTTCCTTGCTCTGAACAGTAGAACTCACAGACATAAGTTTCTCATCATCTCTTGCTTATTCAAAACCACACAGAAGATTAAGAAACTAACACATAAAAAATTACTACTATAGACAAATAAGTACTTTTCCTATAACATGTTATATTTTTGAAAAAAACCTCTATGAATATAGGAAGCTATGCATGTTGCTCTTAATATAAGTACCACAATTTTAAAAATCTCCAAATATATGAGAGAAATTAATTTGTGGAGTTTGAAAACGGAAAAAAAGAAAAAGACACAAATATCATCTAGCAGTCTGCAACAGGTTTCAGAAGAACCTTAATTGGACAGAAGCATAATTCTGAGCATTATCAACTAAGCCAAAATAAAACTCTTTTGTAAACAGAACACCTGCCTATTTTAACCAACAAAATTTAAAGCACCTTTGTAGAGTTTTGTGAACACTCAGGTGCCTAAGTGAACAAAAGATTCAAGACATATTACATTTAAGGGGTATGAAGCAGGAAAGCATTCACATCCACTTGACCTTAAAATTATAAAAATTTTGGCTGAATCAAACTGCTTCAATCTCAAGGGAGTCTTCCCCTAGCTAAAGTAACTGCACAGTGCCAAGTAGCAGCAGGAAATGCAGCTTTCTACTGAAGACTGCAGCTGGGAATTGATAACAAATGAATCATGTGAAACCAAAGCACAACTAAGTGCCCATAACAAAGTTGTGCAAAGAAAATGTTTTCATACTGTCATATCACACTATCAACAAGAAGCAAAGCAGTGGACTCAAAAGTTAAGTCTGGATTTTTTAAGGTATAATGTCTTTGCGGAACAGGAATCCTTTTCATAATAAAGAATTCACATCATAGAACATGACAAAATGAGTAGTTTGGTGATTTTTTGAACAATGCATTGCTTTATAAGCAGACTGAAAAATAATATGCTGGCATGGTTTTTTTAGTGGATTTTGGGAGAGGTGTTAGTCAATGAACACATATTCTAAACTCTACTTAATGTGTAGCCATTTTAAGGTATATATTGTTAACAGTGGTTCAGTGAATCCTGGCTTCGACACGTTTTCTCGTATTTTGACATTATCAACTCGCCAATTCTGCCTGCACTTTGGCATGGTAGAACTATGATCATTTCATAAGAAGGTTGCTGGTTCAAAACTTCCTCTTCACTAGTAAGCAACCTCTAAGTATTTACAATATTTAAAAAATAGGGTTTCAACAATCCCTGTTTACAATCAGTAAATTTACTGATGTCTTAAGTTTTGCATTGCTGTATGAAGAGAAAAAGTTCAAAAAACAGTGTCAGAAATCCTTTTTACTCAATAGAAATTAACAAAAAGGAAAAAAACAAAAAAAAACTCCAACCAAAACTGCTCATGCGTTCAAAAGAAAGCAGAAGACAAATTAAGACAGGCACAGCATCTTAACGCATCAGCTGGAAAAAATTTCAAATTTATTTCAAATCTGCTGCTCTATCAGATTGATTTTGACTCATAATGTACTATCAAATCCCACACAAATACATGAGTACATGTTGCACTCATTCTTTTGAAAATGATACATTAACTACAGCGACTTACGTAACAGTGACTTGTCAAGTTTTAAGTTCTTCTTAATTAATTTAGCTGATTATTCTATTAAAGTTTCAACACATTTAGAAAAGACTTTATTTCTGTTACTAAACATTTCAGCTATGAGAGGAATGTTACAAATAATTAAATAATAAATAATCTCTCACTAATGGAAAGCTAAGGGTTGCTCTCTGCTTTCTCAGCACAGTAGGGTTGATAAAAGGAAAGTGTGTTTGTTACCTCATTTATTGAAAGTAAATGGAATAGCCAGCCCTGTCTGGGGCTTATGCACACACTTCTGTAAGCAATCTATAACTTGCACTGCAGGACATAACGCTGTCGTTTCTGGGATCTTTACAACCCATTTATTCCAGACCAGTATGCCACGGTGCCTTATAGTTTTTGTAGGGGTCATTATGTACACTAAAGCAACTTATGAATACCACATTGACAATTACTTGAGTAAACAGTCAAAATTCGAGACAACATTCAAGAAAACTCTTAGGCAAACAGATTTAAACAATTTTTCAGGCAAACACACAGCAGTCTCATGGCTCATACCTCCTGTAGCAATTTGTCTAATTTCTGCTGTAATTCAAGGAAGTATCGTGATGTGATGAGGCCCTGGTGAGATTTATCCAAACAATCTCGAGCCAGTTCTGTGATCTGATGGTGGGTAAAACTGAGCACTCCATCTGCCAGAGGAAGGATGTTCTCTGGAGAATGATTTGTTATAATCTCCTGAAGTCTCTCTTCCATCTGAGCTGTGGCCTATAGAAAAGTAGTTGTTCAACACATTAAATCAGCTCTACATGAAGCTAATGGCCTTGAAGTTATTTCTGACTCTAGAACATTTCTGTACTGCCTAAGAATTCACCTAGCTGGAACGCGTGAAACGACTGAAGCCAAAAGGCAAGTACACAAAGACAAAGTGACAGATGACATTTCCCCACATTACCAGTACAGAAAGGTAACAGCCTTATTGCTCTACTACGCAGCTCCCCCACCTTGTCTGCCACCAGTGATTAACTGTGCACTAATCTTGTGATAATCACTAAACAGAACTAAAAAGCTTTTAAGTCAATGCCAAAGTGGATAAATAAAAAGAAAAAAGAGAACTCATGCGGGTCTACTTCGCTCTGCTAGAACTGCAGATACTACACAGCAGAATATAGTCATTACTTTCACAAAGGTTATTCCATAAAAATATTTCACTGGGCAGAGTATGAATGAGGCTCATTTGACTAATTAAAAGCACCACAGGCTCACAGGTCCTGCCAAACGAGTCTGCAGATTCCCAGAAGCGTTTGTTTTACAGAACCAACTGTCTGGTTCTCACAGAACTGCAGATGCTTAAAAAAATCCCTTGAAGATATTCTTACTATTAAAAAGTAATCCCACATATCTTAGTTCATATCTCAAACAGTAAGATGAGTGAGTTCTTCACACTTCATATTGTTGCTTGATTACTCTGCAAATCCCGACAAACCTTTCTTCATATTTAAATGAAGAAATGCAAAGAAGTATCTCCCTTTTTAACCCACTTTTTAGGAACAGTACCTTGTTTTATTTTCCAGGGGTAACCAAAATCCTAGGAGCAACCAGGAGCATAGTGCTTCAAGCTGTGCACACACACCTGCACCTAGGAACTTACCTGTGTCTCAAGACCTCTGGACAGGAGAGCAAATGTCCTCCTATGTCACAGTCAAACGCCCACATCTGTGTACTGATCTTCACCATTAAATCAGTGCATATAATACATGTATATGCGTATACTTATATATATATATATATATACATGTATGTAAAATATATACGAAGTGTTTGGGAAAATGAAGAAATGGCTCTAAATGAAGAAATGTGCTGGTATATCACAGCAGATGCTGCTCAAGACTTAGCACTGGACACTGGTTTTGATTTACTAATTCAGTATGCATTTTCCCCAAGTACACACCACGTATTGAAATCCAATGTATCATCAGATTCCAACCAGCAGAGAGTATTACCAGCATGATTAATTTCAAAACCAGCTTGGCAGCATTGCCAAATGAATGTCCAGTTCTCAGCCAGAGTTTTCTTTATTATGATTTTATCGTTGCAGTAAGAGCTTGGTGATGCTTTATGGAAGCCATTAGAGGGCTGGATCATTACTTCCCATAACAAAAGCACCACTTACTTGGAACCTATGTTGACTATCAATTTAGATACTGGGTATCTTAAATATAATTCATTACCTTTGGGAACCTTTCTTTGTAGACATGGTTCATCATAATTATTTCATTGTCACAGCAAGCAGGAGAACGTCCAGGGCTGCAAGCAAAGCAAATTATCCCTTTACACTTGTACCAGCATGAACTACAGTTAGTTCTTAAATTTTTGTACGATTTATTTGCAACAAAAAGTCAGCACAGACTTCACTGGAAAGGTACAGTCTGTCATCAGTGCTACACTTGGTTCCCTTCTGCTATTTCTGTTCAAATCCTCATGATTATTTAATGTACTTGACATCTAACTGCTAACCATGTTATTCTCCTAGTTTGTACCTATATTTCAAGGCAGATGAAGCCTTGTGAACATTATCTTTTTCTCAGAAAGGCAACAGAGATCTATCTAACTGCTACTTATGGCTATACCTGTAATTTGAAGATTAGATACAATCAAAATAGCAAGATCTGACCAAGAACTCTGGTAGCTGCAAGTGAAAAAATAAAAAATTAGTTTGTTTGAGTTTTGTTTGTTTTTCTAAATGGATAATTTGAAAAAAGATATCAAAACAAATTGTTTTCAATCTGACCACCAGATAAAGGCAGTAACTTCCTACAAATAATGTTATATATATGCACATGTCGAACAGCTGGAGCACTGTGCCTGTAAAAAAAAGCATAAGACTTTGAGGAAAGGAATTCATAAAAGATAGCCATAGACCTCGCAAACCTACAAAATTACTTTTTGCTATCATGAGCCTCACTGTCCACTACAAAGCCCTTTAAAAAAATCTCAATACAAATTTCCTGTGTTGGTGATTCTGGCCCACTCAATTTGTCTAGAAGATCTGCTCTAGTGGAATTGTCCCTGCCCACAGCAGGGAGGTTGAAACGAGATGATCTTTAAGGTGCCTTCCAACTTAAATCATTCTGTGATTCTAAATCTGGCTTCTGGATTTCTTACGCGTCAAAACTGAACACTAAACTTAGATACCACAAGATATCACAATGGAGAGTCCTTGAACTGATACAGTCAGTCTGTTACAGACATTCACAGGCTAATCTACCGAGGTCAGATCAGATACATAGATTCAGAAGGGGAATATTACAATTAGACCATTTAATGATTAGGTCATCAAGACAGTCTGCAGGTTAGTCGCCTTCACATTAAGGTCTATCTTAACAATATTTATCACTGAAGTAAGTCATGACCAAAACCAGAGGAAGTATTTAAAGGACTATTCTTCATTCAGCCTCAGTTACATACTCCTTGTATTATATTTCAGCCATTTCAAAACCAGTACATATCCCCAGTGTAAAACACCATGATGCTCCCCACAGTATGTGAATTTACATCCAACCCCTGATTTCAGATACACAAACTCACCTGAGACTTCGGGACCGAGGGCGCATTGCAGTGGTCCTGCACCTGTTATCGCTGGCAATGCTCTCAGTGGTACAGAAATGTTTAGACAAAAAATGTAGTTCATCAGGTGTTGGTTGGTATGGTAACTGGTGTAGCTTCTCTTGGGATGAGCAGGATGACTACAAGAGCACAAGAAAACACAAGCTTCCATCAGAGTGAAAAAAAATGTTTTCAAGACCATATTTGGTGCTCATGAAAAAAGTAATTTAAGTTAAAAATTATAGTTACTGTTTCTTATGCCTGACTACCAATTTAAAGAAGAGAATAAATAAATAGTCTCAAACTCATAAGCTAAGTATAGAATAAGCATTTAAAAAAAAAAAAAAACAACACTTCACCTCCAGAAGACACTGCATTTCAAAAATTGAAATTTCCTAAGGCAAAGGTGATATCTGATGTCTGATGTCAATGATACCTAAGAATAGCTAAAATGGAGTCTGCTGAAAATTAATTATTGGAGTAGGACAGCTTAAGTATGGCAACTGTAAAGTACAACTTACTGTCACAATGCCAGTTGTAAATCTTCATAATAAAGGTACTTCATTATCCATATTTAAGACATTACTAATGCTCTTAAATAATTAAATACTATCTAAAATTGTGCTGAAAAAATTAATATGTTAATATCTTATAAAACTACTGAAAATAAAGAGAGAGAACTCAATACATTTATCAAGACAGGTTATATGGCTGACAAAAAGTGAAAGGAATTACACTCAAACCATCCACTTTGTATAAAACTGGAAGATACAGACATGTATGAAATTGGAAGTGCTACCACGATAACTACCCTTGCAACATTTCATGTATAGAGCTGCATTACATGAGCAGTGCAAACGACCATACTATCATATTTTACAGGTTTTTATGCAGCTCTACCTGAGCCATGCTAGATGCTTGGAGGTAGAACTTCGAACTTTTCCGTGAACCTGGATCTGATACCCTTTTTAAAGAACACATACGTAGTTCAAAGTATTAACAACAAGCTTTGCTAATGTAGACTGACAAACACAGAGAAATGCTCTACTGTTTCTGGTACCAAAACTAGTTTCCAAGTTAGCTGATTCATAAATATTCTTGTACAACTGCACAAAGCTGCTTAGTACCATGCAGAAATTCCCTATATTTTACCTACAGAAGGGAAGAAGTTGAAGAACTTGGATATCTTTCTGGAGCTCTTCAGTCTCCAGCCTGATTTCTCAATAAAATTAATTTCTTCTGTGTATCAATTTACATGTGCCCATTACTGCTTATCTGACTTCTCATACTGAACACCAAGGCCCCTGCCTGGGTGCTCTTTTCATGGAGGCAAACACAGTAAAGAGTTTCTTTGTTACATCATTTCTAGTGAGTGAAATCAATAAACTTTTGTACTGTACAAATATTGCCCCTGCATTGCTAAGGTCAGCAGATAATCACCAGGCTGGTAAGCACAGAAACTAGGAAGTCTTTTTAATCTCCTGGCAACTTGTGTGGTAAAGGCTAATATCCTAACTCTTAGAAGCAAAAGAAAAGCTTTCTTATCACACTAGATCTCATGAAGTCATCTCCTAAAAGCAAAGAAGAAAACCCACTGGCAGAAAAGGCTAAGAAGGACTGGTCTACATGGGAATGCTGCACCACATCAGAACAAGCTGAAGTTTGCAAGACTGCGTTCCCTTGCTTTGCTGCAGGCTAAGAGGCACACACACCAAGAATTTACCACAGTTCATGTGATAGGCAGCAACTTGTTGAGTCACAGTAACTCATGCATGGAATTCTGCCTTAGCACATTACCAGACATAATTCAGCATACAGCACAGGTAAGTTCTTTCTTATCGCACACTACAGCAGCTAGTTGCAGTTAACCTCACAGTGTATTTCCCACAGCCACGCTTTGTAGAACAAAAGACACTCTAGCACAGGAGAATTTCCCAGTACAGAGCATCACAGGTGGCTATTCCTCTAAAATCGTTCTCTGCCTCTTTGGTTTCAGGGGATTACGGAAAGATCAGTGGGAAAATAACTCATATCACACTTCTCCTCATGTTTGGCGTCACAGAGTTTAGATCCAACACGACTGAAGTGAGGATCTTCCTAATGCTAACCATTCTCAGTTGTATCAGGACCATCACAGGCACAAAGTACATTTTCTTGGTGATCTAAATTCTGATCTCAGTACAAATCCAAATTCCTACAGCAAAATTCTTAAAAAAATTAGTTCTCCTGGCATTCTACAATTAATGCTCCAAAAATCACACAAGAGTTAAAATATTTTTAATATGTTCAACCACAGTGCATTATGGAAACACAAATATTCTTCTGACACAGAAACGCAGATACGAAAAATATGCAGCCATGTATTGTCTCACTTCATCACTTTTATAAGGCTTGCTCTCCTAGCAGACACAATCATCTCAACTGCATCTTCTAACTGCCAAGATCTGATCCAACTGTGCTAGAATAAGACACATCAAGAACATCTTTCAACTGAATAATCTAGCAGAAGGTGTTTTAATTTTGATTTTGTTGTGAGAGCTGGTATATGTGGTACTTGCACCACTTCTAAACTCACAAGCTTCCATTAAATAGGTAATTCCATCCATCTCATCACTTTCAATATTAAAAAACAAACAAACAAACAACCAGGCTAAGAAGAAACGGTGAGCTACGCTCACCTCAGCGTAACTGTGGTAACTACAGACACTTCGGCCCTTGCTTTGATTTTCAGTTGCTTGTGAAGACCAAAGTTGTGCTCTACTGCGGTATGTAAAAACTCCTCCTGCTTGCTGGTTGATACATGTCTAGATTAATGTGAATTTTATTTATCCATCACTGAAAAGGGAGTGCTCCATACGTACATTTAGGGTGTTGTATGAACTGGTCTCTCATTGCCTTTAAGAACTAGTAATAATGTGGAGGAGGAGGCTGAACTGTGCTAGCTCTTTCAGATTCTGAAAAAGTACATGAAATTAATTAGATGGGTACACGTCTAGTTTTGGTTTTGTGATCCACATGCATTATCCAGTGGGTAAAAGAAGAAAGTGAAAAACATCTCTAAGAAGTGAAAAAACAGTGGCTAGACTTAGAATTTAAAGGCTATCCAAGAGCTTTTGCAGGGCTTAGCAGCAGTAGCAGATTCTTGGACAAAACAGAACAAGAAACTAACCATGAGATACTGCAGAAGACAAGACAATAAAGGCTAATGTGTTTGTCTCAAACATCAGCAGCAGGGTGGCTGTGGCACCAACCAAGGACTGTAGGTAACAACAGCCAAGGACTGCTGGCAATAACACGCTGTGAGAAAGAACAAGATGTGACTGGACAAGGGGCCATATGGAGGTAGGACAGCACTTTTCTGGGACAAATGTCCTTATTCTAGCTTGGAGATAAACACATCTCAGTACAGCACAAACACAGGAATGAGGTGGAGAAGCAGGCATGGACTGTAGAGCAGGGGGGAATCAAGACTGTCAAAGATCCCCAAAGCCCTCTGACCCATTTCCACAAACACCTGGAAAAATGGACTGTGAGCGATAATTAATTTACATAGAAAGTGAGAAACCCACCTTCAGGGTGGGGACAGCTTCTCTATAAAATGGTACTCCCCTCACAAGCCTTGGACACTCCCAGGACCCTAGACATCCCATCAGCCGGACTAATGCTGGAACCAGGACTGGTGATCTCTCCCCCCCGCTGCTTCTTTTTTTCTTTCCTTCTCACCCCACCCCTTTATCCAAAACCCACTGACCTGTGCTTATATAGCAGGTCAGAGACTAACACACCAATTTCTATGCCAAGTGTGTAATTTACAAATAAAACTTAGAAAGTTTTTGCGGATCATCTGACTTCTGTCATTTCTTTTGACCACAAGTATTTACCAATACCAGGTGCTCCCTTACTCTTAAGGGTGGGACACCATAGATATTTACAGCATGAATTCTCTACTGTTGCTTTCTTCAACAAAACTAAAATATATTTATTGGGAAAACAGGTTTATTTCCACAAGTAAGAAAATGTTTACTCAATGCTAAGGAAGACATATAAATATTTTAATATTTATACATTCTAGTCAGAAATAATCATGGGGTAAGTCAACAATGATCTATTCTTATCTAGAAGTTAGGACATCTAAGTCCACAAATGTATAGACAGTGTATGCAAATACCACGTAAAACTGCTCCACATTCCAGGATGCCTACAGCAGCTAGTGAACTGGGAAAAAGTGGGAAAAAAGTATATGAATTAGAATTACCATTTTAAAATTGAAGATATCAAAGAAATTAATATGGACAGAAAATTAAAACTGTGTTTTGATCTGTTTTTGACATAGCTTTTAATCTCCTTTCTAGCACAAGCCTGTTTCTTGTAACAGTGACAGTGTTTTGATGGCAATTACTTTTATCTAATATAAACTCCTTTATAAACTCCTAATATAAACTCTGTCAATATATTTTTGGTGAAGAGCACAGCATATCTGATCTAGTTCCAATAAGAGGTATACAAACATGCCCTACGGAAAAGTGCTTAGGGAATTAATGCGAAACCAAGGAATTTACTTGGCAAAAGTAATATCTACACAGAAAGGAAAGCAGAGGTCAAAATTAGTGCTTTAGAGGAAAAGTTCTTAAGATACATGAAATTGTTGGCAGTTAAACACTATTCACAGAATTGTCCTTCCAGAAGTCTTTGTGGACAAAAATAAAGCAAGAGTTGATCATAACACAAAATGGTCATATTCCATCATTGTACAGAATGTGGAACTCAATTGTTTCACAAGAGAAACCAAACAAACCCATAGGAAGAGAAAGATTACTTTAACTGTCAAAGAAACAGCTTTAAAAAATCAGTTATCATCCATTCAGTAAAATGTGTCATTCATAAAAGGTAAAAAACCTTTTATAGGCATATAAGGCATAAAACATTGAAGAGCCACAGCTGGATCTTCACAGACCAAGCCTTTCGCTGCAGTACATGCGCTCTAACTGTCAAAATGCCAACTATTTGCTGTTTCCAAAGCAGGCTTCCTCTACAACTCTACCTCCGCAGCCTCTCAGGTGTGACTGTCACAACCAGGAGCTTCGTTCCAGTTTGGAACGTGAGACAGTCCTTCCTCCCCAGTACAGAAATGTATGTGCAAGACGTACAAAGTAGAGGCTGGTATTTCTCCCACTGCCCAGCTCCCAAACCCTGGAGCAGGACCTAAGGCACTGCTGTGGCACACAAATCAGACTCATGTGTACGGCGGGGGGCTGACACAAGAGTGGCAGAAGCGAGCACGAGGGGAGCTCGCTAGGTATCTAACCTATTATCATGCAGTAACACCTCCCAATTGCCAAAGGAAAAGAAAGGCGAATGTGTGATTCATCCCATTCTAAGACAGCAGTCTAACCCAGGACAGATGAATCATGTCATAGACAGTTTCTATTTCTTATTATCAAGGCAGCCCCCCTTAAAACTTGATACCTAACTACTATATGGTTAAAATAAGGCAGATCAAAGGCAGTTAAACACTATTCACTGCCAGAAAGTAAGCAAAGTACGCATTGCATAAAGTTTCCTTTTATTTCAGTGAAGTAAAGTAGCTTCCTATCACATGTTAGTTCCAAGCCCATCAACCATAACAAAACCTACACTGTCTTCTCCTAAGAGAAGCATGCTACATTTGAGAAGCTAAAACACGCAGAAGAAATCTATCAGCACAGCAAAACAGCTACTTACAGAAACAGTTGAGCTGGGTGTATTTGTACCATAGCCAGAAGAAGGGAGAGAAGCCAAAGACCAGCGGCGACCATCAGTCCTAGAAGTTATGAAATAGACATTAGTCAAATGAACACTGCGGTATCCTAATGCAGAAATATCTGTGGAAGTATTACTGTGTAAAACTGCATTCCAAAAGCATGATACTAACAGGGGTTTTAATAAACAGTATACTTTCACAGGGGACCACAATAAACAAGCATTCATCAAGGATGAATTATTTTTATTGAGTTTTTCTCTATAGTTAAAAATCTGTGAGATGAAACAATCACAAAGAGAATGAACAGCTCCACAGAATTGAGGTCTAAAACAAACAGAAGTGGACCATAAGAAGTTCACAGCTTTTAGGTCCATCAGATGAAAATTAATGAGAAGCAAATTATAAAATGTGTGAACAAATGCAAACCACAATGCTCTGAGCCACAGAACAACCATAACATTTTGATTGATATAAAAGGGTAGTGCATTCTTCAGTGGCATCAGGACAGGACATCAACAAACTAGCAGGCTAATGATTAGGTCAAAACAAACCTAAATGTTAAATGTTACATACATAAATCAGGTAAAACAAATCTTCAGGAAAAAAAATCATGCTCACTCAGAATAAAAAAGTAAAATAAATATACAAATTAAACCCAAAACCCGATTAATGTTCTTCATTGTCTGAGGTGATATACACAAAGACAACATGGCACTCGAATATTCAAAGTGGCAAACTAAAAAACAACTATGAGAGAAGTGCTTGGATTTTTGAGAAAGTAGAATTTACCTGTCATTTCGATGCCCATGACTGCAATACGATTGAATCAAACGTGTTAAAAAAAGAGCAAAATAAGATATAAATAACAAAACAGGACAAGTTTCTATCAACAAATGAAATGATGGCAGGGAAAGGAGAATTGAAGATCTGTTTTACAATGATCATCTCCCAAGTCTGATTGACACAAAAAGTGATATTTTGAAGAACTGAAGATTAATTGAGTGTAATTTTGGAGAACTGAAGTAATGTCAAATCAGGAATCTTAAACCTACTGACACAGAGGTTTAAGAGGTCTCTTCCTTCAAGCTAATTGTCTAAAAAGCCCCTTGCTTCTTTCCAATATATCCATTTATTAATCCACAAACTACAATCAAAACTCTGGGACTTTGTACACATAAAGTGTGAGAAAAGAAACCACAGTAAATTATTACTATTGAAATATGCAGAGCACATGTGCTAGAGACTGGGATTGTGTCAAAAACTGAATTCTGGAAAAAACTTCTACCTCGGCCATAATCTTGTTCTTAATTCACTCTTTTACATTCTCTTCTTCATCCAGGTAAGAGATACCTCCAGATGAAAGCACCATTCTAAAAGTGGTTTTCCTCTGGCTTAGCTGTTCACAATTGAAACAAGAACTTAGACAGTATTTAAACATCGGTAAGACCCATGTATTTTGCATCTGTGAGAAAGAAAGTATTTCCTAAATGCGTAACTCACAGTGAACAGGGTTCCTGCATCACACAGAAAGGCAGTCAAGGGTGGGGGTAGGCTATCACAGAAAATTATCTGGGAGGCAAAGGTGGGAGAATGGGAGGCATTCATTAGGGATTATGGGAAAAAAGGGGACCAAGCCCCTACAGCATTTTCCCTTGGACTCTTGATACACCAATTGCCCCTGTCCTAAAGAATGGTTTTACTCACTTTCCAGCAGCATTAGAAAGTACAGTCTGTCACCTACGCATCGGTTCGTAGATGCTGGACTTGTACGTGCAGCAGAAGTGGTGACTTCCAGAGGCACAGGCTATTCCTGGGCACCGATCACCTCACCAGACATGGGCAGAGGAAGGCGACCCTCCAGCTCGGTGCCGAGGTGCGGGGGAAGGCTGCCTCCAGCCTTGCCCACCGGCTGGCAGCACAGCACAGGGCCACCTCCCTGAGGCAGCTCCCTTTGCTGCATGGCATGGCTGCATGGCACGGCCAGCGCCTGATGAGAAGGGGCTACACTGAGGAAGCAGCTTCACAGGAGGCTTCAAATAATTTCCTTTGCCTCTCTCTCCCCCTTCCTCACACTTCCCCAGCATTTTGGTATCACCACTGACTGGGTGGCAGCGGATGAAAAAGGAATATCCATACCCCTATACCACTGCCCCTGCTCCTTCAACCTGCTCTATCACCCTTGTCCTTCCCTTCCTTTGTATATCCATTAAATTTACGAAATGTAACAGAAAAGGTATAGAGTCAGAAGTCTGCTCTCATTAACCACAGTGCATTCTACAACGAAAATTCATCCTACCACAGGTTATATGAAAACAACCATAACAGATATACCAAATTCATAAGAAAAAGTTGTATTAATGCTGTTTTAAACTTCATTGTCATCAAGCATTTTCAATACAAACACAGAACAAAATCAGTTTCCATAGAAAATAGCTCTAAATGTTTCTTGAATCCCACTGAAGTGGTGAGATATTCTTAAATCAGAGAAATTTCTTTCAGTTAAAGAATCTATTTAAAGCTCATTACAGGGCTCCAGAGAGGTCAAAATCCAAATGAAACGCTGGTAAACGAATCCTTTTCTTTTTCATTAATTCTGAATTTTAAGGTTTGCAAAAGTATAATGTTTTAAACTTTCTGTTGATTCTGGGTGGGGAAGGAAAACTATTTCCTGACTGCTGTATTTCTAAGCAATGCTCGATCTTTCACATCTGCTTTTTCCGTTATAATCTATTTCTGGATTTAATGAATCTTCCTAAAAATATGCTCACAAACAAATGTAATCTCTGAAGAGACAGTATCTCTGACAAAAGGAACACTATCAAGAGGACATAGATTCAAGAGAAATACTCAACTTTCTTAAGGTGATTAAAAAAATAGTATCACAAGCCGTTAGAAAGATTGACAAGATCTACTGTCACAAAAGAATTAGATTCAGATTTTTAAATATGCAAATTTTCACCCTTTCACAGCTTTAACAAAATACTTAAGCCACTTCCTTGCACTTACTTTTGAGAATTTGCGTGTACTACTTCACTGATCTCCCAAAATAAAGTAACTAAAACTTTACAGGCAAGTTACAGCTCACTGCAAACCCAACAGTTACATGCCTGACACTACTTAAGCATCCAAATTTCATTTTGTGTATATATATATACTCCTGGGTAAACATATAAACTCTGCCTACCTTCACAGACTTAAGAGTTAATGAACATATTATTTGAAGCAGGGTGACATGTGAAATGATGGGGAACCACACTGGCATGAACAGGCAGTCTCCCATGACACGCTATCAACTTTGGTTATGGTTCATTTACTAATAATTTACTTCATAGATCACTTCAGATTCACTTAAAATCTTCAAAAATTCTACCAACATTAATTAATCCTCACAATGCTCCTGTGACAATGCTGATTGTCTCAGTGGTACAGACACTGGAACAGGTCAATGACAGGCATTCAAGGTATTGCTGCTGTCAGTAAAATCATAGACTGAAATCAGGATCTGTATTATAGTGCCCTTACAAGCAATGCACTTCTTACATCGTTAAAAAAATATAAGAACAAACCTTCAAGTAGTTTAAAATTTCCCCATATCTCAGTAGGTAAGACGATAATGTCTGAATCAGATTCATTACATTAATCTATTTTTTTTATTCAAAAATACATGCTCACATTGCCTCACACATTCAGTAATTTGTTGCCGCTGAGGTTTAAAAGAATTTACAGAAGTGAGCTAATACGTATTATTCTAAGTGATAGCCCTGAGAGATGTATTTGCAATCACCTTTTGTGTCTGTATCCAACAACATTTCCTCTATGCAAAATGTGCATTGAATACTACAAACAACCTCTTACCTTCGTGCAAAAGAAAAGTGGGCTGAGGCACTGGGAGAGAAATTCCTAGGGCTGTCTTGAGGACTGTTTCCTGTTGGAGATGATACACAAAAAAAATTATTATTAGAGGGTGGGGTGAAGAGAAGTCACTAAAAACATTCAGACGTATTAATCCGCACATTTCCAGCAGGTTAGAAATTAATTTCAGAATTTCTTCTCTCATAGTCTCTCTGGAAATAAATTCTGAAATAGAATCTTATTTTGACTCATGTTTCATTTTCACTGGATTTTAATGGCTGGATTGGGTAACTCACAGAGAACTGTTCATTTAGACTTTTAATTTGAAAATTCACATAACAATTTGATAATTAATGATTAAAGAAACTAGTACATTAGCTTGAAAGAACATGTTTTCAATGTCAGAAAAAAGGGGTTTTTTTAATGATACAAAACATTGAAAGATAGAAAAATCATGATCAAACAGATTTAGCCCTTATACAAAATCTCTACAGCACTTCCACAGGAGCTTTATTGCAATTTTTTTTCATTTTTTTTTCTATCTCCAAAACAAACAAGCAGACAAAACACAGTGAACTGAATTTCTTTACCCTTAACTGCATTTTGTGAACAGGTTTTAACTTTAGGGTCTGTTACTCCTTCCTATTAGAACACCTGACCTCCTGCGGACCAGCATGAGTGCAGAAAGGCAGCACCTGCAGAGAGCTGCTCCTACCACCTCCGTCCCCCTGCCCTACAGCAAGAGAAATCATATTTGCAGATTGAATAAAAATGACCTCTAAAAAACCAAAAAAATCCTACAAAATACAAAATACAAAAAAAAAAAACCTCAAACAACCAGACACACACAAAAAAACCCAAACCCCAAACAAAAAACCCAAACAACATCCCCCCCACCCCGAACTCCAACAAACCCCCCCAAAAAGCCCAAAGGACCCAATTTAAAGTAGCACTGGCATACGTCTAACAATCAATCTTTCCTTAAACTTTTCTTTAAAATGACTGTAGCAGCAATACATTAAAAAAAAAAAGTAATGCATTTGTTGTAGTATTTTATTTTTGGACATAAATAAGACTGCAACAAAAGCAATTGAAAAAAAAATAACTCCTATGTAGCCAGCTAGAAACAACATGAAATTACTACCTATGCGTGAAAAGGCCAGCACAACAGACTGAGTCCTTAGAGGGCTTCAAGTGGCCTTGATTGCTATTCAACTGTTTGAATTAATATTGCATTTATCATAGTGATGCCTATAACAGATCGCATTAATTCTATATGAGAAAGCATAATCGTCGAGTGATTAGGTAGCAAATACAGAGATCAACACACATCCCCACACTACCCCCCTCTTCTTCTGTCTAGAAGCAGATGCAAGATGCTTTTTGAGCTGTGCTTACATCACATCTTTGCAGCTGCTTTCCCCACAGCCCCAAGAGACACGGATTCCATTCTCACTGGCCAATACCCCCAAGGTTTTTTTTGTCCATTTATCTATCATGGCAGAATTATGTCCATCCTACATTCTCTCTGCCCCCTCAAGACCCCAGCTTCTTCATTACCCTTCAGACACTTCTGAGGGCCTCAATAATTTCAAGGTGGCAAGGATTTTCGATCCCTGAAGGGGTTGGAGCAGAGGGAATCTGAAACCACAGATTCCAATCTTTACTTGGGGACTAACAAAATTTATTCTTATCCTGCATCAACTGTAAACACCAAATTACTGAGAGCAACAGTTCATTTAATTTAACAGCTAACTGGATTTCTTCTGCTGCTACCAGAGCTTATTTAACTAAGATAAGCTAAAAAAAAAAAATTTGTAACACTGTGCAGAAAAAACATGGTCACAAACTTTAACGGCTGTACTAGGAAAGAATCAGCTGTAATTTGGAGTGTGTTGTGGCCTCAGGTAAGTAAAAAAGACAAAAAAGCTACCTTGAACTCTGGCAGAAGAGCACAGAATTAGCCTTAACATAGTGAGACAGAAACAGCTTTTGAGAGGAAACAATTTTACAAATCAGAATATGGGGCTTTGTAAACCAATTCCTTTTTTTGCTAGCTAAAGTTATATACAGATATAAACATGTTTTTAACACACATCAAGGAAATGCCTCACTGTCAATGAGTTAAAATACATGCAAAAACTTCACACTGAAGAAAAAAAAAAAGATTAAATAATGCAATTTTATAGCTATCGGTGTGGATTTGCATTTGTGGAGACACAATGCTGCAAACTATGTTGCTAGAATCAACAAAGATCACTTCCTTACAGACAAAACCTGAAGAAGTCAAAGTCTTACTCAGGAAGAGCATCAGATCCTGTTATTAAGAAAATCAACTTGCAAGCATTACTTTCAACAGCAAATCAGCTTTTAAAATAACAAGACTGGTGACGCCATACACATAATACCTGGATACTAAATCCTGAAGGTTTATCTAGAAGTCGTAAGAACTCAGACAAACCTGGAAACAAAGAATGAAAATACAAACCCCTAACGACTGGAGAAACAGCTAGTGCTACTACAGGTTTAAGGTGTGGTGTTCCAGAGGAACAAGCCAGGTTGGAAGCAGAGTCCTATATGTGACCTCAACCCATCACAGCATTCATCCACCCATCTACAAGTCAATATCTGGAGGACTTTCAAATAAAACCCAGTGCCAGTTAATTCTCTGTCCATATGTGCAGTGCTTGCTCATGAGTCAAAGCCCACCGTTCTTTGGAATCTGCTTGTATTCTATGTTTTAGTCCCACGGTATCTCTGAGTGACTGAGATTACTGTCCATGTTTCTGATCTGGTAAAGTAAACTGGACTGGTGGCCAGACATAAGATAATTAACTCCAGCATCCTCTGGGAGACACAATGAATAGGCAATCAACATACCAAAACAATACTCTGCTTCATGACAACACACAGGGTAGCTCATTTTGCAAGCACCTATTGTTAAGAAAACTGTATCAAGACAATTAAACTGTGATTGTTTTGCAAGCAGCTTCAAGAAATCCTGTGTCTTTGTCACAGAGGGAAGATGTTTCAAATCTTTTTAAAAAGTGTATTACAGTCACTGTATATTAATAATGCATTTTTAATAACTGTCTACTTATAAAATAAAGAGTTTCAGATGTGATGACTTCATGTTAGTAGGGAGGGAATACCAGATTTATGATAACTGTTATCCCAAATTCCTGATGGATGAAAGACAAACCCAGCTAAAGTTTTTTAAAACGTACCACGGTACATCAGTGCCACATTAATACAATATAACAATGAGTTGTATGTTCCTCTGTGTCTGTTTACGTGGTGATGAACCCAGACTGTGATCTGAACAATACATAAGACAACATCTACCTGCAGTTACAGGTCTGACTTTCTTACCATAACAAACAGCATCAGTCAGCAGAACATACAGTAGACTCATTCTGAATACTTATGCTTCCCAAAAAGGCTCACTCATGTGAGGAGCTCAGGCTATTTAAAAATCTGGATTAACTATGCCTGAAACCAGCAAACAAATTTCCCCAGCTGTGGCAAGGAAGGACTGCATGATCCTTAAATCCATCTGCAAGAAAGCTCTACACGTTCCGTCACTACTTAAATAGTGTGGGAATGTTATGTTTTTACAGGATTTAATCTCTATCTGCGTGTAATTTACCACTTCGATTTTCTTCTCCTGTCCTTGAACTAGTAGAAGATGATCTGAAATTTCCATAATCACTTACTTCACCCAAAAGCAAGACTAAATAAAAAGTCTTGTTTTGGCAAAACTGTTTTACTAATTCTACGTGTGACAGTAGTCAGAGTAATTGATATACTGTTATTAATTTCCTCCCTGTTTTCTTTTAAAATCTGACATTCAGAACCCTGCTTTATACCCCAGCTTTTAGCATTTCCACACTTCACCACAAAAACACACTAAGGGGCCTCATTTATTTACAAACACAGTCCTCCTTTCCCTTAAAATATATGGCGCAAACAGCTTTGTTGATTACTATGCTTCAATGTTGCTAACTGAAGTACATCTCACAAACAGAATTATCTGACGCAAGCAGTAAGTCCTGACATAGTGAGAGCAGAGTATGACCAGCCAGCACTCTACCAGTGTCCACCCAGAAAGCTCTACACAAGCCTTAAAAGTCCCAGAAAAAGGATTACAAGTGGAGGTAAAACCTTCTTGAACTTTAGTTTCTCTTTAGGCAATTGCATCATGTAATCCTATTGTGAGAGACTGATGTCTGGAGGCATTTTGAGGTGCACATGTGCTGAGGAAAGGGGCAGGTCGGGCCTTACCCTGACGAGGCAGTGCCCTGCCCTGTACACCCCCAGACCCCTAAAGCCTGTATCCCAGCCCAACAGAGATGCCAGTCACTGGCACAGCAGAGCCAATGCCCACGCTCCACCTCTGGAGCCCCTAACCCAGCTCCTGACTGGCCAAATGACTGGATATCACACCTGGGGGAAGGGCCCAGGAAGGCCAGGGGTATTTAAGGCCAAACACAAGGCCATCGCATCGTCTAGACCCTATATCCTCAGGGAAGTCCTGTCTGAACACCGCTGGAACCCAGGAGTTGGTTGCTCTATGTGGGCTCTTCTGCATCTTCTCTGTCTTTCCCTCCTTCTCCTTCTCCTAATTCCCTCTTCTTAGAATTTCTGAACAACATAAAATCACACAGCCTCAGTGTTTGCTGATTTGAATGGGCCAAATCAATGCTCTGAGAAGTGTTCTATGCTGATTGAATGCTGCACCAAACCTTTCACCCAAGTTCTTTGATTTTCTGAAATTGCCAGTGAAGCTCTTTTTGTTGTTTTGACCTCTTGAGAATATCTTGTTGGTATTTCTCTAACGCATGCAACTCGGGGAACATGAACAACCATAAGCCATTTAAAAACCTCATTGATCAAGTTGTTTGGGGCCTCATACCCGTTTATAGATTTATTCAATCCCATAGAAAAAGTCAGATTCGTCCCTGCTCTACTTGGTTGACAATTCTGTAAGAACCCTCATGTTCCAGCATATATGACCAGCATGTGTTTCTCTTACTATTTACGAAGGTAAAAAAAAAAAAAAAAAGCAGCAGCAGCAGCAAGTGACTGGTTTAGATGATAATACCATCTTCCAGTCCTCCGCTGGTAAGGAAAGCAAGTAATGTCTTCCAGTCTTATACAGAAATCTCCCACATTCTATCCCACCAGCCCTTCTTCTTCTCTCCACATGATCCCACCTGAACATGTATAACAATAAATGTATGCAGTATTCCAGATGAGATCTAACCAGGACATTATAGAGTGGTATGAAATTTTCCCAAATTAAATTGAAAATGACTTCCTTTATACATCTTCTGAGATTTCATTTTCAAAGCTGCACTAGACTGGTCCTTGTAAATATCATCTTATCCAGAAAATGCAGTCAGATCCATACCTAAGCTCCTGATAATAGGTGAGTTCACAGTTTATCATAGACATTTCTGTTACAGGTCCTCCAGTACAAAATGCTGCACATTGCAATTTAATTTCATACCTTTTTATTCCAGTTCTTGAGATCATTCACTCACTTCAACACAGTTCCCCAATGCTATTTCATACTGGATGTCTTCCAAACTTGTATCAGCTACAGTAATTTTATGCCGATGTCACTTATGAGAAGAATAAAAAGGTTTGGCCACAAAAACAAAACCTGATGACCCTACTGATAACCTCCACTCCCATTTTATAATATTCCTTATTTTAGCACGTGCCCTGTCTTTATACCCTTAAACAATGTCCTACTAATCTTACAATTCTTGTCCTAGACATCTCAGTGGCACCACATGATGCACTAAAATGCATTCAAAATACAGAGAAATAAAATGTACAGCATTGCTCCTAACAGCTAGATCTTGCTTCTTCAGCAGGTACAATTAAAAAGCACCACACGTGACTTTTAATCATTAGGGGTTACTACCACCCACATGAAGAAGCTCCTGTGACAACTGAGGTGGGGACACCTGAATGCCCTGACTTGCTGAGATTATAATCATTCACTTTGCAGGCTGGGTGGTGCAGATGACCTGCCTACACAGCATCAGACAGTCAGCTAGAAAAGCCCATTAATGACATGGGCACCAGGTACCATCCAAGATAATGCTGCAGCTCTTAGTTTCCCACAATTCCCAATGTATTCAACAGCTCACAGAAAAATTAAAAGTACTTTTCAGCAGGTTTAACATCTTCCAGCTCAAATACTAAAGGCAAAGGATGTCCAGACAAGTAACCTAAGACAGTTGCTAATAATTACGAGCCTAAAGATACTAACTAGCATGTTTTCTATTTTTGCAAGAAACAGAAACACTTTATGTAGTGAAATCTGATACTGTGTGATCTTTACATGTATGCATAAGGCACAGAAAGAGACTTCCGCTGCAAACTGAAGTCTTCCCAGACACAAATTATCTCTGCAAGCAGCTACAGGTCCTGCATACAGGAAAATGGAATTGCATATATTGCATTAGCAATTAACATACATAACAGAGATATATAATATCCGCTGTACACAGTGCCTTCTTCCTATCCCCTTTATTATCCTCAGTCTCAGACATCACACCTCTCTGTGTGCTCCCAAGCCCTCGACTACTTACTGCTCTAATAACTCTTTAGTGTAGGCCAGGAGCTTTTATGGTCACTGCTGCCTACAAGCAAATCTGCCCCTTCCCTGAGAGGTACCACTCATGCACTACTTGCACTCTGCACAATCTATTTACTTCATCAGTGTGGTGCTGTCTCACTGCCTCTCCCTCCCATCTGACATGAATCTGACTGCGCTGGTAAGGCTAACAGTTAAAAAATTCCATGTAAGTATTTTGTAAGTAAGTGTTTGTCCAAATCAGCTTGCATCTGTGAAGATTAACAACAAACTCCCTTGCAGGAACAATCTTCTACTATCTCCAGAACAAACAATGAAAACTGGGGAGATGGGGGGGAATTTGCCTGAGATCCCTATGTTAGACTTTCTCATATGGGGCAATTATTATTACCCTAAACCTGGGCCACTGGTCCTCCTCAAAGACCATCTATCCAAACTAGAGTATAGCTGGTGCCTCCAGTTCAGACTGCATCTGGATGAAAAACAGGACTACAAGGAAGAACATGGATATAAAATGCACCTTGAAGAAGTACGATTACATTCAAGATGCTCGTCCTCTAAAATAGAGCAATCCTATTCACATCCAATCTGTTTTGACTAACTCAAATCCAGTTTGTGGTTAAATAGTAGCTCCCTGAGCTCTTCAGCAGATCTGAAGCAATGGCACATTGTTTCCAAAGGTGCAGGCAGACCTCTAAATGATTACTCTGCAGATAGCAAAGATGAAAGTACTCTTGAGCAAAGCCACAGGTACTGGTAGGAGTGCTTATGCAGTGCACTCTAAGAGAGCTCCACCTTGAGATTCTGGAACCCACGTTCACTCACTTTGCCACGTTTGACACAGAGGACTCATAGCACTTTTCTGTCCTCAGAGCTGGGAGGTCTTGGGGGTAAAAAAGCCAAGTAGCTTAAACTAGGCGTCCAAACAAAACCATCTCAAGTATGACATGCAAACAGAGGTAACTAAGTATGTATTTGGCTTACTCTCAACAAGCAATGAATTAACGTTGAAGGGAAAAGGTTTTTAGGGAATCCACAGGCGTCCTCACAAGGGATGAAAATACTCACTTCAGATGCCTCTGGGGCAATGAATTCCCAAGCAATGCCAACAATCTGATAAGGACTATACACAAAGCTGAGGATATCACTAAAGACTATCAAGATAACGGCTAAAAGAAATTGATCCTGGGTGGATTTTCAAGAGTGTGACCATTCTGATTCCATTCAACTTGAACAGTCTAAAGGGCATACTGACTTCAGCCGGGATAGAATTTTCTTCTCAGTCACTGGTACAGCGCTGTGTTTTGGATTCAGCAGGAGAGTAATGCTGGTAGCACACTGATGTTTCAGCTGCTGCTGAGCAGTGCTTACCCTTGGCCAAGGACCTTCCAGTGCCCCATTCCCTGTCAGTGAACACGTGCACAAGACTCTGGGAGGGAGCATGGCCAGAACTGCTGACCTGAACAGGCCAAAGGGACGCTCCAAACCACAGAACATCACACCTGGGATGTAAACTGGGGGGAGCTGTCCAGGAGGGGCTGACTGCTGCTGGGAGGGGGCTGGGCGTTGGTCAGCAGCTGGTGAGCAATTGTACTGCGCATCACTTGTTTCTCTTGGGCATTATGCACTACTCTCTCCTTTCCATTACAATTACTATCGTTGTTGTTATTATCTTCAGGAGTAGTGTTGTATTTTTTTGTTGTTGTTGTTTCAATTATTAAACTGCTCTAGTCTCAACTCACGAGTTTTACTTTTTTTCCTAGTTTTTCTGCCTGCCGTAGCGGGATGGTGTGAGTGGGTGGGCAGCTGCATGGCACTTAGTTGTTATTGCAGGTCCTTATCCCTTTGTTGTGCTTCAACCCCAGATGGCAACTAAGATGTTACAAACATTAAGAACCTAGTTCACTTCAATAAGAGCAATTAATGGAACTCTTCTCAGTAAAGGCAACAGCAGCCTCTCCCCAGAGATGGATTTACCTCCTGAGAGTAGGGAATACAGTAGTGGGATCCAGTACCTCAAGAAAAACAGATCTGTCAGAAAAAGTATTGGTGGTACAAAACAAGAAGCCAAAACGGTTTTACAAAAGCATGAACAATAAGGGTCACGCATAATCTATCCACCTTTCCATCTGAATGACTCAAATCATAGCAGATGATGTCTTTAATTTTCCTGTTTCATGGAATCAGGAAAGTGCCCAACAAGAAATCTCCGGGCATGTCCTTTCCACAACCCAAGGAAAGTGACTTCAGAATACGTCCAGACCTTGAAAGCAGCCTCGGAGATTGCCCTTCCAGTTTCTCACCTTGAAGCAAATGTGATTGTTCTTAAACAATGTCAGAAGATAGGCAACGTCAGAAGGCAGGGCAATCTGATGCCAGTCTGACACATCAAGCCAAAGTTCAGTTAAATTTCCAAGACATGAAAAGACAGTAAAATGCAATCTTGCAGCATATGAACAGAAATAACCGAATATTGTAATTTCTGTCCTAAAATGCTATTAAGTACACATCATTGTTCCCAAGCAAATACATGTTTCTAATCACATTTGAATGAGAACTGCCAGACAGAATTCTACTTGACCTAGGACTCAGCTGGCTGACATGAATGTTCTGACTCTCTATGCTCAAAATAGCTCCTCATCCTACTATGGAGAACCTAAAATACACTACCTCTCCTCGCTACGGAAGAAGAAAACTCTGTGTTTTAAATGGTGCCCTTGAGGACCCCAAGGAACGGAAAGGGAAGATGGAGGGACTAGATGTTTGTAAAATGGCCACATATCTTCAGCAGTGCTTTTGATTTAACTCAAGGAAACATGATAGGCTTTTTCTAAAGCAGGAAGCAAAGTAAAAAACCAGACACAACAGAAGTAAGAGAAAGGGGACAGAGAATAATTCCCAATGCACGTATAAATATGCTCAGAAGGTGAAACAGGAATGAAGCAGTCAGGAAAATTGACAGTCTGGGGTTGTTGCGCCTCTCTCCTACACTCAAGAGGACCAGCGCACAGAATTGAGTAAGAAAAGAATGACCCATCAAAAGGTGCAATGTGAGGAAGCCAGAGGTTTCTAGGATACGTGATAGTGAAAGAGTCCTCAATGACTAAAGTTCCTAGCTTTCTCATCAGCTAGACTGAGTCCCTTAAAAAGCAGATGCAGGAATCAGTATTTTCCTTTGACAATCCAGTGACAAGAAATTGTGCAATGGTCTCAAGAAGTTACATCAGCTGTTAACATCTATGCAGTCTGATCCTCAGCCTGTATTCACCTGGGCAGATTGCGTGAATGAAACAGAACTCTAACAACACACAAGAGAAACTTCTTTAGAGCAGATGCTCTCCAAAGTCTTCCAAATTCTGCATAATCTCACTAGAACTTATTTGTCAAAAATGCATGTTAGTACCACACTTCAGCCAAGAATAATCTGATGAATAAACCTGTTTTCAGTAAATGCAAGCACTGATATTTTGCTGCACATTCAGCTTGCTACATGCTCCTCAAGGACTGGAAACTCTTTTGTTTGCCTCTCCCTCTCCTATTGTTTCCTTTTCCAACAGCAAACATGAGTAAAAAATATATGAAGGTTTTAGAGGATCACTGCCAGTCTCTCTGAGACTTAAGGCTTGAGGTACATGCTCTGGGCAGATGATCTGGCTGTGAAGTAGCAGGCTGTGAAGTACAAATTTCCAATTTAAAGAACTTTTCTAGGAGAATTTCAGATTCAAAAAAGACCCTAAAATCATCTGTAGCTGGACAGGAGATATACCAGGTTCTCTCAGTGGAGCCAAGGAGGCCTCTGACTGGGAGCAATTCCTCTCAGTCAAGGAGGGCCAAGAAGAATAAACCCAGCGAGCTGTACAGCATACACAGTCTCTTGTCACATCCTCCTACTACACTTTGAAAGGAAAAAGGCCTTCAGTACAGGCCACCACAGAGAGCAGGGAGGCAATCTGAGTGTGCAGAAGCTAGGGCAGTTTAACACCTGGCAGCCCTGACAACACAGAAATAACAGGATCGCTACAAATCCACCCTCTCCAGCCTGACATTACCATGGATTTATAGACATTAAACATTTGAAACACTGAACTCCTACTGCACACGTAAAGGAAAATTTTTAACTTATGAAATTTGCATCTTTTTTTATTTGTGTGGATTAGGATGACATTCAAAGGGATTTGATGTACAGACTTGTCTAGGCGCACTAGCCAACTGAGCTAGGAGCCAATGGTTGTGTGAATATTTACTATAATTAGCCGTTCACAGAAGCAAGCTAGTAACAGAGCTCACCATGCACATGCAAATTTTCATCACATATATGAGATTTACTAGTGCTACTCAAGTATCTAGCACACATACCTTTGGAAGTATCCAAATAAAGAGAACCTACTGTATCCTGTGTAATTGGAGAAGTTGTCAGATTTCTGTAACATCTTTTTGAATACACAGTACATACTGCTGAGTTCATGGAAAACAACTGTTTATGCTTAATCTTTTTACTTATAGAAGTGGTTTTCAACTTTCAGAGCCACTCGACAACAGCTGTGACATCAGCAATATTATTTCTCTTTTATTGTTTGAGAAATCAATTCAAAAGATGAAGCAACTTGCTGAAAGCCTGAGTCCACCGCCAGACAGGAACTTTCCAGCATTTATCAAATACACAACCTATATCCAAATCCCAGGTAACATATGCTGGTCCGTCCGTACTTCTGAGCTTATTAGGCATCATTGGTCCAAGCTTTCTATTTCCAAACAGGTGGTATAGTCACTTACAGCAGCAGACACACTAGAGCAAGCATTGTTATAGCTTTCCTCAAGTCAGCACAGCACAACCAAGGACACTTTTTATGGTGACCACAATCTCCTCTTCCAAATGGAAATTTCTGCATTTGGGAGACCAAAATGGCATTCCAAACATTCCAACATTTAATTTATCAGTTACAAAACAGGCTGCACCTGCACCATGTTTCACTTTGTTTTAAATGCTCTGCTGCCTTGAACTCTTCATGAATTTTCATGTTGCCTGGATTCCGAGTTGTGACAGCCACTTGTGAGAGTGAAAATCACCACCATATTTCCTCTAACAATGTTGCTTCCACAAGAAAACTGGAGATGCCTTAATATACTTCAAAAATTCACGTGAAGCTCCGCATCTCCTTGTTTAGCATCCACCTGAGAGCAGTTCTCCAAAGTATTCAGTATCACTGATTACACAAGATTAGTGCGAGGCTTTCATTTTGGCCTATAGTTACAGCCAATGTACTTTCAAGAACAAAAAGACAATAAACCTTTGTGGAAATTTTGATATGCTAAAAATGTTCCTTTTTAAAATATAAGACAATTATTATACATAAAGTATTTATTTATGGGCATTCATTCAAGCTTTAAGTGTTTCAAGTACTTTAGAAGAAAACCAAAATTACCATCAATTTACTGCCATGCAAAGCGAAGCACAGCAACTACCAGCAAAGTGCCCAACACTATAAATCTTGGGGAGCAAAAGTACCAGGAACAGAATGCAATACAGACTCTACTACCTTCACTGTGTGGTGCAAGCTACAGGAAGGGAAATGGTGGCAGGGGGAGAGAAAATCTATCAGAGGGCAAGGTGGGGAAATGAAAAATAGCTACATGATATTTTTGGACTGCTCCTGATCATAACATAGGATTTATGGATCTAAATGTAAAACAGAAATTTGGATGGAATGATGCAAAACTTTTTTTGCTATTACAAACAGTGAAAAGAAGAGTAGTGTGCTTTCCTTCAGTTATAGAGACATCCTAAGAATTTCATAATAGTAGTAGTAGCATAGTTATAAAATCACCTGTATGAGCTGAGAGTGGTGAATGAGGCCGAGGCAGAGCTGGAGACTGGCTACTGCCCATCAAACTCTTCCTGTTGCTTGTTCTACAGCTGCGGGCAAAAAGAGAGGAAAGAAGACATTAGCATCAGAAATACAGCATGTACCACATATGGGTGTTTTGAGACTCTGCTACTGAGTTCCTTGACTCCCCAGTTTCCTATTAAAAATCAGAGCTATTGTTGTTTTTGTAGGCATGTCCAGGAAGTCTACGATCATAATGCATAATGGCAAAAACAGAAGTTTCCAAAGAAAATACACCATGGATACTTTTCAGGCTTGCACGTTTGCTGTTCCATGCAATGACCAGCATTTCCCTGTAGAGTCATTTACAAAATATTCTTCTCTGACTACAGATTATTTCTCTGCCATACGCTTTTTGTAAAATATAAAAATAAATATAATGTGAAACACAGTCTCAAGTTTACAATCACCATTCAACGACTAAACCTACTTCTGTTGCATGAATTGTAGCTTGAAATCACATGCCAGAGAAAGCAAGATTTATCCATCTGAGAATGATATCATAATTATAAATCTAATTATTGGGATAAATTTCACATTTGTGCCTTTCGTCAACTGAACAGATGATAACTAAGAAGATGAATGCATTTTTTTACTCACACATTTTTCATCTGCAAAGCCACTAATTTTCCATACCACAAGATCATTAAACAAGATAACAAGTAAATTAACGCGTCTATTAAACTTGGGAAAGGAGGTATTTTTCTTAAATACATCATACAGTTTTTACATACTTGTTGGCAGAAGTAGTTTTTTTTCCCCTCCTTCTACCACAAAGAATATTCACACAAACATAAATCCCCAACACTCCAAACATTCATGCAGAAGGAAAATACTATCCTAAACTAAGAGACCGTAGCTGTATATAAACTGAAGTGCATATGCTAATGTTTACAGCATTGCAATTGGAATTTTTCTGTAAAGGTTTAGAAAAACTCCAAACAACTAAAATGGGGAAAAATTATACATAAAAGCATTTAATTATCAAAGCAGATTCCAAGAGAAGCAGATTCAGATCTTATTTGTAGATGCCTCAAAAGACGAATTTTGTAACATTATGATCTCTCATTATGTAACAGCCAGAAAGCAAGACTAACTAGTCTTAATATGGTTAAATTGAATAAAGTGCAAAAGAATGTATGGAGTTTAATAGCATAAATAGTTAAGAAAAACAGATGAAGAAGTACTCCAAAGTAATACAGAAGACAAGGAAAACAAAGAAAAAAAAATGTAGAGGAAAAGTTGAGGATGAAATCAGTACAGATGATATTGCAATATACAAAAAAAGTCAAACACTAAGACCACCCTCCCCTTGAAAAATGCTTTGTGAAACAGCACGAGTGCCACTCCCAAATCTCTAATAGGTTAACGCAAAGTCCATTTGCACATTTCACGAAGTTTTGCCATCTTACTTATTACATTCAATGATTTAACCCATGAGTGTATCAATACTGCAGACTTTTTTAAGAAAAGAATGTACAAAATTATTGCACGTTTCACATTTAGAGTACTGGAAAACTCAAAACTTATTTAAGACATATGCTGCCATTTTTAAGCCAAACAAAAAGGAAGAACTTTTTAAATGTGAAATTATATACATATGTTTTTAGTAATCTGTCTCAATCATGGAACCTGAGCCAATATTCCATAATCCATTAGACAATGAAGTTTTGTTTCCCCCTTCTCTAAATTTAGTCCAGCTAAAGAGTCATTGAATCCCTCTCTTATCTAAGAATGGTCCAAAGTTTTCCTTATGGCTTCATGCAATGTCACCGTATTTTTTTCCCCCCTTTATCTGCTACTCTTGTTTAAAAAGCTTGGATAACTGTTCCTTTGCAATTCTCCAATCTAAAATGGAACCCAGGAGAAACTTCTGGTATTCATTAGACATTCATTAAAAGACACACAGATTGCATCTACCCATGATGATGTGACGGTATCACTACCAACATCTGTGGTGCAGGCTGGGGTTCAGAACACCCATTATGTGACTTGAAAGCAGTTTTTCATGGCTAAAGTCCGGGATTTAAAGGACCACCACAACACCTATCAAAAGAAGGTAATACATTTGAAGCACAAAAATTTTAGACACCCTTCACAGATTTTGCTACAAGGATGATTTCTTGCCCTTACTTATCACTTGCCCTTACTTGTAGAAATTGAGACTTTTATCACTTTTGCCAGTATTTCCTATGTAAATAAACAAATGCCTTGTATCCACTTTTACATTAAAATCCAAACTTCATATTTCTCAAGTGAATGTGCAATGTCTTTCACAAATCATTATCAAAGACATCTAACTAAATTTATCTTTGGGGTTTTGGGGTTTTTTTTGGAGGCTGTGTATTTTTAATGTTCTGGGGAGTATGATGGCTTTACCCTCAATATCAAGATCTTACATAAACAGAAATCTTTCCCACCCAGCTGCCATTTCCAAAAAATCTTTGCTACTTGCTCAGATGTGGTTGCAGAGAGAATTTACCTTCTATCATACTCAAATGAAATGTTCTACTGAGAAATAAAAAATATAAGACATGAAGTCTCCTCTACTTGCCTTACCAGTAAGGTAAGATGCAACCCACTGCATTGAAGGACAAATCCATCCTAGAGCTCTCACTGTAAGCTTTGTTTTTCAGTTGTGCTTCACAAAGATTTTGAAACAATGTAATCCATCCTGTATAATCCATGAAACATAATTCCTTCCCCAAAATAATGCTATTATAAAAGAGGCATTTTGCAGATGAAAGAAAAAATAAACTTCAGGGAACCTTGAAAGATGATCTAAGCTGCCAGAACTCTGCAATGGGAAGCAGGGTGGCACAAAGGAAGTATCAAAGCATTACTTACTGAACTGAATTCAGCCTTGAAACAGCAATCTTCCTTATACAAAAGAATCTCTGAAGTTAAATCCATTCTGCACACAAAATAGTTTTTTCTAGATCTCTGAACACATCAAGTAACTTTCCCCTTCTACTGTTTTCATAAAACTATTCTTCTACCATTCAAATCTGACAAGATAAACCAACTGATAAGAGGCAGCTCTGAAATAAAGCCTCTTTGTCTGCAGTAAAGTTATAGCCATGCAGGAACACTCTACAGGGATTGTAACTTAGGGAAACATAAACCTTGGTAAACCACAGAGCTGTAACCCTCAAAATGCAATTCTCTAAGCCTTGAATTTCATGTTGTGATCAGGTTGCATGCCAAGAAGAGACCAGCAAGCCAGGCAGCAGGTAAGATGCAAAGCTTAGAACACATTAAAATAAAAAGGAAAAGAAAAAATCTTTCTACAAGATGAAAAAGAGCAGGGGAGAACACAGAAAAAAAAATCAGTCACATTTAACAGTAACTAAACTTTGGGGCATTCACAAAACTTGAACAGAACAGAAAGTTTACATTTGTTCCCCTTTGCCTTCTTCTCTGCCCCACAAATAACCTTCGTGGACTTTACTCCTCCTGGGTGACTATCTGTCTGGAAGTTGTTGACCTGACACTGTAGCAGCAGTGCCCTGGACAAATGGCACTGCTCCTTTTCTTAAAATACAACTCATAATTTCCTATTTGTTTCCCAATCCGCCCCCCCAGATAGGTTCTGTCGTACCTCCTGCTCTCTGTCACTGACACTCCTGCCTACGCACTCTTCTCCTCCCTATCCTAACTTCTCACCATGTCTCACTGTGGTGGAATTCCTCCTTCACCTCAGCTCCAGTATCATTCCCAATGCACTAACTCCAAGTCACTTCTCCAGCTGCTACAGACAATCAACCTTTCTGATGAGAAGCACTCATGATAAAACAAACAGAAGACACTACATAGAAAGTGCTTTTGCTGAACTTCTATTGTAAAAAAGCCAGGGTGAACAGCAGCTGCTGAAAGATGCAATCCAGTTGCATAAAGCTTGATTACGTTGCTCCTTAAATAGCCACAATTCTTCCCATATCAGGCAAAAGCTACTTGGGTAGAAATGAGGGGAACTGTTAGACTGAAATCAGCAAAGCACAAGACTTGAGTACCAGTATGGCCACTAAAATAGTGCTACATTCCACAATCTCCTGGAAACATTAAACAGTATAAAAAGCTGAGGCAGAAATGCAGTGCTTCTAGGACAGATAATACTTCATCCAGAGCTGAAATGCAGGTTTCCCAGTACAGTAATCAAGAAATGGCAATAGTTGCAAAAGATATGCACTGAAATGGAAATTTCTTCCTCTGAATGAGGGCTAATAGATGAGCAAATTACTGGCAGTGAAGGTTAATCACTTTTATTTATTCAAAAAAAGTAGGAAAAGCAGGCTATTTTGTCAGAGATTACCACTTGTCATGCTTTTCACGGGAAATATGGCATAAGACTTATTCATTTATAATTATTTCATTTCACCATCCTCAATTATTAATATTTACACTTGTAATGAAGATGGATTTGGACTGTAAGCTATTATTACAGTTCACCACCTCTCACAGGTTATGCTGAGCACAGCACTACTCCACAACACACCATCTTAATTCTGGTATTAGTGCAATATATAGCGGTTTAGCTGGAGGCAAAGATTAAAAGGGGATTTCTCCCATTCTAAGAAGAGGCTGTGAACAAATGGTTTCACTTGCTAATACAAGTGCAGAGAAATGAAGTTACTGCCATACCCAGAATGCAAAGCCTAACCATGTACACACAAGACACTAATAATGCAAGACAGCCCTCCCATAAAGGCTCTAGGGATAGAAAAGGTGGTTATAATTTCTCTGGTGTTAAAATTGCATAGTTGAAAACTACCCCAGCTGCAACATGCTGTCCCTAGCAAAACTTGAGATGCCGTGACTTTGTTTATACAGGAAAGTTAAATTTCAGTTCTATTTCAGTTATATTTAACTTGTTATGAAGGTAGCTAAGGTATGACTTCATAGTTATTATCTTCAGCAACAGCAACACTGAAGAGTCATTGAACAGTGCACACGGCACTTACAAAAATGCAGAACATTTAAAGTGAGGAATTTAGTCTGGTTTGTTTAGGGCTTTTTGTCTGGTTGGTTGGGTTTACTTTGTTTTTAAAGAAGCCTTCTGCATTAAAAAGCAGTTCAATGAGTACTTGCAAGTGCTCCAGAATCCAGACAAGTTCTGTGGGATATTAACTGGAACAAATGCAAAAACCAGCTGCCCTGAAGAGATGACGCACACCGATACTGCAGCAGCTTCCTCATCAAAAGCAGCCCTTAAGCCTGCATTTGATGAAGCATCTCCAGACCTAGAAAGCCAAAGTAACACCCGGCCCACATAAACGCCAGTTCACACCTAGATTGCTTAATGCAAGGAAACAAAGAGGCCAAGAACGTTCCTCACTGAATACTGCAGAATTAGAGTTACGCTGGGACAAGCAACAGACTCCATCCAGAAGTAATCATTGCTACCCTATTCTAACTTACAGCTACAAAAGATTAAACAGTAAGGAAGCACAGGTTCACAATTTTGAGAGGTATTTCCTTGTCCGAAGTAGTTCAATTTCCAAGGTGATACAATAATTGAGATAAGTGTGCAAACTATCTATGCAAGTAAAATATAGATTCAGTAACGCACAGAATTTTCATTTTATTCTTTTAAAGGCTGCCAGTATTTCACACCCCTATCAATTTATTATCATCTAGCAGTATTTTCTGATTTCTTTTAACTAGACCATATGTCTGCATATACACTCTCCAAATCTGGTATGTGTATATAGATGTGTATATAAGCATGTACATATACACATTCATATTTACATGCATAAAATATATGCATGTATTTATAAAACTATATGTATCTAAAATCCTACATTTACAACACTGGACATACAGTCAAACTTTCCATTTACTACACATCCCCTACCCGTAAGGAGTTATTCTACATCAGTTCGTAACGAGCTGGGAAAAATATGCTCTTGGGATTTAAATTTTAAGTGTTATAATGTAGGGATTCAGATTTTCCTCTTTTGTATGTAAGGTTTAGTCAACTTGAGCAAGGCGAGCTTTAGTCTGAAGAAGCGAGAGTGCTGTCAAAACATAATGAACACGGCACACCAAGGTGAGGAATGCAGCTGCTGGCAGCCCTATTTTGGTGGTCTGTCTTGAACCTTTGCAACACTATATTGAGTGCTTTGGTTTCGGCTACTGGCCAGGTAAACATGGGCAGTAAACTACAGGTCCTCTCTAGGTGCTCAAAAATGTGCATGTAACACCCTTCTCCCTACCATTAATACCAACTACCACCATGCCAACATGCCATCAGAACTTCACCTTTCCTCAACCATACAAAAGAACAGACTTCAGTCTTTTTCTTCATATTTCTAAAAAATAAAAAATTTACAGGGAAAATAAAACTTAAAATGCGATCAACTAGATGTATGATCACCCTTTCCATGAACTGCCTAAAGGATGCAAAGGCATGCAAGACAGCATCACTGCAAAAACAGATGCCAGGAAAAATCACAGAATTGCAAAAATATCTGCCAAATCTCTAATGGTCAGACCTGAGGGAGACTGACACAAAGACTTCTTACACTGTAAGGGCTTCTCAATCTCCTTTAACCCAGAGTCTTACAATACAAATAAGGAGACCCCTCATAATGCCTTCTCAACTGCACTTGCTAGTCAGATGTGTTCAGTGTATTTAGCTTCACTGACTGCTCCCACTTTTACTCTAGTCAGTTTTGATCCATAGTTTATCTTCTTCTCACATAGAAGAATAATCAGTAGTTACAAGAAATCAGAATTTCTACAGAATTAAAATGACGTACTTCTATCTGTCCTGACCCTTCCTAAACCCACTGATCCACATTTAACTTACATATTAAGTATTCATCTCTACAGTAACAAAAAAGACTACTAAGCTAACTACTAACTCCATAGTTGTACAATACTCATAAAACAGCTGCACACAAGTTAAAGTCTGTAATACAACCAAAGTGAGTAGGCAGAGGAGTGCAGACAAAAAGAATGCTCAGGATCACAAACCACCAGGTCACTGAGCAACTCTGCTTTATTCTACACAAAATTACATTTTTGAATCTTCACATCATACAACTCACAGAGAACATGACGATGGGATCATTTAAACCCCACTGCTTCTTGAATATATAGTTTATTTCGTATTCTGAGAAGGCAAATAAACCAAGTTATTAGGTGAACAGCATGTCTGCTATCATACTGAGAAACTTCACTAAATTCCTTGATACATAAATGTTATTCATTCAAAATAGAAAGGTAATTAGGAAGCTAGCACTAGACCTAGAGGAAAAACACGCAGGGCTGGCCTAAATTACTGCTAAGTATGATTATCTGTATGCTACCTAATTCAGAACATTAAAAAACCAAAAAAAACCAACAAAAACAAACAAAACCAAACACCAAAAAACCCAAACAACCCACCACACCAAACACCCCAAACAAAACAACAAACACCCAAAACAAAACAAAAAAAAACCTAACTGAAAAAAAACCAAACAAAATCAGTAGCCACTGTGAGGTGTTTATAATATTTAACAAGTGCTATCTTAAAAAAAAAGTGTCATACCTCACACCTATTAAGATCACAGCATCACTAGTTTGGAAGTGTTAACCAAATGAAGTAGTGTCTTGACTTGCATAGTAGATAACCCTGCAGAAACTGTTTGCATTAGACAGGAAACACCCTATTTATCAGTGGGCATGCCTATCCAGGCTGCAGACAGGAGGTTCAAAAAAGAGGCTTCCTTGTGCTTTTGGGCCACCCCCTGCAGTTTACATTAACCCGTATTACCCCAGATTCTAACTACAACCTCCTGGTGCATCTCCTGCACTGAGAGAATGCAGCCAGACATTTCCAAACAAGTTGCCGAGGCTGGGGGCAGGATATTTCTCACTCTGATCCACTGCTGGCTGTTAACAGCTTGGGAAAAAACGGGAGCAGATGGAGGCGAGTAAGGATGTTGGATGCCATTTCCTCTGGAGCCTCCACTCCACCTCAGGCTGGCGTGCTGTCTGCAAGGCTGTAGTACAGACACTGTCACAGGCGATGCCGCCACCGGCTCTGTCCCCGGTTCAGGAGCCAGGCTGGAGCCCTGTCGCTGCTGCTCACAACACAAGCAGTCAGACCCACACAAGGGGGCAGCTGAGGGACCTCGTCCTCACCCTTCCATCCCCCCTGATGGGGAGCAGTAGCCTCTCCCACATTTATATTGAATAGAGCAGTCAACATACTGGCAACTTTTACCCAGTCAGTGCCTCCAAAAAAGAGCCCCAAACAAAAACAATAAACAAACGGGACCTGTTCCACCCATATTTCCTTTGAACAACATATGTCCAGACTCAAGGACTAGCCACGGCCAATTCCCCAGGACATTTTAGTGCTGCTAGGTAGGCAAGCACATACCCTGAGTTTTCTGTAACTCTGGCTGAAACTAAGGCCAGCAGAGTTCAGAATTTAGATAAAACATGGGAGTGTCTCCAAATTACAGACCGAAGACCTGTTTGTCCAGTTACCTACCACAGTGAAACCCTGTTCATGTTCTCTCCAGCTTTCTCATTCTGTTTTCACCTTAGACCCACCTCCTCTTGGGTTTCTTTACTTCTTACTTGCTTGGAGCACAACTGTTCCTAACTCACCATGTATCCTGGAATCAGCAGGTCAGGATGATAAGCCACATAGGCCTCCTCATAGCAGTGAGCACATTCCCCAAATAGCATGGAGAGGAACTTTAAGCAGTGCTTCTCACGGCTAAAAGTGTTTGCATGGTATTAATACTCAAAAAGTCTCAGTGGGTTAAAGTCTGTCATGTTTTGAAATTATGAAGTTACATGCAGCCAGCCTAAAAAGCCTAATTCCTTGGTAGATGTCTAAGAGACACCTCAAAAACGACCAATTCATTTCCAGCTGGGGGAAGAAGACAAGAAACTATTTCGTTTGCCCTGTTTCTTGCTGTGGAAGCTGTGCTTCATCTTCCTTTCAACCTCCCCTATTTGTTTGTACCCATTAAAAAATTTATGTTGCCAAGGCTACTTTCACATAAGAAGAATCAGAAGCTTATTAAAACAGAGGTCTACACAGCACCTTTAATCACATGAAACACTGTCTGCTTTGCACTGTACTCCTAAAAATACTGTAAAATAATATAGGAAAAAGTATTTCTAAGACCTTGTCTCTCAGTGGCTTTTAGGATAGTTTTAAGCCTTTTTTTTGCCCCTCTTTATTTTCCACACCTCTCTCTCACCTTTTTTTCTCCTAATAATCTTTAAGTAGTAGAACTAAAGTAATCACATCCTAAAATTCAAGGGTAGGAGATTGGGAGCGGCTTGAAGGAGATAGATTTTACATGGTTTTACGTTTTAATTCAGTAGTTCTCTCTGGTTTAACCCCTAATTTTAATTACACTTGACTCTGTTCTCCTATAATTGAGTAGAAACAATTCATTTCTACCCAAAAGAGTAGTAAGTCCAGACAGGACAGGACTGCTTCTTTCCTTCTTTGATAAACCTGGTAGCTCCTATTCTCTCCAAACTATGAGGCTGCACACGATGGCTTAAATGTGTTGTCTTCAAACCTTTAGCAAATACTACCAAAGACTTAAGAAATTAACAGGTAAGACAATGCCAGAGCAATGCACCTGACTGAAGAAAAACTACACAGCAGATCAAACACAGTAGCAGAGGAGTCTGAATTTTTATTATCACACCCAGCAGGACAAGAGCCGGAATTCTTTTATTCCTACTTGCACAGGATTCCCACTTGGGCAGGGAGAAAAACTAAGGAGGGAAAAGCATTTAAGGAGGACAGTCCCCAGAAGACACATGCTCCTGCTAAGAACATAAAGTTACTATTTAACCTCTTGAGAACCAGAAGTGGGGATACACATCTATAGACTGGAAAGCACTACAGTGATGAAGCACAGTTGCCTACTGAGCATTTGACATGTGAGGAATATGAGCTTCATCCCTTCAGCAGCACTTCTGCACTAATTACTATGGTTTAGCTTTTTTCTTCATACAAATATGACAGTTGCCAAAAATTTGCAATAAATGCCCAATTTTAAACAATGCAAAGTAAACTTGCATCTTTTCTTTAAGGGAATGAATGCAAATAACAGGAAAAGAGGTCCTATTCCTTTTCCCTTCTCAGGTTTTAAAAAACGCAAGACACAATACTATGTAACTAAAGCGTCACACTTTCTATACAAGAAACATAAACACTTTGCAATTAATATTCTGTCCTGCCTTTTGTTTGGACGCAAGTAGCCAGTAATGTTTAAGCAGTTAACGCACTGGACTTAAGAATAAGAGAAAAAAAACTTTTAAAAAATTAAAATCATTATTTAGGGCAAAATGTGGGTGTTTGAAAACTATGCCCTTTACTGGTCAGGAGACTGAATATGAACAATTAAGTGGAAGGCATTCAACCTCAAAACTACGTCTGTTCCCACAAGACCTCTGGCAGCACCATCAGTGTCCCACATTTGAGCGTGCACACATTGACTGCAGCTCAGAAATTCAGTCTGCAAACAAAAGACCCTCCTCTCTTTAGTGAGACCCACATTCTCCTTCCCTCCCACTGACAGCTGACCAAAAGTTTCTTAATTAAATCATAATTAAGCATCTAAAAGCATTATTTTCTGAAGGAAGGGTGAAAAAAAACCCCATTCACTGTGTCCATTCAGCTGTTGGTCTCTGTTGAGCCTGTGGCAGAGGGCATCAATTAATGCCAGCGATGGCGGCTTTCATGAAGGGGGTGTTTGTTCTGCAGGAACCAGACATCTGCAAAGTTATGCTAAAAGGTAAGTGGCCAAACACTCCACAGTCATAATGTTAAGACACCATTACACATTCACCTGCAGCCAGCAAGGTGGCATTCCCCACCAGTAATACGGAGCACTAACAAATTAGTCTGTTTGCACTGGAGTTCCCGAACACAGTTACACCTCTTCAGCAGCAAAACAATAAGTAACCGTCATAAAAAACGGATATGTCTGATCTAGCTTTTTTCCAGATTAAAACTGGGCTTATGTAACAGACATAACTACTGATCATTATTTTTTATTTAACAAAGCCTCATGAGAAATTTAACAGAAAAAAAATGAAGTATGCACTGGCACACAGTTGACGCCATTTACAAATGTACATCAATCATTTCTTCTCCCCACAACTTTTTACTAGATATACAGGATCCATACTTAGAAGAGTTAGCTGTGTATCTAAACTGGTATAGTCATGTAAGTGTATCTCCGTTCTAAAGACAAAGTTACATCATAAGATGAAAGTCTTTTACTGGTTCAGAATTTCCCCATAAGGAAAAAAAAAATAACCATGAGAATACAAACTGCCTTTTCCAACTGCAATTGTGTACTTAAAAAGCTGTGTCAGCAAAATTAACTTGATACAAGCTACAGCTCAAATTATCATCCCCGTACAAAACCCAGCACGCTGACTAAGTCTGGGAGCAAACTTCATCTCCACACGGCAATACAGCTACTGAGGAAGGCAACCTACGACACAGGCAGATCATCACACTGCATAGTCACAGTGAGGTAACTGGAAACATCTGAATAATCTCTGGTGAAGCAATTCAAACATCTCCAGGCATAGTCACAACTGGGGATGACAACACAAGGCCTCTGACATCCACTCACTATTTTTATTTTCTTTTTCATGGTAATGCTTAATCATCAAGCACCATACAAGCCAGGAAAGATCAGATGATTTATGTGTTTCAGTGTGCTGCCACAGACCTGCACGATATATACATGCACATTTATAGTATTAAAAATAGCGTGGCATGGTATCGAAAAAAAGTTTCAGTGGCGTATGCTTCATGTTTCAAGTGACTGGGTTACTCAGTGAGGTCAGAAACAAATTATCTAGGCCACAGCAAATAAAGGACTGATAAAGCATTCATGTCATCAAACATCCCTTCCTTCTGACATGCCGTGCCACTTTAGTAATCCAAGTCTCTGAATCACAAATGCTGTTCAACTTTAGAATCCCTTTAGCCTATCTAAGATAGGTTTTCTGCAGATCAAAACACCATAGTGCTGGGTTGTGATCTCTCATACAGGCTCTGAGAAGTGATGCATTACCCAGGGAAAGGGAAACCCTTCTCTGCAATGATATACTTCAAGCTCCCTCCCAAAGCTGGTGACCCAGCACAACCAGAATACAATACAACATTAAATTTATCTACATGGTTATGCCTAATGAAAATCTAGTGAATGAAACTGGAAAATTAGTAGCATCATCCTAGCAAAAAACCCCAGTACATGTTCAACACTACAAGTTTCCAAGCAGAGCTTTAACGAAGTGAAACATACCTCCATGAATGAATCTGGCCCACAAAATCCATGTCTTTACCAAGATTTCTTACCATGGGTAAAGTTCTACAGGAAACAATGGGATCTCCAGAATCAAGTAAGATTGATTTCTCATTTATATCTCTCCTGACCACTTCAGTGGTCAATGACACCTTATTCTCTCACGAAAATCCAAGAACACAGAAACAAGACCAGAAAAAAAAAAAACCTTGTACATTTAGTATACTTTCTATATTAGACTTAAATCTATACATGGATACAAGAATACAGAGAAAAGGCTAAGACCATCTTAAACACATTATAGAGTATACAAGCCATTTACATGTACTTTTTTTAGTACATGTACTTACAAAGTACTTTTGCATGTACTTTGCCCTGTAAAAACACATAGATCCAGTAAAGGACTATTTTACCACCAAAGCAATGTACTAATTGCTCTCAAATAGAAGTAGGTCACAGAAGATTCATGAAAGCAAATGCCAGTGACTCAGTGCAGAAGGAAGAAGAAAAGGAAGAAAATGAAGCAAGGATATGATTTATAGTGTGTAAATACGTATGAGCTAATAGTGTGAAGAGGAACAATTTCACAATGAAGATTTGTTTAATTTACCCTGATGTGTCAAGAATGAAGTATCACATAAAATGACTAGTAAAGCAACATCCACTATAGAGACAAAAAAGCAAGCAGCGGTAATTATAATAAACATTCTGATTTTGAACACATCAGTTAACCTTACTGTCCGCAGCCAGACAGCCCACAGCCCATGTGATGCAACCGCTGCAATAGCTTAGTGCCAGATCTAGCAGTGCTACTGGCAGTAATGAGAACCACCTGAGATGCCACAGGAACTACTGCCTGTCAAACCATGCAAGGCAAGGCAGTTAACAGCTGTTTTTAAACCTAACTGACTGAACAATATCTGCTCCAATACAAGCAGAACTGCCGACAAACTTAAAGGAGAGGAAACCGAAGTGAGTGCATTGCTGTCAAGTCTTAAAATACATAATGTAGTGCATGCAGTCTTCAAGTTCCATCTTCTGGATTCATACAGTGACTCAAATACTCCAAGTTTTCAGTGTTTGAGGGTAGGCGTTTATTATTGTTGGGTTTGGTTTTTTGCTTTGTGGTTTGACAGTTTTTCTTGAAAGTTCATATTTCAAGCCCTATTTTGGCAATGGAGAGATTTAAGATGAACAGTAAGTATCTAAAAACAGACAAAATTATCTTCTGCTAAACTTTATACAGCAGTAATGAATTCCAAATAAAAAGAAACACTGGCTTGGATGCATATGAAGTTAAACAGTGCAAGCCAGTGTACAGTCTATCTTCTTTACACATCAATCTTTTCAAGAATTTAAGTATCACAGTTAAAAATATCTCAAGATTTCATAATCCTGCAAGAACAGATCTGTATTGTCTCATGAACTTCTACTAAAATTCCACACTGAAGCAGCAACGTCTGGGGCAGCACAAACATGACAGTGGAAAAAGTAAATTGTAAAGGGAATTTGTCTCAAAGGTGTCAATGAGGAGAGCTGAAATCCTTCTACAAAAGGTGACTGTATGTTAAGTCTTGCTATTCACAAGCAGTTCATTACACAAAAGTGGTTAACTTGAACAAGAACCATTAAACTTACATGAACAAGAACCATGAAACATACATGAAAAACTCGGAAAAATAAATCACGTATTATGCTTCAATGGGTACATCAAAAAAGTAAAAATGGGATCCATAACGAGCAAATTTCCCCCCTTTCCTCAACTGTAACTTGAAGTACCACTACATCACATCACATTTCACAAATTCTAAGACGTATTACTATACTAACAAGTAGCTCTTACGTGGACAAGCTAAAATCAAGAGTTTCCATACATTCTGTAAGCTGTACTGCCACAAGGTTAGTGTCATCATTACTGTTCTGAGATTCACATCCGTGATTCAACCACAGAAAGCGGTCTTGCAGATTACCTGTCCTCTTAAGCAGCATGGCTGAGGAGAACAGAAAGCTGAATCTACAGTTTAGGATAAATTCAGTAGTTTTAGAGGAATACCTGTTTAGAGTTTATAGAGGAATACCCTGTTCCACTGAAAATGTGCTTTGGCATAACTTCCACACACTATCCGTTTGACACAATGGAGACAGGGTCAAGCAGAACTGCAACACATGGCATTCTGCCATCTCCTAACCCTCTCAGTAGTAAGGAAGAACCTGCTGAGAGTTTTAACACTAATTCTTCATTTCCTGTTTTTTGTAAAATAGAAGCCCCAAACCTCTAATTTGGTTCAGTGGTTTAATAAAACATTAGATTTTCTGTTAGCATAATAGATAAATCGATTAGCATATGCTCTAGCTCAGTTTCTCAAATAATCATTACAAATGACTTCAGACTACATGCAGCTTGAAAACCAAATGTAGGTATACCTCTGAAAGACAAATTAATGTCAGCAAAAGCTATTTTCTTAAATGGCTTCACTATAAAAGAATTGAGACATTTGTTGGTAATATCCTTTCTTCAAATCATAACCACAAAAATTACTACTTTGAAGACATAAATTTAACGATAAAGCATGAACATGAGTAAATTTTAACATAATCATATGCTTTTTAATCATCTCCCTTCTTTAAATCTGTAACTAAACATTAAATCAAAATGATTTTTCAATCCTTCAAAAACCTCAAGAAAGTCTGTGCAGGTAGGTAATGGTGGCATACAGGTTCAGGAGGGCTGGACAGCTAGTTGGATGTACACATGGGTGTGTAACCAATTAAAAAGTGACTGATTGTTTCTTCAACCTAGCTTACAGAGTTCTGACTTGTTTTTATGGAATATATAATCTCTTGCCTCACTAGCAAGAACGTAAATTTGTGACTAGCGTAAATTTAGCTGATACAGGAAAACAATGACAATGAAATATTAAAAAATGACCAATAAAAAAAACAAACCCAAGGTTCTAACTGGCAAACTGGCATAGAACAATTTGGTGAAAAACAAATGCAATCTTATCATCTCTTCCTCCCAAAGTGCTTCATTAGGTTCCACACAACTGTGGGGAGTATTTATTGACTGACACAGATTCTTTTTTTCTTCATATTTTACAGAGAAATATCATATCTCGTGCTCCTAATTTTTCTTGATTGTTTCTTTTTTTCCAGTAAAGAAACCCAAACACTAGAATAGCAGCTTCATGCCTATTTAACACAGGACAGATACAGTATAATTCTGCAAAAATCTGCTAAACTCTCAAAAGTTTCTGTAAGACTCAAGCTGGACTAACATTACATTACTGATAGTTCTGTATTTGATACTACATCTTAGCCACTGAACCATTTCATACTCAGAGCTCTGAAAAGAAGTTACAGTAATAATAATACCAGAAAGCAACATTCTGCTTTTAAATTCTGACTCAGTATGTTATACCAGCCATATTTTTGAAACAGATAACATAGTCACTCTCTCCAAAGGGCAAATTCTGATCTTCCTATTCACTAATGTCTTCCAGCACACTCTACCACAAGTAGAGAAGTAGAAACATGTCATTCACCAGTGCTGGAGACAGGAGTCATGCAGCAGTGTGATACAAAGCTACACGTCACGTCCTTAACAGGTCTAGCTTTAATAGTCCAAATGCCTGCAGCCACACGGCCTCGCGCTGACATTTTTTCACATCTTGGGCTATGCAGCACTGGGCTAACTAGCTGCTGCAGGAAATGATGATCACCTCCGAGTCAGAGCTAAGCACACACCCCAGCACGGTGCTGCAGGGCACAGTGCTGTTTTGCAGATGAATCTGGGCTGCCAACCACATGAGATCATTAGAGATCACTGCTTTGAGTAAGTGTAAATGCAGTGAAGTGCACACTTGTGAAGAAACTTACTGAACATTCTGAAACCAAATCAACTGAATGTGTTTTACTCAGTCCTGGGTTTCTCTTTAAGACCTCAACAAGCTAACTGAATAAAAAGTCCAATTATTTAGACTGCATATTTGTATTAAGAAAACCCCTGATTACCTTAAACTTTTCTCCACCAATGCTTAATTTATAACCAACGTGTCTTTTGATGGAATAAAAAAAAAACCCTTCCCGAACTAATAAAAATAAGTCTGTAACACACTACGTATGTACAATTCACCAATCAAGAGAACTTAGCATCTCTGACAATAAACTGCGATAATGATGATTTCTGAATAAATTTAGCCTTACATAGCTATCAAATCACAGGTCAAGTATAAAAAGTAGGTAAATTATATTGATAATCTTTTTAAAAGGTTATCACCACTGAGGATGCAAAGAGAAGCACAGAAGTTCACTCTCTTTGTTAAGGCAAACAAGTGGTTTGTGGCCACATTAACAATTAGAAGTCAATTTTTCACATTCAAGCAACTAAATCATACCCTCAAGATACATACAAATGTTTTAAATTTTAAAAAGTTCTCAGTACAGTTCAATATGGTCATTTTATAAATTCAGTGTGCTGGCAGAAGGGAAGAAAAAAAAACCAATAAGCCTTAAGCATAGAGACTACTGCCTTACAGTGCTACAGGAGGGTACCTTCCAGCTTAGTACAAACACATCAAATCAATTAAAATTAATCATACATTATGCTTGAAATCATACATGCTTGAAACCTTGGTAACCACTAAATTCACCAAGTACATTAACACTATTGCACATTTTCTATTCCAGAATTAACATGCAGAAAATGTGTGAAAAAAATAATCTGCAGTTTTGTTTTCTACATGTCTTATCTTCCACAAGTACATATGGAAACAGAAAATTGTAGGTGCTCCTATGTACGTCCCTACAGCCATGTGGTTATTACTTACAGCCAAAAAAAATTAACTATGTTACTACAGGTAGAAATAATGCTGCTTTTTGGTCAAAAAAGTTTTCGGAATAAATGATAACGTGTTGCAGATGCTTTTACTCAAGATCTGATCTAAGAATAATGACTGGATTTTTTTTTCTTTGTTCTTCAACACTGTACAATGACTTCAGAGTGCAGCCTTCCTCCTTTACGCTGTAATGGAGCGAATTTGCAGAAACTCTGAAAAAACAGTCAGCTTTGTCCCAAGACTTCTAAAAGAAAAGCATTTTGAGAGAAGATCTGTCGTAACTGAGGAAACTCCACATCTCCTACTTTCAAGAACAAAACCACTCGGGTCCATCATGCAACAGAGCCCAGTGCAGAGAAGCATTATTACTTCTCATACAGGCAGTTGTGCTATGAGTCTCCATTGTCCTCCACATCACAGGAGCACAACAAATGACAGCCTCCGCTCCAAAGAGCTTACACAAGCCCAAAAACCCAGGCTCAACACATAGACAAGACAAACATCTCCAGCAGGTTAGAATAGGGTGTGGATGAGGTAAGGTGACAGAAAAGGGTGTGCTACAATTTTTGGCCATCAGGAAGAGTAATCACCTCACTACTCATCCGGCCTATTAGCCCATTAGCTAATTTAAGGTTTCTATTTGCATCACAGCAGAAGGATGCCTGAAGAAGTGATGTTCATAAAGCATTAAACCACCATTTCTGCAGCCTTTGTTTTTGTTTGGGAAATGTCTTAGGTCTTATGAACACCACAGTCAGAGAGTTTGAGAAAAAGGAAAAAATGTGACACTGGTCAAAAAACTGCTTCAGTACCTACAGTCAGTACTTGACTGTACAGCCAAGTCACAGAGACAGGAACAAATTCACCTTCTACATGAGTTTCCTTTGTGCTCTAAGTTTTTTATGAGGCAGCAGTAGCTCTTACTTTTGACAGAACTCAGAAGAATACATTGCCTAATAAAGGTAGAAGCTGGTAAATTAATGGAAGTTATCATAAAAAAAGGACAATTAAAAAGCAAATGCCTTAAAAGCAAAAAATCTGATACTGTACATGTCTTATCCAAAGAACATGAAGCACCTCATTCCTTCCAAATCATGTTGTAATGAATTGTCTTTTAACTACTTGGACTTCAAGTCCTATACTCACTTGTCTTCACTTATCTTGAACAGGTGTATTGATAATATTTGCTGCCTTTGCCCTAAGGATGTTTAATGTAAAGTGAAATCATCAACTTGTGGTTTATGAGTTTTATATTTACAGAATCCTGGTATCTATTAGAAAAGTGGTTTTGTAAAATACTACAAATTTTGTAGGAAAATAACTACAGCACAAACTGTTCAAGTGAAATATCTATAAATGTATGAAAACTAGAACAAAAACTATGTCACTATCCTTGCTTTTGGTTGTGCAGCATTATGTGCCTTCCTGCTGTGACTGCAAAGAGGCCACTATGTAATGCAGAACAACAAGCCAGTTCTCAAACTCCAATCTTTCCTCTAACATTAAAAATGTCTGTAACTAAAAAATAGGAGTTTTTTTTCATATAAATTGGGCAACACACTTTCATAATTCCGTATCTTCTGTTATATGCATTTTTAATATGCCTATTTATATAAGAATAGCAATACCTTTGTGTAAATAAAAAAAGAAAAAGCTTAAATTGTAACTTCAAATCATCTGAAACTTGGCAGATACTCTTATTCTACAGGCATATGCTACCCCCATACCAAAATGATGTTCAGCAACAGGTCATTGCATTAGGGCGCTGGATTTCTAATATGCACCGGGTGTTCCTGCCACATGTTCCTGTCCCCACTGCATGCGCTTTACTTCATTCCTCTATCTGTTTTTGCAATGATCTAGCTGATTTACCTACAAGATAAACCCGGGAACAGCTCTACAAATAACCTAAGAGTCTCCATTAACAACACCAATGGGACACCTTTGCCTCCTGCTGCACTACAGCCTTCCAACACCACCTCAGCAAGACACATTCCTTCATCCAGCTCCCACACCCTTCCATCTTTTCAGACACTCTGTCACACCTAAGAGAGAAAAGCAGCATACAGCTTTCCCCCTACCAAGTCCTTGCACACATCCTACACTCCCACAGGGACCTGAGCCAAGCACTCCCACCAAACAAAGAGGCCAGATCATTCTGTAAGCTCGCCAGCCAGCTTCCTGGGGCAGGTGTCTTTTAGGAGACACAATGCTATTGTTCCCTCAGTATGACTTGAAAGGAAAATTAATTTTTCCATACCAACTGAGGCAGAAAATGCTGACAGTCCTTTGGACCTCTCTTTAGATTGTTTCCTTCTATTAATATCCATCTGGTGACCCTCGTACTGGATTTAGGCAGTCACAGTCACAAAGAATGCACTGAACACTTTCTGCGTTCACAGAGACTGGCCCAGCGCCTCTGAGGCTGTTACTAAGGTTAGTGTGAGAGACAGTATCATCAGCAATTAATTAGTAGTGGTAAAACACAGCTCACTTAAGGAACAACAAGAAACAAAAGAATGTTGTCCTGAACAGTGTTAAATCTTTCAGATTTTGCTAAACTCATCAATGATTAAACAAACATGTTATCTTGTCTGGGAGGGCCAAATTACTAAATCTCTAACACTATTACTCTGTGTCTTGTTTCCTGTAGACTGTCAGAGTAGGTGATCCTACTGGTTTCTTCTTGCCTTATAATTTATGAATCAGAAGAAGGAAACACATGATTGCTAAAAGGTATTAATTTGTAGATAATGCTGAATGCTTAGGTCTGACCCACACAAACAATTTGCATATTTTAAAAGGTAACCTAGTATATTCATATACACTAGTATGTTCTGTATTTCCTTTAAAGAAAAGGGGAAAAAAAAGAGAAAAAAACCTTGCTCTTCTAAGATTTGAAGAAGACACAGAAGAAATAATGTGCAGATACAATTTTCAAACTTTGAAAAAAAAGAAAGAACCCAAAAAACCCAACCAAACAGGAAGAAGTTTCATTTTTCTGTTTTGAAATTCTTCCCACAGATAGAAATCAAAGCCTTGCAAAAGATGATAATATTTTGACATTTGACAAGACAGAATAACACATCTGAGACACAACCGAGCAGCAAGGAAAACTACACAGAAGTGTATTTCCCAACAGAATTGTTCTCCAGTCACTCTTAGTTCACAGATGGGGAGCAAATGCCTCCAAACACAACAGTTCAATCATCAAAACATGGCAGAAAGGCCAGGGATGAAGCCAAATCACCAAGCCTCATGTAAGAAAAAAAATATGTAACATAAACTTACTCTAAAAAAGTGTTATATATTTTCTCTTTTCATTATGTGGGCAATGCAAAAGGAAGATGCTCTGGTAAGACCTGATGGTACAGTGAACTAACATAATCATCCTTTTGTGTGGCATGTTCACAGACAAGGTGAATAGAGCATACTGGACTTGTCTGACTGCTTTTGCTTCTACTGTTACAGCACTTATGGAAATTCCCTTGACATACCCATGCATAAGAACAAGCTAGACAGGCCTACAGTCAGTGAAAAAGCAAATCTGTAAAACAAACATACACAATCTACTTTTTATAAGTTAACTCCAAGAGGGTTAACAGTATTAATACAAAGGGTATTTGTTAATTACAACTTCTGACTGAACAGCACTGTCTGATGAAGGAGATACTAATCAAGCATCCTCCTTCCAGTTTCCCAAAAACAGAATTTAAAAAAGCCATGTATCGATTCACATTATGAAAACCATCCTGAAAACAAATTCCGGTAAACACCAAGACAGCTGTTGATAGAAACATGTCTGATTTATTTTTATCATCAGTATGTAACTTCTGTTTCATCAAGGACTGGATTGTTAGGTTTATGTTTGAACTATGCAAAATCTGTAATGATATATTTATCAACTGAAAATCGTAATAAAGATTTTTGCTTTTTCTCAGTCAGCACGGACTGTAATAAACAGGAAATAGCCTGTTTCAGAACTTCAGCAGAACTTCACTCTGGGTGGCTAGGCTCATTGATATTAACCAATACACTGTTTAATTAAATGACATACATCTGTTACAAATAATTTCATTAAGAGAACAACCAGGGAACCTACATATCATATGGATCCATGTCCTCTGATTGACTCACAACACTACATCTTCTACAATCCTCCTGTGACATTTTCATCTCTCATACTCCTCTTGCTCTCCAGACTCCCTTTGGGGCCAGCTTCCCTCGCTGTTCTTTAGCTATCCCTAGTGCAAGAGATGCTTCGTGAAGCCACTAATAAGCCACCTCTTGGAGGAACTGATGGCACCTCTAGTCAGAATGTCACGACTTGGCTGGAAGAAGGTCCTGGCTTCCAGTTACACAACCCCCTCTGTGTCCATCAGGCACACCAGTAAGTTCTCACACTCCATTAGAGTTCAGTTTGGGTTTGAAGAGGGGAGGTTTCAGGGTTGAAGTACATACTTTAAAAATACGGTATTCTTAGGACTACCTTTCTTTTGTTTTCTACTGTTGAGGTTTCTGTATACTTTCAGGTAGGAATACCCTTCCAGAACATTCTAGCACCTCATCCAAGAAGTGATAATAACAGTAGCTCCAAAAGGATTTTAAGAGTAGGAAGAATTTAAATTAGAAGCCAATTCATTATACTCAGATTTATTTAAGGAAGTTCAGGTAGTTCAAACTACTATACCCATCTTCCCTATAATAACTGTAGGACTTAGAACTGATGCTTAAAAACATCATCTTTTAGTGTATTTCAAAAACAAAGTAAACGCTTCTTACAGAAATCGGTATCTGATGAAGAGCTTTAATAAAACAAGTAATTATCATATAAACGTCTCTCTTCCAAGGATGCATGAAAAGAAAATGCCAACAAACCCAACAAAGAAAGCACTGCAAGTTGTTTCACATATCAAATCTATCTCCTGTGAGAAGTGGGATTCTGTTCATAAGCCTGCGACAAATGTCAGACAGGATGGGGGCCCAGCAGCCTGGAGAGGGAAGACTGACAAGGCACTGTTCCCACATGCATTCAAGAAAGCAGCCAGGAAAAAATAAAGAAGTTGACCTACTACTGCTTCAGTTGTACATATCTTGAGTGCCTCTTAAAACAACCACAGGGGATAAGCACCAGCATTCACCAAAGTAACTTTTAATTTATTAGCTGAAGGTGAGCTTCCAGACCAAACCAATATCCACAGAAATACCTCAAAAGTGAATCCTTCCCCTATTTCTTATAGGAATAAAGACTCAGACGATATGGTATTTCACAATGTAAACACTACACTAGTTTGAATTAGCCTAGTCAAAAAAATTTTCTAGTTCCAATCCCCCTGCCATGGGCAGGGACACCATTTATACTGATACATATGAAAATAAAAAATAAACAAAAACACTGACATTTTCTCTCTAACCTCAATGAGGTAAGTTTATACTCATGTATGTCTGCCAAAACCAAACAAAACAATTTTGTCAGATACATAAAAAGTATCCAGACTAATCTAGTCTTTTACTGACAAAAAAGGAAACTGTATTTGTTCTACAACCAACCACCTTACTGCCTTGAGAGAAATGTTTTTTTAAACTCTGGAACACACTCTGGAATACTATAATCAAGTACTACGAGAACTGAGGGTATATACATTTTTATTCAACTGAATTATTTCAATGCTTAACACTTCACATTGCTTGTTTCAGCAAATTAAGCAGCAACAGGAACGGAATTCCTTCAGTCAACACCCTTGACTTTACACAGGACTAGCTTAGTCTACCCACCATTTCATAAAATATATTTTATGTAGTCTTGATTTTTCCATACTTATTTGGACATTAATAATTATGTTAAACCAGTCTAGGCAGAAGAGACAGACTCTTTGACTATATCTATCTATCTATCTATCCACACATATAAAGCCATTTCCTTACCTGTAAGCAGTGCCTCATTTGACATAATTTTCAACTTTGTCTTGAGGGAGGAAAACAAAATTCCTAGTGCGTAGCCTTTCAAAAAATTCTTTGATACATTATTTTAAACATAGGTTAAAGTCAAATGATAGATCAAAAGCTTTAAAATTTCACAATAACCACACTTACTGAATTTGCAAAGGCTCAAAGGAAAAAACTCCTCTGGAAGGTTCTCAAGAGAAAATCCAGGAGCCATCACTGAATGCAAACCCAGCCTGCTGAATAAGGCTGAATCAAAGATACATGAACTTTCTGATTCTCCTCAGATATGCATCTCTCCTGGTGCCATCCTGGTTCCTCCAAACAAATCTAGTTCCTACTAAACCTCTTCTAATGACATGTAACATCACAGCCCGACCTAGGTCTACAGCCTACAGATAACATGGCAATATACACAGAACTACTGCATGCAACAATCAGTTTTACATCATTTTCAGTGTGAACCATTTAATACACTTCATTTAAAATGTTCAACCTATATCAGTTATCAGTATCTTCATATTCTAAACACAGTGGCTCAAAATATTGTGTGATTCCACGTCCATAACTAACAAAATCATTACCAGTCCTGCACAATGTAACTAATTCACAGAATCACAGAATGGGTAAAACTGGAACCCGAGGACCACCATGGGTCATCCGGTCCAACCTCCCTGCTCAAACAGGGTAATCCAAGAGCACATGGCACAGGATTGTGTCCAGACAGTTCTCCCCACCAGCGAGGGAGACTCCACACCCTCTCTGGGCAACCTGTTCCAGTGCACGGTCATCAGCACAGTAAAGTAGCTCTTCCTCATGTTCAGGTGGAACTTCTGTGCATCAGTTTCTGCCCATTGCCTCTTGTCCTACTGCTCAGCACCTCTGAGAAGAGCCTGGTCCATCCTCTTCAAACCTTACCTTTAGATATTCATACACATTAATGAGGTCCTCTCTCAGTTGTCTCTTCTCAAGGCTGAACAGGCCCAGCTTCCTCAGCCCTTCCTCATAAAAGAGATGCTCCAGACTCCTCATCATCTCTGTAGCCTCTGCTGGACCCACTCCAGGAGCTCCATGTCTCTCTTGTCCTGAGGAGCCCAGAACTGCACACAGCACTCCAGGTGAGGCCTCACCAGGACTGAGTACAGGGGCAGGATCACCTCCCTGACCTGCTGGCAATGCTCTTCCTAATGTCCCCCAGGATCCCATTGGCCTTCTTGGCCACCAGGACACTCTGCTGGCTCAGGGACAGCTTGTTGTCCACCAGGACCCCCAGGTCCTTCTCCACAGAGCTGCTTCCCAGCAGGTCAGCCCCAGCCTGTGCTGGTGCCTGGGGTTGTTCCTCCCTAGGTGCAGGACCCTGCATTTGCCTTTGCTGAAATTCAGATGGTTCTTCTCTGCCCAAATTTATCAGAAACCTCCCTTGAAAACCACTTTTCTGACCACCATTTCCTGCTACTAGAGGCAAGCCCATCAACCGGTATGTGCAGCCGCACAAGCTGGTACTCAGCTTATCACTAGCAGAAGTTCAAAGCTCTCTGACAAGAGGCGCAGCAGAAGAAGCAACTATTAGCAACTGCATGGGTGAGCTCCTGTGTGCTTAAAAAAACATTCGAGAAGGATGAGCCAAAGTCTAATACAGCAAGAACTGTAATGACTGCAGAAAATCAGTAGCAGATGTAAGCCAAATACAACAGGGTGAATCTCTGTGTGCTGTACCTAGACCATATGACATGTCCGAACAACCACAGCTCATGAAGCGATGTCTGAACTACTATCCTTTAAATCCTCTGAGTAAGAAAAACAAAGACTGTCTTCTACCATGCCACAGCAGACACTAACCACGACAGTGGGAAAAAAATAACAATTACAGCTTCTTTCAGCATTTTCCTAAGCTTTTTTGTATTTTGTGCATGTTTCAGCTTTCCTCAGGCTTTCTACAGTAAGATCCTCTGGTCACTTCTGAATGATCTTGACATAATGCTAATAAAATAACATTTTATCAGAGTGAAAACAAAGCAAAGAATAGCAGTATGACCAGATGAAACCTTAGCAGTGTGGCTGAAGCTAACAAACAATGTTGGCTCATTCAGACTGTAAGCAGAACTTGAAATACATTAATTGCCTGAAGAAAAAGATTGGTCAATTAAACCAACCAGAATAAAAACAACACATTCAATTTGATGGTGAGACTGTAAAACTATCCCCGTAACAGACAGCCTTTACAGTGAATGAAAGGAAATACAATTACCAAGATACATTAACACTTCACTAGGTAGTAGAGAAAGCAATGGGATCATTAGCTCAGCAGATAAACTTCTAACAAAACACATTCAATGACAGTGTGTTTGGAAGCGCAGATAGTCTGCACAGATGTACTTCTTAATCCCCCCAGTTCTGGGATAACCATATTCTCTGAGTTTCTCAATATCTATTAGAATAATAGCTCCTCTCTCTTGCACATAGGAACTAAGGTGAATGAAGAGAGTTGGAAGCAAAGAAATGGTGAAGCTCTTCAAATTACCAGACCCCCAAACACGCCTTAAAAACAATACAAATACATCAAAAAGAAATACTTTTTAAACAAAGTTTGAACTGATGTTTACTCTTATGCAGAAGTAAAATAACTCCATTGGAATGCAGTTTCAGCTGACATCAACATAATTAAACATTTTTGTGGGTGTTTTTATGTAAGTAAGTAAGCTTGGTTTTCTTATATTATCAACAGGACCACTTTTAACACCTGCTATTAAATAAAGAAATCCATTTATAATACACTTCTAGTATACTGTGTGGACAAAGTTAAAAAACAAGGTCTACATAAAAACCAATACCAAGAGCTTACATCGTAATTTTAACATCACTGCTCCAATCTGAACTACTAGAGACATTCAAAAACCTGCTTTTCCAGGAAGCATGTTGTCCCAAAACTAACAGAACTACAACAAAGCTTGACTACTCTGCTCTCTCTGTTTCCAATAAAAGTTATAATTTTCCACTGTTTTTAAGGTTTCAGAAAGGCTATGAACTGTCAGAACACATACTTGATGATTGATGAATATTTTAATCTCATATCATGAAAGACTCACTACCACTACAGTGACTATACACAGATAAAATGAAGTTTCAAGAGAAATCATCTATGAGTCTACTTTGGTTCAGAGGCAACTGGGCAAGCATTCATGAATTTCATGCCTTCAGGAAAAAAAAATCTCACTCTGACTCAAAAGAAGAACAATTGTACTAACATTGTTTCAGTGCAACTGATACCTTTCAGCATCACAACTACCATAAAAAAAGCAAGAGAAAAGGACACACACAAAAAGGATCGCTGGCTTGTCAGTTTTGTAAAAGATACACAGAGAAAATCAGGCACAAAGAGTGCAAGTGTCAGAGAGAACCAAATATGTATCATAAAACAAAGCAGAAAGTAGTGGTTTTTCCATGTGAAAAGAAGTGTATCTGTACACATCTATCCATCTGTAAATCTAGACAGCAATTTCCATAAGTAGATGTTTACACATAGACAGAGACCCTCTCTCTCTCTCACTCTGGTTCTTATATGGTGGCACACATTATTTCTTCACTGTAAAAGCACATAGTATAATCCATGGCATTTACAGTCCCAGGGATTTGAATAACAAATGCCTCCAATTTATAATTGAAGATAATTTTTCTACTCACCAGTCCTGAAAACCCACTCCACTTGAAAGTCAGGCTGTGATATTTCTTATTCAGGTATCACTTCCTAAAGAGCTGCTGCAACTGAAATTCAGCTAAGCTGACTGTTGGAAAACTCCTCCTGAAGGAGGCTATCTCTTCATTCTCTACTTCTTAGAACCTCAAAGAGAGATACATGATTACATCTAGTAAATCTGTACAAAGATACAAAATTCATAGTCCTAGCAGACAATTCTTACTATTCCAAGTGTCATGAAAGTAGGGTACTGCTCACAGAAACAACAGGGTCTAGCAGGCCACAAAAACCTGGTAGCAGAGGTAAAAAAAATTGAACAGACCAAAAGAACATACCTGAGAGGCAAAAATGCCCAACCAAACCATAAAATTATTGCTCTTAAATTGGCAAGGAGTCCCAAAGCTAACTACGGATACAATCAGAAAGAAACGCTTCTTCAGAAGTTTTCATAAAGCACCTAGGCATGCACGAGGCTAGACAAGTTTCACAGGCAGTGTAACTATTAAGAAAAAGCCTCTCTTGAATCAGTGAACCCAAAACTTTCACTTAAGCCCAGAAGGAGATTCATATGACAGGAACTAGACTCCCTTCAAATCTTACTCCTTAACCCACTCTTCAGGCGTCGAAAATGCCTGGGAAGCTACACAACACATGACTGGCTACCAGCAGCACTCTTAGAAAGAAAGGGAAGGCATCCTGTGGCAAGTTAAGCTAAGCAAGCAGTTATCTGTCCAGTCTTTACATGCAGCTGCAGCTACGGCTGACTGAGCCCATGAAGACAATGCAGGTGAGACACAGCACAGAACACGTTAACCTGGCTAGTACCTTAATTAATCTAAACCCATTTCTACAGCAGAGTTAGGAGAATCTGCACTGTCCATGCTGGGGTTTATTCTTCTGACAATTTTATTGCTCCGTAACTTTTATATCTTACATTAGTAAATGAATTATGAGTAAAGCGGGGCAGAGGGCAGGTCCACCTCTAAGAGTGCTGAAGAAGTGTGTGGACAGCCTTCCCCAGGAGACATCGACAGAGCAGACTGTGAGCTCCCACCACTCAGAAGATAGAACCAACCTGACAAAGGAGGGTTATGTGTGCCCATTAAAAGTAAGCAGCCTTGAAATTCCACTGCTGGCTTTTTTCATTTCACAGTGCTGACACACTGATTTGGCTACAGAGAGGGCATTAAATATCTCTATAATACATGAAACATAACTGCATATATGGCATGTACTATTTACTGATATACCATGCATGTGATATGCTGAGACAATATGCAATGCTGCTTTAAAAAAATCTTTCAAATATTTCAACAAACCCAGTATAGCATTAAGTATATTTGAAAAGCAGGAGGGCATCCAAATATATAAAACCAACTAACTAATGGAACACATTTATTTCATGCTTCTTGTGAAATCCATGCTCTCTCCTCCTCAACCTGCCACACAGTCATATATTTATAAAAGGTATTTTTAGGTCTTCACACAGTTATAAACCCGATTTGAGTAAGAACAGTGAAGACAATTTGAAAAAAAAACCCAACATGTCTCAGCAGAAAAATGTGTAAGGCCTATTTGGATTCTCAGTTAATGCTGTGTAAGAGAGAAAAATTATTCACAAGAGAAGGATAATAATTATAAAATACCTCAGCATTTTCAGCTACCCCAAGCAGGAGACGCAAAGAATAGATATTTACTGCACGAATAGTTTTTTCATGGATGTGAAACAGGCCACTTGTTTTCCTATTTTAAACTCTCTGCCATTAAACAGATAGTCGTTTTCTTCCTTTTGAAAAAAACAAAAATCAGACCACAAATACTCAAGGCTTAGGAAAAGCCAACTTTGCTAAGCCTCTATCCTGCTTGCTTTGTGCCACCTTTTTAGCCAGGAGAAGAAACATTTTACGCACGTTCTCCAAAGATAATACATAAGCCAATACTCAACGTGGTTTCACAGTCAGAAGCATATCATAATATAACACCACACCTGGTATGTCTCAAAATGGCATATGGGGTACTAGTGTACAAAGTTAAGAACTTCTATGTATTTTGTCTTTTTCTTGTGATAGGGACATATATTTAACAGAAAGGGCCACCACTGCACAAAAAATGACCATGATGTGAAAGCTTCTCAGTCTTTTGCCCATTGATGGCACAGCCTTTTACCTTTTACTCAGCATTTACTATTTCCAAGCCTTTTTCCCCCCCCCCGACAATAATGAAAACGCTACAAAAACAAAAAAGGCCATTCCTGTACTTACAAATGTCAAGCTAGCCTGTTTTAAAAAAGGTGCTTATGCAAACTTGTCCCTTTAAGAACACTGAACAAAGCAGGCTATCTTGAGTTGACCATATAAAGAATATCTGTTTTCAATAAAAGGTCGAATACTTGAGAGCAAGCTGAAAGTGTCTTTAAGGGAAAAAAAAGTAAGAGGGCAGAACGGCTGGACAAAAGAAAACATCTTATAAAAGGAGGCAGAGAAATATGCAACATCTGGTTTAAAAAAACCCCACCACCAAGGGACTCGTAACGAGAGGCTCTCAGTTCTCACAGCTCCAGACCAGGAGAAGTCCGGAGGCCGCAGCTCCCGACGCCTTCCCAGGGCCCTTCTGCCGGGGACCAGGAAATCAACCCAGCGCCCGCTCCCGCGCACCTGGCCTGCCTTACCTCTGAGTCCGGCGGAGCCGGCTGCCTCGCCGCAGGTGGGGCAGCGTGAAGTTGGAAAGGAGCGTCCAAAAACTGGGATCCGACATATCCATTTCTAGGCGTTTGAAAGCTTAATAACTCAGTGCCATAGTACGACGAGGAAGAGGAGGAAGGGACAGCAGCCCTGGGAGAGAAAGCGGGAAGCCCGCCAGCCTCCGAGGGGGCGGAAGGAGAGCAGAGATAGCAGCAACTCGAACCGACAGAAACTTTTCCGTGCGGCTGCTCCGCGGGTGCCGCCCCGCCCCGGCCATNCCCGGCACAGCTCCCGCGGGTCACGGCCCCCCGCCCGTGAGCCGGCACCCGGCACGGCACTCGGCTCAGCCCCGGCGGGTCAGCCGGCACCCGGCACAGCCCCGCCCGTCCCCCGCGGGTCGGAGCCGCCCGCCCGCTGCCC
>VZTG01008333.1:226771-304506 GCA_013397845.1 Melanocharis versteri
ACCGGCTGGGAACTGTAAGTGAAGGACCAGCGACGCTGGGCGCAGCGCGCAGTGTACGTATGTCACTGCCGTGGCTTCTGCCTCTCCCGGAGAACTGACGGTACAGGTCCTTAATTACCGTTTGTCACACTGGCTACCTGCCACTCCAGACATCAGGCGTTTGCCACGGAAAGCTGGGACACCTGCCTCCCTCCATTGCCAGCTACCTCTTTTGAGAAAGGTACCCTGAAGCACAGGCTGGCAAGAGAAGGGTACAGAAAGGCTCCGAGTACCTTTCCACTCATAACAATGACCTAATCCTTCAGGTACTTTGACTCATTTCCTCCCCTTCCTCCTTCCAGCTTTCTTCCTTTGCTTCCCTCTTTGCCATTCCCCAGCTGCCTCCCAGCTCAGATGGTTTGCTTTCTTGACTCCCACTCCCCAACATTCCACCTTCACTCCTCGTTTTAGCCTCACTGCTGACTGCTGTCCTCAGTCTTTTCATACCTAATTCCACCACCACGCTCCATCCCTCTCCTCTCTCCCTCTGCAGTTCTGTCTAGACTAGCATTTTTCCTCACATCTCTGCAGTATGTATGCAAATAAAAGTGTTTCTAAAATTATACTACTCTACTACCTTGTCATTCTGTAATGTCTTAATTCCAGCCGTTGAAAGCAATGATGGTCAAGTATAGAAAAAGATACCATGGATACAAAAACTAGGAGGTTTCTTTTCACGTACTTAAAATTTTCCACTTGCCTTTTTGTTTATCTGAGGGTCACAGAGCAGAGCTGGAAGGGTTCACATGACACTTGGGATGAGACAGCTGTCATTAGACAGCTCTCACTCTAGTTAGCACCAAAGGCTTTAGTACAAATCCCCAGCAAACACCATTTACTGACATGCCACAGCAAACGTCAGTTTAACATTGATCAAACGCAAAAGAATAATCAAACACTTCTTTAAAGACATCTTAATTTTAGAAGAGACCATTTCCATGTAAGAAGGGAAAACAGCCCCATCTAGGTCTCAGGTCAGATTTTCTTGTAAAAGAAAGGCTGAAATAGCTGTAGAAGCTGGTACTTGGGCTGATGTCCATTTGTGCCCCACAGGAGGGCACTTTCCCAGCATGACTGCTCTTTTTATACCTCTCCATTAAGACTGAGTATTCACATCTACTGCAGTCAGTAAAAGAAAAACTCTCATCCATTTATTTTCACTTTGAGGCATGCCTGAGCATACTGAGCTTGAAGTTTTAAAGGTTCACATGAGGGCAAGCATGGCTGGCAACACTCCTTCCTTAAAACTGCTCAAGAAAGAAATTCTCAAATCTCTACATAAGTACCAAGAAACACTTCTTCCTCCATGAACTCCGTAACTTTATCTTCTCTGCTAGATATACAAGTTTTTGCCTGTAATCAGCATGTTTGGAGAAAGAACTGTACACAATCATGAAACCAGGGAATTATACATCACTGATGTTGTGAACAGCACTGGCTAAAGATTAAAAACAAAGTCTTCCACCTATCACACAGGAGAAGTTTCAGTGTCCCCACTGCCCTGCAAGTTCTCCTCTCGCCTCATTACTCTACCTAAGAGGCAGCTAGGAGTAACAAAAGCAGTTCAGGTTCCATAATTCAGTCAAGCGCGTCACTTGTGAGGTGATCATGGAACACGGAGTTCGAACTTCATTTCACATTAAGGCCAAAAATTACCAATCTTTTCTGTTCCAAGCCCAGGACTGTAATTGAACTCATGATTTCCTGGTGAAAATCTCTACCACTTTATCAAAATTATGTGAAGCTTCCAATTCTGAAACAAACCCTAAAAGCTTTTAAAAATGAAGCAAGACTAGCCTATCATAATGTTGGCAAAGACCCACCAGAAAAAAAGAAGATTGCTGCTTGCAAGTAGACAAATTCTGATGGAAAAAAAGTTTAACCCTTCTGTGTACAATCAGACATGATTATACCAAAAGCTATTACACATATTTCACTATCCGAAAAGCTGGATTTTTGCAAAAGCAGAAAGGAGAAAAAGTAGGATAGAAGAAAGGAAAAATTCTAGGCAACTGTTTCTGTCCACATATACAGCAACAGAGGGTATCATAATGTCATGGTTTTAGGAAGGGTGTTCCCCAATTTAGTGCTCCCACTGAGACTCTACAAATCATAAGACACTCAGTTCCCTCTCCCCCTCCACGCCCCTGTGGCAGGATGGAGAAGAGAACTGGAGATACAAAGCATAAAGATAACAGGCTTAGATAAGAACAATTTACTGGAAACAAGATTAAAAAAAGAACAGTAACAGCAGCGATAATAAAAGAGTGTACAAAAAATGAACGATTCGCATGCGAGTTCTCACACCCCCAAGAACACCTGACTACTCCCTCCACCACCCCAAAAGAGACCCTTTCCCCCCATCTCCAGAAAGTCACGAGGTGGTATAGAATAACCTCCACGTCCTAGCCATGCCCCCTTCTGGCTACTGCAAAATTTAACACTGGCCAGAACCAGGACACATAATCACATTAATCAATGGTTAACACTGTTCACTTCAAACAGTGGCTTGACGGTCAAACCCCTTGCAATTCTGTCTCTAGATCCTGCACAGACTATTCACAAGCAATAGCTCCCCGGATTCCATGACCTGTAGATCCAAACATACCTTCACCTTGGCTTTCTGTGCACAATTATATGCACACACAGTCCTGCTAGTCAGTCATGTTGTTTGTTGCATGGGATTGAAAGCAAGGAGACTTGAATAACTATTTTTGAAGTGCTTGCTGGACATATGAATATTAAGACACTACAGAGACTGACAAAGGCATGAAAATGAAGGGAGGAGCTGTAAGAAGTCCAGCATCATCCCACAACAACCTTAGACAAATTATATGCTTCATAAAGCAAAGCACAGGCCTTATCCTTTAAGAGCACATCTAAATGGTGGTGAAGACTTTGCAATGCCTGTCAATAAACGACAAAACTTCCAAAGTGGTGCCTGCAGTTTGTGACTTTCCATGACACAGAAATGCCTGGTTTCAAAGCAAACACCTCAAGGGAGAGTGAGGTTTTGCAAGCTTATTAGTACTACACAGATGCGAAGAGGACATCTTCTCTCCCAGTTTAGTCAGCTGAACTGGCTCAGTGAAGGACACCCCAGGACCAGACCCAGTACTGGGGACGTGGACGGAATGAAGGGTCAGGCAGAGAGGCAGGGGCAGCAGGACCACTTCTGTTTCAGGAGCTGTGCCTAAAATTGAAGCCTCTTTCACTATCAATACTGATAATCCTGCTTATCCTTTACAAACACAGATGTATTTTGTCATGTTCCTTAAGCCACTGCAATTTACTTACCTCTGCGATGTAGAACTGGATAAAAAAAAATGACCAATAAATATGATAATGCTTAAAAAGTATGAAAACCCCAAATTATTAGGAACAGATCTATGTCATACTGATAAATGCACAGTTGACAATTAGCTATAATTTTCCTGCAACAAAATATTTATTGGCATGTTCAGCAACTTTCTCTCAATATCCAACTAAAACAGAATTCTGCAGTTGTCAAAAATATATAAAAAAACAAAGTTAAGAACCTGCAAAAACATTCTTAATGGCATGTATCGTTTAAGTTATCCGCTATGCAGCCACTTGCAAAACAACAAGCAGCTCAGGCAACTTCATCTCTTCAGAGATGCTTTACTATAGAACTTGGGTGATGACTTTTATTTATCACAAAGAGTTACATAAGCTAGCACATAACAAAACAAGTGATAAGGATCATTAAGTTTTCCCTTTTATATTCACTTGAAGATAAAAAACATCATATCACTCAAGTCAGAAAAGGCGCTTAATCTACCCTTGCTTTGAAGAAGATTACATTTCCAAAAGCAAACTTATAAAAAGCATCTTTAGAAAAGTCTCATTCTATATATAAGAGAAAAAAAATTCGAAATGTCAACATTTACTTCAGCAATTAACAGCAATAAAAATTCTTCCCCAGTAACTTTTTAATTGTGTAACACCGATTACTGATGTTAAGGACCACCATGAAATACTACTTAGGAAGTTGAAAGTGCATGTTTAAAACCACAATGCCATACCAATACTAAATAAATATTTTGCACATTATATTCCAATGCAGAAGTTATCTAATCTACCATCTTCATGCTGATAACTACACTAATAAACACTGGAATTTTTCGAAATATATGAAAATCTTGAGAAGTCACTGCCCAGAGGCATTACAGAATGCTCAAGTCTCATCAATTTTATAGGAAGATGTACACTGAATGCAGTTCACCAGCAACAATACAGACAATAGAGAGCTCCTTAGCGATACTAAGACTAGTATAATCTTAAAAGCATAGGTCTCATACTGAAAAAGATGAGTAAACTTGTGACCCAGGAAAGAAAAAAGGTTGCCTTAAGGCACCTTCTCTGTTTTCATGGGCTAAGAAGATCATGAAATCACATCTTCTAGCAACAAAGAAATGCTTCTCATTTCATCTTAGAAGATCGATAGATTAGAACTGAGCTAACACATCCCTTGAGAGGAGTTTGTTTTGGTTTAGTTGAGTCTTTTTAGTCAGATAATTATTATCCAGTGAGTAACAAAGGAACTGGCGAAGCTGCTCATTCAATTATTGCTATTTTCAAAGTGTCTTGAAATAGCTGGAAGTTTTACAACAGTTGAACTAAGTTGTCATGCTGTAGCACTCCTTTAAAAGGACCAACAGGATATTAGCTGCCACCAGTACAATTATCGGGTATGGTAACTTACTTAGTATCACATGAGAAAATCTGCCAAAAAGTGTTTCAAGTGAGATTTCAAGTCTGGTCAATAACCAACTCAGCTGACAATATGTCAAGACATTTGTAAAATATTCCACCTATCTCTTAATATCATTGTAATAAGTTCATTACCACAACAGAAAAAAAATGGATGCATAATAGAAACATTAAAACTCACCTATAGGTTTGAAAAAGTAACTGCACATTAAACATTTCTAGTGGATCATACAGGGTCATGCTTTTCATTTAACACAAGTAAAATTGCTATCAATGAGCTGGAAAAAAATATGATACCCTTTCTAGCAAACAAGACATAAGAGGAAAGTAACCACATGAACAAGACAATTTATCATTGCATAAAGCAGCCTTATTTGAACAACATGCATTATAGCCTTGCTGGCCACCAAGTCATATCAAAGGACAAAAACACCCCCCAGTCATAACATACATACATATTGCAGAATCTGGAAGGCAGATATCAGGCAAACAATTTAGGTACTATCATAGACATATAGTTAAGTAAGAGTTTTTTATGTGATGTACAGATAAAAGTATAAATGTCCCTGAGTTCTACAAGCAGGAAAATCTCAAGCAAGGAGATGATACAACTAAGCACTGAGGGGCTAAAATGCAGCTAGTTGTGGCATTTCCCAAAGGCTGCAAAAAAGTCATGAGCACAAGAGAAAAAATTATAATCTGAACTATAGTGAGCAGATTGAAAAAATTAATTTATTTCACTTGGTCAAGTCTATGGGAGAACCTATGGTCATTTAGTATGCATTTCCCCAGCAGGAAGAGGTTTTCATGAGGAAACAGAGTGTAAGAATAGCAAACTCCATCACGTCCTCCCCTCATACATAGAGTTAGGGGATCAATATGCAGGAGTCAGACAAAAAAAGCAGTTTTAAATTCTTTTCTCTTACCAATTGTAACACAGAGATTTTCCATCACTGTAAATCCTGTATGTTCTATGCCTTTCTAACTAAAAAAATAATCACACTTCAAACAAGCACTAGAGGATGGATTAAAAAAAAGCCCAAAGCGCTAGACAAAGTCTACAGCCTATTTTACAAAGGCTGTCAAACTAAAAGATCTCGCTGGTATATTCAGTGCTTAAGACGTACTAATTAATTATTATTACTACACTTAATTATAACAATTGAAATCTTGCTCCCCCTAGTGGTTGATGTTGATGTTTATTACCTTCTAGAGACTGCACAGGATTTTCACTGTGGGATATTCAGTGTAAAAATAAGCTGAAGAAATCACAGTACGGAAGACTATTTTGTGGGTGTACAATGTATGTCTGCCAAATTTCTAAGTTTTCTTAGCTATATTTATAAATACACATAAACACTATTACTCGAACCAGTTTTGAAGTAATGTGCAAAATACAAAAAAATTCTCCCACTGCTCTGGTTTATTATAGCTCATCTAACATAAACCCATTTAGGAAAAGCAACGGCCCCAGCATCCCCCTGCATTTCTGAAAGGTTCTAAAATTATGCACAATATATTTGGAAGTTAAATATATTGTCTATCCATCTGCATCAGGCATCAGAATTCACATCAGGCAACACTATTTTTAATCCAACATTTTGCTGTCTGCAGTGGAATGAGCCAACCATGCTAACAACTGTGCTGCCTATTTACTCTGGCCTAGAGATTAGCTTCTCCTTCTGAGCTAATTTAGCAAACCAAACAATGAAAAAGTGTAAAAGAACCATTTCCCATTTTTATCACTGAATTTTCATTTATCTTGGCAAGTAGAGTAGCATTGCTACATTTCAGAAGCGCTGCTTTATGTGGTAAACAAGTCCAGAGAGGGTCAGAACACATCTAATAAAAATGTCATCATTTTCCAGATACCATGATGCTTAGACCTTGACTTCATTACTACAAATGCCAGGGGATGGGGAGAGGAATACTATTAAAAAGTATTATTAGTATTATTCTATCCTACTTTATTTGTTCTTCAAGTACCTTTCTGCCAGCACTTAACAGCATGCTAAGATGTTCACATAATTTTTTCAAATTATTAATTAACAATTTTTGTGGCTGCAGTACCACTGATATAAATGTGAAGGCACCCATGTTATCCAACAGGTATGCAAAGAGTCATAATGAAGTTTTCCATGGTTCTGGGCATTCATGTGAAACAAACACCACTTAAGACTTTTTTCATTGCACTGGTTTAGACCACTCTATACACTTAGACATTCTCCTGATGTCACACACATCCAGCTGTATTTTATCAAGCATCTTTTTAAGTCAACCGCCGTAGCCTATGTGGCAAATGGCATTATTAATTGGCATAATGGCAAATGGCATTATATACTGGCATAATTTCTAAACAATTTCTTAAGAAAATGGGGATATAATCATTCTTCTAAAACAGTTACATACTTAGATATTGCCATCCATTCCGGATCACAGCTGCAGTCAACTAAGCTGTGTTTTTTGAGAAAAAAATATTTATTAATTCAATTGTAGAAAACCTTTTTTTTAAGAGGAGCTTTTTTTGGTTTTTACACTGGGAAGTTAAAATTTTGTTTCTGACATATTGAAATAACATAAAACAGCACAAAGTTAAAATTCTGTTTCTGACATTTTGAAATAACATAAAACACCACACAATCTTTCCCTACCTTGTAAAGATGAAAATATTCATATACAACTTTTCTTTATTACAGGAAACAGACTATAGCATTTGAAACACGTATGTTAAAAAAACGACTGTTCAGCATTTTTAAGTTTCTCTGGGTTTCTTTCATTTTAATAACTGTCTAATTATGGAAAACAGAGTCCAAAACCCACAATCGTCAAAAAGCAGTTAAGTGGAGCATTTTATCCCGCCACCACAGCATTTTGGTTTGAAGAATCCCAAACAACATACTTCTCTGAGAGAAATGCTACCCCTTATACAGAGCCATTTGCTCATGTTCAACTCTGTGCCAGGACATCCCAGTGCCATACTCACAGACTGGAGTAACAGACTTCAGGGATTCTCTGTTTTTAGTCAAATGAACTAGACAAAGAAATCACGCTCAAGTTCTGTTTGATAGCTTTTAATCCTGATAGGTTTGGGAAAGACGTCATCATGAGTTGTAACTTTCCTAATTCTTAAAAAACCTTTTGGGGTACAGGGGAGGTTTAATGGAGGTCAGCACAGTGAAGCTCTCAAGTCTGTCAATCAAAGTCCAAACAGATCAACTCCTGTGATACTGAATTGAAAAGCACTTACTCAGTATAAGTGCTGTCTTCAGTGAGACACAAAGCTTCATCAGCTGCAATATTTACACACGGAATTTCCTAAATTAATCACCCAATTGGCACAAGACTGATAGTTACAGATCCATTATAGGTCTCTGTCAGAGCAAGGACATCACAGGCTCCTCCCTAGAACTGGCAAGTACTCCGTTTACTTCCCATATTTTAAACACATATTTTAAACACATAATTTTCTTTAAAATCATTATTTAAATGACAGTGAATAAAAAACAGGTGCCAAGAATTCAGAGCTTTGCAATATATATACATCCAAGTAGCTGCGTTTCCTGAGCTTGCCCTGCACTCATCTGGCTTCACGCTTCAGTTAATCCACGTGATGGATCTGTTGTCAGCAGAACGGTGTGAGATGGAGCACCCCATGCAGTGCAAGCTGGCAAACTGGAACTCAGGTACACAGGAAGTCAAAGGGAAAACATTATCTTTAGAAGACTATTATGTGGACTGCCCATTAATATTACCCTTGGTATTTCAATGACCTGAGCATACAGCACTGCAAGTTTATAATATCCTTAAATCACTTTACAGGTCACCCTTAATGCTCTCCTCCTCAAAAGGCTAAATAATAAACAATCATAGGTGTGCTTCAGCACACACCTCCAGTTTAAATCTGAATTTCTGAACAACCAAAATTACACTCAGCACATACATGTGTGCGGGGCTTACTAAACAGTTAGCTATCAGACATGCAGATGATATGGCTGCCAAACAGACTACTGGAAGCAGCGGAATTAACTACACAGAAAGAAGGTACCTTTACAGAAAAAAAATTAAACGCAAGCATCTAGAATTGCAAGACTAGTAAAGATTATTTTAGTTAGTTATCAAAATGTGACAGAAAATTCTCAAAATAAAGGATGAAATACTAAAAATTACCTCATGGCTAAGCTGCCTCAGGGTCTATGACCTGGTGTCATCTAGTTATTTAATCTGTCAGTTCTCCACCTGTAAAGCAAAGGTATTTCTACTTCTTGGGAGTGCAGTGAAGGTAATTACAGAAACACCTGCATCAAATGTTCAGATACTAAAAAAAAAGAGGACAGAAAGAAGTAGACAGTTATAGGGAGATGTTCTTCCGGCTGACCACTTTACAGATTCAGAGGTACTGAATGATTTCTACAATTCCTGCCTCCTTATAAGCAAAGACCATATATGCATAAGTTGAAAGGGATTCAGATGAGTCAAGAAACAGTCTTAAATCTCTCTGATATGCACACCAGGGACAATGACAAGAATCAGGGAGGACACCATGGTAAGTCACAGAATTTCACCATCCACTTCCTAAGATAGGCAAACACATTTCAGTTTAGTTTTGTAGGACTGAGAGTGCATATCAGCTCTCTCTAACAAGGAAGCTACAGTCAGCACCTGAATTATCACCAAGACTGCCAAAACTATGTAAAACAAGAAGCAGAGGATCAGCACAACTCACATTAGCTGTTTTAGGCCTCCAGCATTCTGAAAAACTCTGTCATAGTAGAAATGAGGTGATTAACCATTCAGCTTTCAAATAACAGTTCACTATATGTCCTAATTTCTCTGGTACCAGACAACCTTATTATTCCATTCATGTAACTGCAGAGTATGTAAGTTTATGGAAATACCAATACTCAAAATATACAAAAGAGACATTAAAGTATTTACCACTGCAAATAAACACTCCTCCTATACCAGCAATAAAAAAAACCCCAAACCTACCTCAAAACCCCTTCGCCATTCAATCTGCCTCTCCTTTGACCATCTCCAGTCACACCTCGACATGGCTTACCATGAATTTTAATGAGCCTGAACTGTGTAAAGGTATATGGTTTGTTTCTGTTAAATCATCATACTCATTTATCTCAGTATTTTGCTTTTTTCTGGTAGAGGGCTTGGCTCTTTTAAAAATTATGCAACAATTCCATTCCGCAAAATTTAGTAATAATCATGCTTAATGTTGACAAAGGATTATCTCAGCCTATCCTCTATTCTGCTGTTCCTCAGCATCCACATTTGCACACTTCGAGGTACACACAAGAGAAGCAGATTTCATCAGCCCAGCAGCAGACTGCATGGAGAGAGCCTAAATGTTCTCTTGGCAAAGAAACAGCAGTATGAAGGTGAAGGTGAAGGAGGAACATACCTGCTCATAATGAAAGACTGGCTTCAGTTCATAAATATGTACACCAGCACTCGCCATGATCCCCTTCTCTCAGGTACTACATCAACTTTTAGAAATACTTCTAGGTTTTATCAGCTGGGGAAGTTACACAGCAATTACAGCCTTCCCAAACTCAAGAGCTTGTGTTCTTATGTACTCGACAACAAAACTACAGCAACCAGTCTACAACTTCTAAAACATGACAAGAACTCCTTCCAGTGTTGTGTCTGCACTTCACAGACCCACAGACATGTCTTTTACAGTCTTTTTGTTGTGTGGAAGTTTAGGCCTGTTTCTGTCACCATTTACTTTTCTATCAATTCGAAAAATTGACTTCCTAGCCAAGCAGTATCGTGCCATCTCCCATCTGAGAACCCCTCTTGGAGCAAACCCCTCTCTCCTCTTTCAAGGTACACAATTTTGGCTGTCAGACACACTAATGTTTTGCCAGGTAACCCTGAAGCTCTAAGCTCCCATCCGTTTTGCTCTGCTGAAGTGTTACTGTGCTCGAGCTGCTAACTGCAAACCACCTTCTCTTTTCCAGCCCAATCAAGAGTCTTGCTAGTCTCTTTCTGAAGAGCAGAAAAAGCAGCCTCCATCACTTCTGGCATAAACAGAGGGTGTGCCATGATTCTGCTCTATGACAGCAGCTTTCTTATTGCTAGGAAAACATTTTGCAGGCCTGAGTCATTCCCTCTCACAGCCTGTAAAGTTAACAAGCAGTTTGCCACAGAGTGCCCTGTGGATTTAAGCATCAGGCTGCTCTAAGACAAGCTCAGCCAAGTAATCACGCTTATCAAAGCCAGATGTGACAACATACACCCAAGATGTACAGAATCACATGAATACTGACACTGTTGTCACACCACACAGTGAATGGTTACCACAAACTGACAAACACACTAGTGTGTGAAAGCTGGGTTACCAGGAGATGGAGACAAGGACACCTTCAAGTTGGGATCATTCCAACATCGGTTCCTCAAGGCTTTCTGCTTCTCATTACTATGTTCTAGCCCACGAGGAGCTTCCGATAGTATCTAAGAGAAGTGGTGTCCCAGCAGCAGGTGGAAATGCTTCTGCAGAGATACTCAGGACTACATTCACTACACTCACTCTGCGCACTTACAAGAGCTCAGTTGCATCTCACCTCATACCAGAGGATGGAGACACTGGGGTAGCTGATCAGTCTGTGTCCCCAGATCATGCCATGAGGTAGCCCTCCCCCACAACATCCAGGGAAACTGCTCTCCTGTTACAAGTCATAAGACTATTTGCTGAATAGCTCTTCAGATCAGGAGCACTGGCCTTCCCTCTGCTAACCACTGACACATCACATGGATCAAGACTACAAACTAGCCACAACTGGCATCAGGGAAAGAGCTGCAAAGTCTCAAATACAGCAGTTTAGTGGTGTTCTTCAGTTTTTTACAGCTGCGATGCATTGCCTCTAGGAACCTACACATGTACTTTCTTTCTGAAATGGTTAGTGGCAAGCAGGAATAGAAATAAGATTTCTGAAAAACAAAAGGACTGAGAAGATTTCTACTTCTGGGGGGCTCAGTCTCGTGCTTTTTCATTCCTGTTTACCACTTTGTTTCCACAACATTCATTTTTAAAAGGTTTTCAGAACTCTGCAGCTGTGAAGCTGTCGCTTCTATAGTTCTCAACAATAAGCTATTACCAAAGCAAGATACCCTAAGGGATCACCAACTTTCAGTGCAAAGCAATTCAGCCAGCACAGCAGTGGAAACAAGCTCTGTTGTGTACAACAGAAATAATGAAGCCCTCACAAAAGGCCACTGCAGGGACAGCAGTGTGTTTCCAATATCCACCTCCTTCTTCCGGATTTCTCACTTAAAATCTTTGACAGTCTCAAAGCATTTCCTCTGCTGGAGTTGTGTGTTGTAGGGAAGGCTGATGCACACAGCACTGGTTTCTGTTCTGCATCTATTTTTACCAAGGTGTGATAAAACTATGCAGATGCAACATAATGCTGCAGCATTGGCACTGAGCAAGGTTGAGAATTTCCATCTCAAGAATACAGCTGCAGGATTTTTTCTCTGGCAACTCACTCAATGACCAGCTGAAATTTGTCACTGTGCTGCAAAAAGACTGCAGAATTTGTGACTTTGGTATAACAGCAGTGGAATTAACCCAGGAAATACTTCTCCTGGAACTGAACCACTGACATTCCTATCAAAAACTTTCAAAGAAAAATATAGGACAATTGGCAGGTTAACCAGCAATTTTTCCATATCTGCAAGAATTGATTGTCAACAGATTACAGTCAGTCACATTTTGGACAGTAAGAAGACATTGAATTCATGATGTACTAAACGCACTTTTATCAAATCAGATGAAGCCAATTTTGAAGCCATACTACAAAAGTCTGAACTGTACGTGCAGGCTGAGGGCAGCTGAGGCTCAGCACATTTCAGTCTTTACTAACAGATATGTCACCAGACAGGCAAAGCGAAGAGGTCAACAGGAGCAGTCACACAGTGACTTATGATGGCTTCTAGTAGGTAAACTTTCATGTACATGCAGCTCTGTAGCGTGACAGCATAGAAGACAGCAGACTGTCCATTTTCCAGTACATTTCAAGACCCATCTTAAGAGTTATTTTTGTATATAAAATGCAGATCAATTGCTCAAATTTTAACCACCTCTTTGAATTGCAGTGATTTCTTAACACCAGAGTGTGCAGTACTCAACTCACCTAATCTCTGTGTGGCCTGAAATAGAACTCCCTGTCGTTCTCCCTCCTTTCCTACAACTTCTGATTCAGGTGTGGTATGTTTTTGTAAGTATTAACAACTTGTTCTGTGAGGTTTTTTTAATTAAAAATGTGGGAAAAAAACTACGGAGTAATGTCAGGTTTTTATTTCAAAATGGGGCTATACTAGGTCATTTGTCTTTAAGACCTGTATGGCAAAACGATTCATAAGATTAGCCAATGGACACGTTACTAAGTAAGCTGAGCAGCACATCAAATTATGGTACAAGTGAAGATTATTAGGAGGGAGTATTTCAGTCAGAAATACTTCTAGAATATTTTAATTCTCTGTTTTAGAAAGTAGTAAACCAGTTCAAGAAATCTCCATTCAGGTAATTCTTATGACTGCAGAGCCATCAAACTTGTAAGAAAGAAATTTTTTCAAACAATATTTTGAATAAAAAAATAAAAACTGTCTTCAGATTCAGCATTCCCCTGTTACAGCACCACTCCACAATAACTGTAATTTTCAAATTCAAATTCATGTTACCTCTTCAAAATGCTTAGAAGGCCTAGCATACTAAATTCAAAATTTAACATCCAACAGTAAACACAAAATACAACCCAAAAGGCCAAAAGATTTAATAAAACTAGCGCACAAGTACTTTGGGAGGATTTTTATGAGAGTTGAGGGAGGGGAGATCAACAAACTGGCATTTAAAATGATTCAGATGAGCTCTGTGTCTGTAGCTTTCAGTCTACCAGAAAAAATAACTGTCACAAGAACTTCCTTGATTTCTTAAGATGCACCTTACACACGAACTAAAACAAAACAAAAACAAGAACAAAAAACAAACAAACCAACCAACCCCAACAACACACTCACCAAAAAACCCCACCCAACAAAACAGGATTAAACCAAAGATCTCTATTTCCAGTAAGCTTTCGAGAATTCTGTTGTCTGTCCCTGTAAGTTAGAGGGAAGCTCCTGTTCCTTGCTTTACTTAATCTAAAAAATATATACCTAAATCTTTCTGCAGAATAATATCAAGTAGTACAAGCTACAAATTAAATTGGAAAAGTTACGTGGATAAGACAAGGTCATATAGGAAGAATTCAGTTTGTCCCGGAAGCTTTTAAAAATGTACTTAAAGCCTAATCCTTACGATATGAGAAAATCACATTTTATACTCCAGAAGCTTTATGAAACATCATCATAACAACACAGCCTTAGCCTCCCTGATTTTGCATCAGTGTGGGGCAAGTAAAACCACACCTTCTCTAGAACCAGCCCAAAAAAAACCAGCACGGAATCAGAAATTCACATCCCTATATCCCTGTTGGATGAAAACTAATAGCGGAGAGCCTCCAGGGGACCCCATGCTCACCAATGACAGCTGTGCAGCTCCCGCAGCTCTCAGCTGGACCCTCATTTACACAGGTGCAACGCCATTAAGAGACTAATATGCTTATGCACATGTAGCAGACTAGCACTCAACAAAATACTGATGACTCTCAAGCAAAAATCTTCTCCTCTGCTGTGACTCGAGAGCCCAGAAAACAGAAAACTTTTTAAAGTATTTCAAAAGCTGAAGCTAGAATAGCACACTTGAGCACACAAGAGATCACATCTGCTGAGTAAGGAGCTGCTTTTACTTAATCAATCCCCCAAATTCACTTCCATGTCACAAAAAAAAAAAAACTTATACATGCAATGAAATCGTTTTTCACTTTCCATTTTCAAGTTCCAAGAAACAGCTCTCTGGGAGAGTATGGGAAATAGCTGAGGGAAGTGTTTTGTAAGGTTAAATACGTAGTCTCAAAAAGAGTTAAGAGAACAGCAAGGACATAAAAGTAACTTCAGAGCAGAAAAACTACTTTTGGAGGAGAAAGCCAAAGATTAATTTATTTCACCTTGAGGAACTCGTGCTTCATGGTTGATGTTCATGAATACTAATCAGATCGCCTTGAGAGATGAAACAGCAGGTTTTCCTCATTTTAAAGAAAAATTTGAGAAAGAAGTGGAGCCAAGTGATACTTTACCTCATCCACATCACCCGTTTCCAAGACCTTCTGCTTTCAGGATAACAAATCAACAGCTTCATCTTTCAGCATAATCTTAAGTTCAATGTACTTTGTACTGGTATCAGAAAGCAAAGGTGGAAATAAGTTTTAAAGAAAAATGTCTGCCTGAGAATCCCTGGGTATGGCGGCTCTGTCACTGAGGAAAGGAGGTAAAGCAGACATCCTCTGACGTGTACTCCTCACGTGTCTTTTATAAAACCTTATGAATCTAAGAAGTAGCAGTTCCATAGTAAAACTACATGGAAGTAAGACTACTCTGAGACCAGAAGAGTCCAAATTTAATAGCTAATTCCTCTATGACAATTTTGCTCTGCCTTGAAAGAACCATGTCATGTCTCTGCACAAGTCCTTCTTCATCAGGTAGTGAGTACTAGTACTTCTTTTACTGCAGTATTCCCTGTCTACCTTGACTGTATGTTTACACCAGATCTAATCATTAACCAGTGTGTATAACAGCTGTCACCTTGGCTGTTGCTCAGGTCTGAGTGGGCAGCTAGTGCTGCCAAAGGCAGTGGAGTGCCAGTCCAAGTACACGCTGCCACTGCGTCCCCCCATGCTGAAAAGAGCTCCCCCACTCCCTCCTCGCTCCTAAGACAGGCCTGCTCTCACTCACGGTGGAGATTCAGCTCAGTGCAGCCACACAATCACAAGAGCTAACGGAGGAGAGGGCAGGAACGTGGTCACGGCAACAGGGTCAAGGACAGGATGGGCAGGGCCTTTGGTCATCGGTCTGGCTGCGCAAGTCCCTGAGGCACCTCTGCCCAGCAGCCCCAGGGCTGCCCCAAGTGCCCCAGCCCAGCCAGCCCGCACAGGCAGCAGAACACACCAACACTATCCACGCCACTTTCCTCTCGAAACACAGGAATATTCCTAGCTTAAAACCAAACTATTGCCTTCAGTAATGTAAAAACCAAACAGCAAACTAAATTTCTACCGTCCATCGCATCTTTCTCATGGGTGTATATGCCCCACATGCCCACACAGCATCACGCAGAGCTAGAAAACATTTAAAAGCTCTTTAAACATGATCACTTTCAGAACAACAATAAAAAAACACTAGAAACTTCACTGTACATTTTTCTACAGAAGCCACCCATTTCATCGATGATTTTGTAATACAGACCAATACAGTTGTCAGAAAACAGCTATTTTAAGCTTTCTGCCTTTATCTGGGATTCTGGGATGCAGAGTGTCATGGGGAAAAAGGGGGATGCAGACAGAGAAAGTAGAAAAATACGAGCCCACTGACTTTTTATTTCTGTATTCAGCAATTTGGTATATGAATTTAGGCAGCTTAAATAAAGTTTCATATAAAATTAAGTATCTGAATATTTTTTTCGTATAAAATTTTATTTTAAAGTCTCATACTAATTCTCCCTTTGTAATGGCTACTCCTTCATATTATAGATTCGGGTTACATTTAAAGAAAATGCAAGTGTCAACATTTTTTAGCAGTTTCCAGACATAAAAACTTAATACTAAATACCAAAAAGTGGCTAACCTATCTGTGACACTGACATTTGCTTTTCTTTCAATTCAGTACCATAGGATGAGGTTTAATCCATGCCAGTTATACTTCTAATTGCTGCTCTTGTTAACAGATATGAAATCATTTGACAACTTGACCCCATGTAAAATGCAGTGTTTACAGTGGCATCCTCACAAGCTTCCCAAAAGAGCAGATAATATTACTGGAAGGTATAGATAATAAGCCTCATTTGCCTTCCTGCCAACTCAGCTGTAGACACTGTCAGGTGAACTGGATTTTCCTCATTAAATTGTCTATAAAAAATTTTAACCATTAAAAAAAAAGAAATGGGCTTTTTTTACTTGACGCTTTCTTTTTCAAAGCTTCAGAATGAATCCTGTCTACCTCTTCACCAGTCTTAGCCAGAGAGTAACATTTGTGTCTGTACAGTGCCTGACACTTGTGCAATCCTCACACTCCTGAGTAAAGGCGTTCTGCAAAATTCACTACAATCTCTTCTTTTTTGTAGAAACTAAGAGCTTTTTACCAGCTGCCTTAGAGATTTTTCTTCCCCAGCCCAGTATCAGTGACATCAGTAAAGCAAAAGGTTGAATAAAACAGTTTTTTTGCTGACGATCACCATTCTGTACTCTTCAAGTTTAAATGCAGGCTGTTCTGTATTTTTTAATTTACTACTTCTATTTTCTTTATTGCTTTTATTAGAAGCTACTACAACTTCTAGCACTTTGTGTTTCCTCTTGGTCTTTTTCAAATGCTTTCCCCACTCCACTCCCCATTGCTGAGACAACGGACTCCAAATTATCCACAGCAAAGAAAAACACTAAAATTATGTTAGAAGCATGAGGATCTTAAATATCCCAGTAGCTGTGCTCAGTGATCTACATTATCTTCATCTTCTCTCTTTCCTTGCAAACCTGCTGCATATAATTATTAGTACTAAAACTGTACGTACTTTTCCCCCAAACAGCAGTTGGAAGTTTTCAGATGACTCAAACCAAAGATAAAAATATAATGGTAAATGCATGCCTATCTTCCTGAGATTTGAAATACTGCTTCATCCCCCACCCTCTCTCAGAAGTAAAGAATGGATAGCTTCACTTTGTACCGGCAGGCAGGTATTTCCATTCACAGGATGCTACTGTTTATTTTGGAAAGATCTTAATCATCTAGCTGGCAAAAGGTTCCCTTTAGACTACTACTGTATGTGACAACTGCTATAAGTCAGACTGCTATAAGCAGAACTTCAACAGAAACAACCGCCTAAGGAGCAGCTGTGCAAGTCAAAGGCCATGAGGGAGATGAGCCAGCATGTTCGAGAGAGAAATACCACAGAAAAACCCTACCCATTCACTCTGGTAAGGCTCCCATGCTAACGTTTCTCAATATAAGCAAAAGTAGTGCCACTGAAGTTACTCCTCTCCTCCCACATACGGGAGTACTCTGAGCTAATGGAACAGGAAATGCTAATTATTTATATACCCTAAAAACCAACACATTTCTTCTTTCCACTACGCTAGGCCAAGCTTGAAGAGTAACTAATAACTAAAATATTTGATGTTCAATACATCAGCAGTCTTCTACACCTATAGATGAATACAGCACTCTGTTTCAGATTTAATCAAACTTCAAACATTTCCAGTCCAGGAAAAAAGTAACCATTCTGGCAGAGCCTTACATAAATTTCAGGACAAAAGAACCTAAGAAAAATCCCTATGAACTTTGACATTTTTCAGCCATATCAAGGGATGAGACTTCTCATGAAGCAGTATCAATAATTTCCACTCTACTTCTTCAAAAAGCATCGGAAAAGTCTGCTCCCAACATCCTCCATCACAGGATGAAAAGCTCAAACTTGACACTGTCGGGAGTCCCTGCCTCCCAGAGAGGTAAACAAGGTCTGAGCCCTAAAAACACCAAGGGCTGTGTCAATAGCACAGTTTGCACAGCAGCAAATCCACGCATCTGCAGAAGCTGTTCAGCAGGTCATCCAGGTCATACAAAATATAAAATTTGTATACAGCTTTTTGATTCCACAAAATTGAAATTTTTAAAAAGAGCACTTCCTTCACCACACAGGGAAGCAATTTGTTCTGGTTGTATAATATAAAGTCCCAATTAGAAAACGCTATTTTTACCAAGCATTCTATACCAACAAGATAACCTGCACAGAATATACTGATTTTGCTGATAATTTATTAAGCAAATATCACACAAGTGTTTTCACTGAGGAAAAAAAAAGTGTGTTTATTTAAATCAGACTGAAAATTGCTCAAATAAGGGGTTCCCATACCATTTCTTCCCTAACAAGACAGAATATATTAAAAAATATGGTATTTCTTCAGAAACACATGTCAAGTCTTTAGTTTATTGCTCCATTTTTCAGTGTCACATGAAGCCTTGATAGAAGGGCTCTCACCTATTAATTTCGTTTTCACTTTGAAGTATACTGAAGCAGATTAACACATCCAAGCAATTCTCTCCTCTGCCCCACTGCGTTCAAGAGGTGGTACCAAAAAAGCACAAATATACTTTATTATGTCATTTAACAAGGTGGTAGTTCTTATTCCCACAGTAACAAGTGAGACCTCTGACCCAAATTAAAAGTGGTTTGGTTTTGGGTTTTTTTTTAATCCATGAGGCACTGATAACTTAATCAGTAACTCACTTTAAAAACTACTTTCCCTACAGAGCAGAATCTCAAAGACTGACACTTATGAGATCCCTGACTAGCAATTTAACTATCTGCATTAAAAAGAAAATAAGGAAGGAAAAAAAGTTTTTCTGCATCAGAAACATACATCAATTATTATTCATTATAATTTTACATAATAGGAAGGATTACTAAGTGGTTTTTATCACTTAATGGTTTTCTGATCTCATGAAGATAACTACCTTTCTGGCAAGTACCAAAAAAAAATATTCTTATGAACAAACATGGAAGTAGAAAAAAGAAAAGGGTGAAAAGGATGTTGTATGTGGCTGTTAGGGCTTATCTAGAACATTACTGAAGTAGAAGTAAAGCTTAAAATCCTCCTAGTCCTGAGGACAAAACAGTCCTACCAATGAATACTACTTTGTGCTCTTCTGAATTACTCAACTCACTAAGCACCCTACTACCCCTCAGTTAAGCAAAAAATAACCATGTGTTTCACGAATCACTTTCATTTCTGAACTCACCTTAAACTTCTCATATAACAGAACACAATCTGAGGTATGATCACAGGAAGCAAACTATAAAATTTCAGATACACTCCTAAGCAGTCAAAGCAACACAGAATTACACATCAATACCACGAGTCTCTGTGCTAAGTCTCAACATACAGATTATCCCAGGTTTTTTCCATAAAATACTTACCTTTCGAACAGCAGCTAATCAATTAAAATGTATTTTGGATTGCAGAGACATACTTAATTTTTTTTTCAATTTTCCTTTTGCAATATGTTTTGATCATTAGGTTTTGGATGCAGAAGAAAACATCAACAATGGAAGTTTACTTGCTTACCTCCAAAAATGAAAAGCGAACAGAGGACTGCATGGACTGCAGGGGCTTGTTGGGGTTGGGCTCAGGCTCCTTGGGGTGAGACTGCAATTTAAAATAATGTCATCTCTAGTGAACAGAAGGTTTAGCAAGAGTTGCATGTTTTAGTGCAGGAGTTATGAAAGGAGTTTCGGTTAGAACCAAAACATGACCATCCTCCTGAATGAAGTGATTGACAGTAGCCACACAGGTTTTGACTGAAGATGAAATTGATTTAAATAAAAATAAATATGAGAACTGGTGTTGATGCAAATGCTTGACTGCGTTAGACTTCCTCCAGGAACAATACCTGTGTACAAAGTCCCAAGAGTGGTGAAAAATGGTAACCTTTCTTTAGACATCTTACCTAATAGAATATGTAACTGGGGCGCTTTTTTCCTTTTAAAGAATCTTGAGGGGTACTGCGTTAAGTTTTTTATATACAAACCAGATTTATTAAAACAAAAGGAAAACTAAAACTGATGATAAACTTTTATCAGCAATATAAAAGTTTTAGTAACAATTTCCAGTTTGAGAGCCTAAAATTTGCACACTTACTGAAATTAGAAGTGTTCCAGTTAGCACCTATTTCATTATGAAATGCTTCCTCACAAACGCCAAGTTCTTCTTCTAGGTAATCAAATACGGATATCAACCATTCATCCATAAAACCCTTACTTGAGCATTTGACTTCAAAGGTGTCTTCAAGAAGTTGCCCCAAGTGCATCTCCATTCAAAAGGTTTCTCAATAAAACAGCTGGCCACTGCCAGATTTCAGAGATGCTCTTTTAAAATATACTCACGCTATCATATGCACATTTCCCCATAAAATTTAGAAGAAAGCTTCTTTTAAAAAATATGCTTATAGCCTGCCTCTCACTGCAATTTGCTTTAGCTATCTGTCAAAAAAAAAAAACAAAACACTCTGTGCAGACTGAGTGAAGGCAGAAGCTCACAGGGAACTTTTTTCAGCTCCTCTTCATGAAGATTTGTTCTGCTTTGCATCAGACCCTTGCAGCCAGCCAATGCTAGCACTCCTGTCCTGTCCCCAGTGGAGATGCAGATGGCCAATATGCTAAGCACAGTTAGGTCCAGTTCATATTTTCAATTGCATAACACTTTGACAGATATTAATACATTGCCTTCAAAATCTTTCAAGGTGGATATCTGATTCAGGTTTTTTCTGAACACTTCAGCAGGAAGAGTACTACTGCTTCTAGAACAGATTTAGGAATAATACAATTTTGACACTATATTTTTGCAACTTCTTCCTTTTTGAGATGCCTTGGAGAGGGCACAAAGTTTGGCAGGGACATGCACACTGAGACAAGGATGGGCCTGCTGGTAATTTCTGACAAGGCTACTGTGTGCGGGTAGATTCCTCTGGCTGGTGGCTGTGCCTTCATAATCTCTGAACTAGATGCACAGAAGAGCACCAGCAGCTGAGTACAAGCTGGTTTCGTTTCAATTGAGGACCACCTGTGCTAGCACAACAGTACCTCTGAGCTGACAGGATCCATCAAGAATCAATGGCTCAATATATCACTCTGAAAATGGCTAAACTGAACCCAGGTTCATGCCAGCCCAGGCAGGCCTGCAGAAAAAGGTGTGGATTAACAGACAGATTTCTGCTGTTCCACTGGGGCAGTTTCTGTTGCACTGCACTGACCTGCGACAACATGCGCTGGAAGTATCGTTGTTTCTGTATGATCAGTACAGTACAGACTTGCAGAAAGTGCTTTTGTACTTCTACGCTTTATCTGCACCATCTCTTCATCTCCACTTCAGGCTGGTCTGCTGCAGCAGAGCTGGTAGTTTGTCCCCAGTTGTCCCCCTTTTGTCACCTGTCAGTTTGGCCCTCACTGACTGTAGGCTGGGAAACAATCCCGTGCCGCACCGTCACTGGTTGCACTGCTGCTCCTGGAGGCACTGCAAGGGAAGATGTGGAGGCAGGCGATGCAGACCACCACCAGCCCCCATTAGGACCAGAAGCAGCAAGGGGAAGCTGGAATGGATCCAAAGATAGGCCAGGTGGAGGGAGAAGAGAACTGGCACCAACTGGCCAAAGGCAAAGGGCTGCAGCAAAGAGAGAGCAAGGGGACTGCTATGGAGTAACAACTGGGGACAAGGAATCTACTAAAGCCAGAATAGTAAAAAGGAGAGGAAAAGAACAGCTCTGGCATTGAATAAGAAGAATATATTAACTTCAAACCCCAGACTGAGATCCCTAATTCACTTTGCTGTGAACAAATCCTAGAAATATCCTGCGGCAAAGGGCATCACCCTTCCTATACTGGATGACTCACACACAGCAAGTGGAAGTCCTACACTGGCTAGTAGCTACTCATAGTCTTCCTCATTTTCACTAATGTAACACATCAGAGCCTCAGTAATGGCACAGACTCTGAGGGCATCCAATATCAGATGTGCTACTACTACAGATCTAAAAATTCCCACCAAGCAATGATACTGGTGTGTCAATACAGTTCTTCTATAGAACTTGCTCTTCAGCTTTGCTTTTTTAAGACCTACAAAAACCTGTTAAAACAAATTATCACAGTGTGTGACAAGCAGCCTTACTTCTTACACTTACTAAATTTAGAATGCTTTATTTTGGATTTAATATTCTTTCAAAGAGCTTTTTGCAAGTAATGAATATAAAGTAGACAGACTGTACTTGTTTCTCAGGGAGACAACTTAATTCTAGTCCCAACATTTAAACTTCACTGAAAGAAAATTCATGAGACTCACGGTGCAAGGAATAAATTGGATTTCCACCCCCCCCCAGATACGCTCTTCTTTAAACAATTGCAATTAACAATTTGGGAGACATGACTTAAGTCTGCATTGACTCAACTCCGGTAAATCATGAGAGAATGACTCTATGGAAATCATTATGTGCCAGCAACCAAAATATGATATTTTCTTTTCTCTGTAGGTAAACCAAGTTCAAAAAGTAGCAAGTGTGATGGCAAAAGAAATTCTAATATATGGAAAAAAGTAAATATATCCAGACAACATTTTTGCAAAAACAATGATCAATACTGAATTTAAAATTTAACTATTAATGTTATCAGTATTAAATATTTTGAAAATATGGCAAAGCAAGTGTAATTATGTCAGGTTACTGTGAAAAAGGAGGAAGCAGTAAGCAATTACTTCATATTATAAAAACATATACATATGTTGAAAAACATGAAACCTTTTTCATCCTTTGCAGCTAGTGATGTTATTCTCACGTGATGATTACATAATTCAGTGAAGATTGATTTAAAAATATTTAAATTGCCACATCTCAAAAGAAGTATAATTATCAATTATTCATGGAAACCATTTTAATGAGATCTCTGATAAGACCCCTCCTCCAAAACTCATGAGAAATTAGTAATGCTGGTTTTTTCAGAAAAAAAACTAGAGCTTAGCCTGCCCACAGCTAACACACACTGCTCTTACCAGCAGATGCCTGACTGAAATGCAGAATTTCTGAGACATTTCACAAATGTAGTTCTGGGGAACCAGTATGACATCTACATTTGTTCCTTGGAATAAAGTGCTCTGTCACCTTCATATGATTATTAGAATAAATTATTTTCTACGCTGCACACTTACCTATAGCCCTCTCTTTAACACATGGCAGATGCCAGAGATAATACCTTTCATAGCTTAATAACTTTACCACAGGCATCTGCAGCATTCAGGGTTTTGTTGGGTTTTTTTAATACAGCAAGAATGGGGCAGTCCCAGGGAACACTAAAGGATCTGACGTAACCATATCTATTTACCTAGATAAAATTAGCAAGTTCTCATGGTGGCTGTAACATGCATACATACATGCCTGACATGTCAGTGTAGACTACAGGTATGTATGTATGTATAGAAATAAACATTTGGCTTTGAACGTATCTGGGGTAAACATATGCTGGCATTTATGAATAGAAGACTATACTTACTATCACTATACATTAAAATTACACGTTTTCATTTAGCTACTCTCTAAATAGCTGAAAGCACACAAATTAGTTAATCAGTTTTAGGCGAGTATAAGTAAACACACCGCTAAATTAGGTAAACATACTTACTGCAGAAACTATCAGGAATCCTCCAGAATGTCAATACAGGTCATTAGTGCAGTTACGTACGTAAAATACGTCTTGTTCCTGATGAATTTTCAGGAATGGCATTTTTATAATGCTTTAATCTCTTGCAGTGCTCTCTATTATTCAGCACAGAAAGAGGCCTTTCTAAAAGGCAGCACCGGGATAAACAAACAGCAACAGAGAGCTGAAGAGAAAGACAGACACCATGGCCTACTGACAGATTCTTCCCCTACAAGCTGACAGGATGCCTCATGCACTGAGATTCAGTAACTTTAAATATGCAGAAATGCTTTCTTTCCAAACACACCGCAATATCCTGGCTCCAGGCTCACACATTTGCTGAAACCAACTGCAATGCATTGAAAACGTGTTCCTTCAACCTGGAGCTGCAGTGCTCCCAAGCTGTCAGCACAAACGTATGTTAAAAGCTCCTGACTGCACAAAAGCGAGCATCATGCAGAAACCATTAAAATATTAAAGACAGACAATACTTACTCCAAGGTCAGCCCTGGAATTTGTAGCCTTTCCCGCTGGGCTTTCATTGCTGTTATGTGTTACCACACTCTATTGTAATCATGACACACATTCACGGGCAGCATTCTGGCGATGACAGGGAGCCAAATGAACCACTATAAAGGAATGGACTAAGGATCTCTCGGGGGCGGGGGGAGGACCGCAAGTTGGGGTCCTTCCACCTCTAGCTATCACGAAGAGCCGCAGGCTGCCTCTCTCAGGTTAGTGGCAGCGCACGCCGCGCCGCTTTAGCGGAGCGAATGGCACCTTCAGTTGTGCACATCAAGTAATTCATCCCCGGAATTCCGCAGCAGCAGCCACTGCGCCGACACACACACACACACACACACACACACACACGTTGCACCTCAGAGGATGGAGTGGTCCCCCTCGCTACGCCAGCCCACCGCACAAAACAGATGCTATGCTTAACACAGTTTCTCTCGGCAAATGTCCAACATTCGCCACCCCCTTCCATCCTGCCGAACAGGATTGAGCCATCCTCTTTAAGTCACATTATCCCTTTCCGTGGTAAACAGACAGTTTCTGCAGTAATAGAACAGCAAACTGCTGAATGAAAAACAGGCTCTTCTCCTTTAATGGAGAAAATTAACTGCCAAGGCTTTTGAGAACAAATACATTCTTGTAACACAAAGGTTAATACAAAAGGAGAAGTCATCGTTTGGTTCTGTCACATCTGCACCTCAATTTTAAAGGGAAATCATCTATAGTTTATATTAAGGGTGAGAGCCAAACCTAGAAATAGCAGAAGTCTATTAATTTCAGTATTAAAGGTAGGATCACTTAAAAGTAAACCACTACACAACACTTCATATAGACAGTTTATTATCAGTGCTGCTATGTGGGATTTTGGGTGTAATTTAATTATATACCTTTTTTAGGCACTCTCTCTTATTCTAGGATTACTATTTTAATAAACATATACTGTGACTTGTTCCATGAGGAGCAGCATCTTTTTCAATGCTCTACAAAACACCAGAAAAGCAAAGCACAAGTACTTATTTTTAGTAATTAAAGAGCTAGAATATTTTATCTCACCCACCTACTTTTCTTGTACACAATATGATAAAGTCAACCACATGATTTTATTTCTGCCAGAGTTCTGGACCTGCTCTATGCATGGACAACTTCCACAGACTAGTCAAAAGACAGGACCAGACTAAGCTGCTGCTTTTTGGGTCCTTGGCTTAGTTTGGGAAGACATTAGTGAGTTCACAGGTACTAGGTTTCAAAAGACAGAGGGAAATCCAGTTATGGAAACTGCTGAACTGGATTTAGTGGACTTGACTGCTTTTTCAACCACACAGTAAAAAAGAATAATTAAATTATCAAATATATCTCTTACATCTCCTACATATTTCTACTGGAAGGTATTTAAAATTTATACTATATATTATCTGGAGCCTTCATTTAAAGACATTGAAAACAAACCTAAAGGACACACAGAACCATGCAATTGAATTTTTAAAACATAACAGACACCTGGATTCTGAATGCTAACTTGAGATCCCAGCAAGCATCCTGTAAGCAATCTCTGTAAGTGAATTCTAAATTCTCCTACCTCCCAAAAGAAAGAGAAAGAATGAAATCTGAGGAGTTAAATTCCAGTTCATTAACCACAACGGGTGAGTGCACAGATTTGCAAGAGCACAAAGATCAGTTAGGTGCCCAACTCTGAACAGCACTTTCAGACAGGGTTTTCAAATTTTACTCAGAATACAAGCAAAACATCAATTTTTGAAGATATTCTCAAACTTGAAAAATACAGTACAAGAATCAACTGTCTAACAGTCAAACAACTCTGACACTGAAACTATCTAGTAAAGGTGCCCATGCCTACAGGTTTTTTCATTATTGAGTTTGGAGACAACCATTTAAGAATAAAAATTCAACAAGAGAGCAGCAGAGTATGGGGTACTACAGCCACAGGTTCCTGGCTCTGTCTTAGCTGCCAAGAGCAGGCAGCTCCCTATTCCCATTGCATAGCACCTCTTAAACGAAGATCTGTTCCCCTAAAACTCCTTTGATAAAAGTATCTTTTGTACGTAATACTTCTTCAGTTGCTGAAAAGTTCTTTTTCTGATGGAGAAAGAAAATTGTGACAGGTAAACTGTGACTGTGTGCACACCAGACATGTACAGTTTTAGATAAGCCTTAAATGATGGTCAAAGGGCTTAATGTAGTGGATACAAACCTTTCGTTTGGTGCTTCATTCTATTAGCTACGTAAGCATATGCACATGTAGCACCAAAGTACTATTTGTTGTTCTGTAAAACTGTTAACTTTTCATTGAAGGCACAAAGAGTAGAAGCCAGCAATGACACCTCGAAGAGGACAGCCAACTCCAGTGAATCAGGATGGCATCAGAACTGTTTCTGTAAACAAACTAGCAAAAGGACTAGCTCTGGAGGTGAAGGTGTGCTTCCACCAAAATTGCAACACGAATTTTACACACTACTTCCATACAGCCAATTTTACTGCTGAGGCGAACAGCAGTCCACAACAAAGGCACTTTTTCTGTTTGTTTTTTCCTCCACATGCAAAGGAATAGTCTGTCACTAAACACTACTTTGTGAAACACTACAGTTGGCCATTTAGTGCATTTTACCTGCAGGAAGACAATACCAGCAGCCTGTCTTGTCTAAAAGGAAACTGAGTCAGGTACGGGTGCTTAAACATAAATCTAAGGGATATTTTGTGACCATGATAGCTCAATCTTTCCTAAGCTGACTCATGCAAGCACCTTGCATTACATTAATGGTAAATTATTCTAAACTGAGATTGAGCTATAGCTTGATCTTGAAGATTCTTCTTCTATACATTTTGCCTGATCCAGACAGAAGTTTAGAAAATCGTGATTTACTGAAAAAGAGAGGTGAATCCAGAGTACGAGATCAATTTTTTTTCACTGTCGCAGTCTTACAGTTTTTTGCAGGAATAAACAGGATCTGCTTCACGCATCTAGGAGCAAAAAACTGCAGCCATTTAATTAGATGAAGCCTTGCAAGTGAAAACTGACTTCAAGTTTCATCAAAACATCTGTCTGCTCTTAATTTTGCACTGCTTAGATTTCACCTCACCAACACAGCATTGAGGAAGGAAGCAGAAGTTAAAAAAGTAGGCTTATTGTATTACAAAAGCTAAATGTAGATTAACCTGAAAATGCTGGCAGATGTTGCCTATTTTGACACAACTTCTGTAAAGAAAATTTCTCATCTGGAAAGAATTCCAAAAAAGAAGTCACTAACAGCACTAAAGAGCTGTAAGCACTGTAATTCCTTCACAAATGCAAACCCTGGTCTCCTCTTAGCTAGTTCAAGAGCAAATTTTAAAAGTAAGATATAAGAAAACATGGCTCAAATTATCCATTTACATCCTTACTGAGGTCCCTCTGGTTTAGTAATCTCAGACACCTGGTCAAAACCAAGCAAAACCAGAAAAGCCCAGAGGAATGTTTATTTTCCTGAAACACAAACCAGAAGGATGTTCCATAGCACAGTTGTAAATGTTGTATGCTTTCAAAGCCTGTCTCTTCTGCAGATGTTGACTATTCTTGCTTTTTCCCCTTAAATAATGGTAACACAATAATACCATTAGCAATGCAGGTGCCACCGGTTTTCATTACTCTGTAACATTTAACAAGAATTACACTAAGATAATTAACGAGTCAGTCCTTTGGTTCTGCATGCACTCTTGGCTAATGCTTTCCAAAGGTATTCAAGGGTTAGTAATCAACTCTCAAAGAATAATGACACCTTTCCGTCATAGTCCTTAAACAACAGACCATTTCATCTGAATTCCTGTCATCTGATCTGTTTAGCACACCAGTTCAGACATTCGTGCACTCGACACAGCTGCTTCACTGCTAGCACCACAGTATATAAAGAGGTTCTAGCAGGAATGATGCAGAAGCAGTTGAGTGCATCACTGCTTCCTGGCATCAGTGAGATGCAAAACCCAGCACAAGAGAAATGGAGTGAAAAACATACACACAGTATCTTCTTGCATTCTTTCAATACAGCATGCCTGGGCATACACACAGAAAAAGTCTGAAATATGAATCTTCCCATTTGTTACCTCTGCCTGAAGTCAACAGACTGACCAACACAATGCGTATGAAGCAAATCTCACGCTTCAGCTATCTGCCAGAAAACACCAAAAAGTATTCATCATATTGATCTAACTGGCCAGTTTATTCAGGGTTGTTTGGCTACTTCCTACTTTCCCCATAAGTACTTGAGATAGGTCACAGCTAAGGAAGCAATACCAGATGGTAGAAAGCAATTCTTTTTCTTAGATCCCTGTCTGATATGTCTCGCCCATATGCTCAAACTCACAATAATTGCCCAATTTACAAATGCAAGGAATATTTCATCTTGGTCAAATTACACAAGGAGGAGGAGGTGGGCTGTCCTGTTGGGTTTCCCTGGGGAAGAGAGGAGGTGGATGCGAATGACAGAAGGTGTCTACGTTCACCCACACCCAAAAGCTCAGTTTGCACAATGGGCTCAGCATGGCAAGCAGAAATAAACTCCTTGTCCCTGCAGGGTAGCGGGTAGACTTTGGTAGAACGTGCATGTCCCTGGGTTATCTGTGTTCAATACATGCCAGCACAGAGCACTATGAACTCCCAGGGTAAGGGCGTGACTGTTTGGTACGCCACGACAGAAAGACATACTGGACAACCCCTTCCAGCCCTAAGTTCTATTGAGCTTCAACATAATGGATCTATTGCCATTTACAGGCATATCCATAAATCTGACACCAGTAAGCAATTTACAATAACACATTTTATTAATGTGTCACTGGAGTACACGGTAAAAGACTAGGTGGTCTTGCAGAACATGCCAGAGTCTATTTAGAGCTCTAACTCTTACTCTTCTGCAAGGGACTTGTTTTAAAATTATAGTTCTAAAAAGCACTCTATTAAACTCAAATATATTTTAATAACTTTTTATAAATTAGTTGCGTATTCTGCTGATAGCTCCATGGTACTGTCTGTATTACTAAAAAATGGAATGGATCAAAAGAACGTGTTTATCAGCAATGTTAATTAAACATTAGAAATAACTGAACAGCTGTAAGTTAACCCAGCAACTGGTTGTCACATTGAACATCTTAACTAAAACCAATAATCCTAAAGCATTGCAGAAAAAAGGAATCAACAAACATCCACCAGCCAAGATCTGGCAAAATCTCTCTGCAAACTCTCTCGCCTTCATTGCTCCACAGTGAGTTTCAACAGGTAGTTCTTAAACTTTCCCTACAGCCAGGATAGCCTCCCTGTGTGTTGAACAGATGCATTTTAGTTAAAGCAGGACTCATACTGACTGGCCCTGCAACTTTGAGAGCTCAAAAGACACAAAAAAGTAATGAAGGTATGAGTCAAAGAATGAGAGATAAACTTCTCTATTCTTTGTCTAAATAACATCTGAACTGTTACTATAGATGACACCAGCAAGAGGTGTTAGAGGTGTTAGCAAACTGTTAAAGCAGCCTTCTCGTATTCCACCAACCAGTCTCCCATCTCCTTTGACTAGGCAGCATCATTTTTGCACCTGCCTGTGAAATCTCGAAAATAACATCCCATACAAAATCAATACAATGGCACAGCACGTCCTTCGCCAAATTTTTTTTTATGGAAAACTCCCAGAGCAGCTACTTCAGATTTGGACAATCTCCTACCATATTTCACATTCTGTAAGAACAAAAAAAAAATTAAAACAATAATTAGAAAGCAATAAAAATAGCTTAACCAATACAGTCTCTTGTTGACAGACTTTAAGCTACTACTAAAACTGTAAAAAGCTTGAGAAATTACATGTTAATAATAATTTTGGTCTCAATCCGCACTGCCTTTCAAGAAAAAAAAGCATTAAAAAATTAGAGGCAAAAATAGATCTACTTTTTGAGGAGTCCTAAATTACACAAGGTTTAAACAGTTGTTCTTTTTAAAGCCAAGACCTTGTTACACAGGGATAACCCAAACCCAAGCTCTTAATGAGCATTTGTTTATCTGGTCTTCATTTAAGCTATATTTCAGTGCTAACTGATGCCATTTAACTTTCCTGTATGTATTTTTTCATCAAAAGAATGAAAACGTAAAAAACCTCGAACACATAAAACCCATCGATTGAATAGTCTTTTAAGACCATGACAGGATCTGAGTATCTCCTTCAAAAATTTAAACACAAATAGGAAATTTCATGATTCCATAGCCCAGCCTGTGGCTGGATTCGGGTGAACCTTACACCCCTCTATCAACAACTAATATGTACCTACAGAGTTACCAAGTTCTGTTTTGGCTGGTTGATAACTGATTCATTGTAAAGGCCCTATCGTGCACACAAATAAATATATGCCTGCAGAAGAGTCTCCCCAACAATTCTGTAAGGCTACCCCATGTATGCTTCAATTTTTATTTTTTTTAATTCACCTTCTGGTTCTCTTTGTCATTAGACAAACAGGGGTAGGCAAGTGTTCCAAATGCAGGTGAGCAGCTGAAAGAAAGCCACCAGTCTTTCACAAAAGAAAAGCCTCAAGAAGTTTGAAGGCTGTGTCTTTTGATCTGTCTTATGCTTATGTAAAGCCCTATACATATTTCCACAAGGAATTCTGTCATTACAGACAAGTACAAATTAATAACATTGTCCACTATGAGACAGTATTTTCTTCCATGAAAGCAGATACTTAATATATGGGATCAAGTTTCAGCAGAAAGTTTGGGCAAATAATCCTGCGGACATAATGACAATAAAGAGAGCTAGAAAAGTCAAGCAATCATATTTTCCTCCTCCAAGAGAGGTCCATTATACCTATAAAACCTATCACTCCAGTCAGATGTTTGTCTCATCTGTTCTTAAAAACTGACAGCAATTTCACAACACTCCCAGGAATGCACTCCTCTGCTTCATTGTTTAGACACTGCCTCAGCCGTGTCTGAGATGAATCACCCTGGTTTGAACACACTACATCTTGCTGTACACCCCAATAACACAGAAAACACTTTTACTTCCTACTCACGGCAGATGTTCCACACACTGGAAAACTTGCATGAACATGCCTCAGCCTTCCCACCTCTAAAATAAATAACCCCAGTGTCGTAAATATTTTTCTATATACCATATCAAATTTTCAAAGCAGCTGAGAGTTGTCATCTGTTTCCAGCTGATCCACCTCAACATACAGTACTCCAATATAAGTAAGTAAGTAAGTTCTGTGTAAGTAAGCCTTGTAAGTTCTGTGTGGGATAAAATAATGCTGCATGCTTTTTAACTCAAAATACCAGCTTTCCAGCACGGGATACCCCCTGCCCCCCAACAGCAACTGTGGTACCTTAAACCTCACAGATCATTTCTGAAAACTAACACCTACTCAACTATCTTGCATATCTGCAGTATTTTCTACAGGAGTAAGAAGTTCTATTTTACTTGCTGTATTTTCTCCAGGTTGTCAGAACAATTTTGAAACCGCATACTATTCTTCAACATATTTAAATTCTTCCCAGCTTCTTGTCTGCTGCAAACTTCATAAACCCCACCTATTCTATCACCTACGTCACTAATGAAAAATAATTACTATAGCCAGACAACCAGGTTTATTACACCTGCAGTCCAGTGTAATTTACTGCTTCGTGTTTCTACCCTATAAGCAACGTAGCAAAAGGATCTCTAAAGGGACAATATCCCCCCATGCCTTCACCCCACCAAGACATATTTGCTGGTACGGCTTACTGGTAAAACTTGGCTTTAAAAAAACCCAGCAAAGTTCTGATTTATAGAGCAAGAATCTAAAAGCTTTCTGGATTTAGATATATGTGGGTATATTCTTGGTACTTCTGACAGGCATGTCAACCATATAAGCAGCCATATTTTTAAATGCAAATGAAAATGTTTTACATGTCTCCTAGCAGAATCTAGGAGACAAGCATTCAAAAAATATGACAAAGACCTGTTAAAGCTCATTTTCAGCAGCGTCTCAATAATACTAAGAAGAATCACGGAACAGCTGAAGCTGGGTCTCAAGGCCATACCTACACATGAATGTAAACGTGGCTGATCTAATCCTGTTTCCATCGCATGCTGTGTTGAAGTGCAGTATGTGTCCAGTCACCTGACAGCTAAGTAGTACCATGTAACAGAGGGGAAAAAAGCATTCCCAATGTCCATGTTCCCTGCACAACTTTTACAAAGGCACAAAGAGCTTTTCATTCAGGCTAGAACAGCAGGAACTTGCTTGTTTCCAGCAGCACGCTCAGCCCCATGTCAGGAGCACCTGCAATAGCATGTTTGTTTCAAATACCATGCTTGCCTTCACTGCTTAGGGGCATGACCACACTAAACATTCATGAGTGAAGCCACTGGGATTTGAGGAAATGTGATTCTACGCAATCACACTGCTTTTTGCACTGTGGCAGTCAACACACAATGAATATAAAGTAAGAAACTCCCTGTGTCAGCCTTTTAGACTCCCTTGCTCCCTGTGGCAGTTATCTGCTACCCTTTTCAGGCAAGCATGGCAATAATGCAGATCCACTTATCCCCAGCACCCTTTCTGACTTTTTCACATGCCTGTGAGATCTGTTCCAACACACCTCATTAAACCTCACAGGTCTAAGCTTGACTGGCTTGCTAGGAAAAAACGTGACAGAGAAGTGGAAACCCTACAATATTTGGGAGAAAAGACAGGACAGAGATGACAGAGAAAAGCACATAGATGGAAGGAATCTGTGCTAATGCCAGGTTGGCTGCTGCCTTGACTCAGTGAGCAAAGACTCGTTAAAGACTACACAGAGGCAGAGCTCGTTGATTAGCTCTTGTGGAACAGAACAGTATCATGCCAATGCAATATTTTCCTTCTCCAAACCTGCAAAAGAAGAGCTCTGTCCTGCTGCCATCGAACCCCCGCTTTGCTTTACAGACTGCCACAGAAGCCACCCACCTTCCTGCTGCCCATGCTTTTGGCTGAAGTAACCTATCAGTTTCTGCAAGCCCAGACACAACGGCGAGCCATCAACCTCTCCGCAAGAACGGCACGTGCTGCCCGCCCCTCGGTTTACTCCCAGGAGCCATCACCCATCCTCCCATACACAAAGCATCTGGCAACCAGATTCTTGGCATGCCTACCGCCATACGAAAACTGCAACCACAGAGTGAGTTCTGCAAGCCTAAACCTGTGTCAGGACCTCTGCCCCAGCTCTCCACTGCTCTATCCCAGAGAACACACCTGCAAGGAAGGCATTTGGCTTTACACAAAGGCTGAAAAGACAAGTGGAAAACCTTCAGCAAAACAGAGAGTGCAAAGGAGACTGCATTCAGTCAACAAAACTTCATAAGACAGTAAGCATGACCCATAACTCCCATGGGGAAGGGAGGCAGCAGATAGTAGGGTGGAAGGAAGTGAACAGGATTCAGAAGTTTTAGATAGAGACAGAAGTGGTGGTAGGGGCAAGAATGGCCACAGTCACAAACATGATGCCATATGTTCACAAAAAAAAAAAAAAAAGACACAGCCAGTACAACCTAACTACAGAGCAAGCAGGCAACACTCCCAGCTATGGCCAACAGAGGCCCCGCTGCCACGCTGTCATCTGGCTGCTTTAAAACTTACAAGTCTGTCTATGGACACATAACTGCAGGTACCAAATACAACAATGTCCTTTATGATAAGCAACAGTAATGGTTTAGAATATTGACAGTAATAAAAAATGTTCAAGTCTGTATTTTATAGGAAAGAATGAGGGGAAAAAATACTTCCCTCCTCCTCTGAGACAAAACAGAAGTGGTTCACTGGGATTTCACGACTGTCATTCATGACATCTGTAGAAAGTCAGCCTATACTTTACATAATGAAATGGCAATAATATTGAAAATTTCAAGGAGAAAATCTGTAATCGCAGAATGCCTAACTGAAGATGCAAGGCAGGCAGATTCCTGATGCTCAGCAACTGCCTCTTTTTTTCTGAGAGCAGATATTTAGAATACAAGTGAGACTACTGGCACCAGAGGAAAAAACATACTGTGTAAAAAAACCTGAGTGCTCCTTTTCTTAAGGTAAAACCAAACATTTATTTGTAGTCGATACCTCACCTTTAACCCCCATCAAAAAAACAAACAAAAAAAAGAAAGGAGGAAAAAACCCTAACCTCTCATTACAATTCTTTAAGCCCAGCACAGGTTCATCAAGACATGACGTACTCTTCCCAGAGCCCCACTAAGACCTCAATCCTACAGAGGCTAAATAAGGGTGCGCACACTAGAAATTGCACAGCCACTCTGTAGATTAAGAGATTATTTAAAAGTTTGCAGCATCAGTGCCAAAAAAAAAAATTAATTCATTGATACAACACACAGCAGCCCAGATCACGCAATTCATCAGGACATTGCAATTCCTTTGTGACCAGCAGTTCTTTTTAACAAATTTTAGACATTCCTTAACTGAAGAAAACTGAACTTCCTGAAATTAATGACACTGGGGAAAAAAAACCGTGAACAAGAAGCTGCTTCAGTATGTCAGGTTTTCAAGGTTTACTATTAGAAATTCAGGATGTGCTGACTATCAGTGATTACCCACACGATGTTCTTCTGCCAGTTCTCTCAATGCGTAATTACTTTCTCAGGTAGCAGAATAAAACAGGCGGTTATATGGTCATTTCTTCTTTTAGTGTATAGGATACAATTTTGAAGCTTTACTGGAACAAAATCAAAGACAAGTAATTCTACTCACTGAGAATGCAACTTCTGTTCACAAAACAAACAAGAAGACACAGCCAATGCTGATTTTAAAACACTTATATACATCTATCACATTTGCCATTGACAGACAGAATTCAACCATACAACTATTGCACTCACACACTAAGTTACCCCTAGACCCTACCCTGATGCTTAGATATCATTACTCCCTTGCCTCAGCATCTCTCATTTCCAGCCATTAAATTTCCCCAGCATTTTCTGTACACTTGCTCTAAGCTTTGCTGCTTCAGTGTACACAGAAACACTGCAAACACCACCAACTGCTGGTTCAACAGGTAAAGTAGGATAAAAGGTCAGAACCCAGACACAGGGTGAGCAGTTCAGTGAAAAAGACCACAAGAAGAGGTTGCTCAGGGGCAGAGACTGTCACATGGAACAATCAAGAACATTAGGACAGCCAATTTGTCAGGCCTCCATCCCATTACTCTTTTGTGCTTCATTTTGTCAGGCTGACTATTCAAGTCTTAGCAGTGAACTGATGAGACCTTTATTGTTGTTTCTCTGTAGAGATTCAGTTATTTTAGCACTTTGGCACCTCATTTCACATCACCAGTAACCCATCAGCCATGAGATCTGGATCTCAAACCAGGTTGAACCTCATGTGTTATAAAATAGTTACTTGCATGCATAAAAATATTTTAAACTATCCTACTGCACAAACATTTTTTACTTTAGGCAAAGCTTGGAGGCACCCAGATATTTGATCTTCTTTGCTTCCACCAAGAATCATGTGACTCTCCCATCCTCAAACTCTGCAGCATGCCTACAGAAACACAGCTTGACCATAGAGGCTGATTTAATTTTGATCTTTTGCTGTGGCTTAAGTTTGATCACTATTTTGATAAAGAACTACTTAAGATTATTTTTCATTGTTGACCCTGCCAAGAATTGCCTAAGCAGCTGAAACAAAATTCCAACAGGGCAGAGTACACTGTGGAGAAACATGGTACCTGGCCACTTTACATTACTTAGACACCACAGCAGTCACAGAACAACAGTAGATAAATGCCATGTTACACAATTAAGCTTTAAAGTAACATCACCGCATTTTCTGGGCATCATTTCTCCAGGGAGGAAAGTTACTTCTAAGAATTTTGTTATGTATCTGAATAGTTTTCAAATACACAAAAAAAGTCATCACATCACTATCTGACTTTTTTTGCTTGTGTAGATAAATGTTGTGTCCATGTACACACACACAAATAGGTGTGCATGAATTTACCAGTAAAAAGGTATTAAAAAGCTTTAAAATACCCTCACATAGTGTACATAATTTTTCACTGAAAAGGGACATGATGAATCATATTAAAACAGATCATTCCTTTCTCTAACATGTGGTGTGATAAATCATAAAAAGAGGACGTAACTGGATAAAATCGACACATACACTAGTAAAATCTGAGTCCAGAGAGAACTGCAGATATACATAATACTATTAATACTGGTTTAAATGAAGCAGGGATGCAAATTGTGTGCAAGCACCAAAAAACCACTAAGGAACAACATTAAACAGAAAGGCCTGTACTGTTAGCCAAGGACACAGCCAATAGCAATAAAACACCAAAGGACGTGTTGTTTACATCTAAATCAGGCCTGTGCTCTCCACAGCACAAAGGTCTTGTTTGCAGAAGACCGTGCACTGACAACAGGAAGGTGGCAACAAGGCTACCCAGCATGCTGCATGTACCACAGCTCTCCCCGTCAGCCCAGCCCAACTTTAAAAGAAGGAAACACGGACAATGAGCAGCACACTCGCACAGAATTTATGGAGGCTGAAGTAAGCAAGATTGTGATGTTACAGCAGCTGTTGGCTCCTAAATCATACAAAACACATAACCAAGTTTGTCATTGTCAACCACAAGGAATCCAAGAGATGCAGAGGAGAAAAAATTCTGCTCAGTGACAGCAGTAGAAAACCCTTGAAAGTTGAGGATAGAAACAATGCTAGTAACGACACTAAAGAATATGCAACTTGAGAACTAAACACAGGCTATGGAGAATATCGACTGGAGCACAATCCGTCCATACTAGAATGGAGAAATTCATAACCTGGCAACAATAATTAATCTACTCCACTCTCCAAATTTAAGGTAACAGGTCACTTATGAACATAGCCAATTTTTTATGATGTAGATGTCTACGTGCATATAGAAACTGTCAATCAAATTTCAGTTTTGTTCACCTGCATGACATGGGTCACAGAGCTTTCTTCCTCTTTTTTTCCACATTACAAATTATTCCCACTTTTTCTCTAAGGGTAACCAACAGTCTTTATTTTTCATTGATAAAAAAACTTTCTTACAAAATTGTTTTTACCTTTCTTGAAACTTACCTAATCAAGCATCTAAGCAAGCAGAGCTTTTAACTACTGTTTCTCTTGAATTCTTGGCTGGTCACAACATCTTATGTTGCTATTGTCCAAGGGTATCAACTGTTTCATTGAACTGCATAAATTAATTTCATGAAAATTCTGTGACCAACTTTGACATTTGTGCAAGCAGATTATATAACTGCAGGTACTGATCTTGAGTCCGTACTTTATGATTACTGAAATTAGTTTCAGAACTGTAAGGAGAAGGACAGATGCAACAAAAATAAATACATCAAAGCAACACCTCTCCAAATCAAATGGAAATTGAAAAATCAAACAAAAGAAGACAGAAAGAGAACAGATTTAGTCTGGAAAAGAAAGGAATTTTACTTCTAGGGAACATACTTTAAGCACTGAGGCTCTGATGAAAGGAGAAACTGCCTCTACTTACTCACTTCTTCTCATGTATTGCTGTTCCTGAAGGCCCCTCTCCACCTCAGAGAAGTCCATTGTAAATCTTCTTTTAGGAGAAGGGCATTTTAAATCAGAATGTACTCGTTCAAAGCTGAGTCTGATTTTTTTTGCCACAAGCTTTGAGTTCATGTCCTCTCTGTCTATAAAAACTTCTCATTTTTCTGAACTCTGCCAGTATGTAAGGAAACAAATCAGGATAAGGACACTCACACCTTAAATTCAGTGATGGAAACTCACCTGCTGAACACACACTGAGAGACCATCTGTGGCTACCTACTTCAGCTAGATACACTATGAATGTCTAATGGATAGGGATGTGTAGATGCTTTCAGGCATTCCCTGGCTCATAAGAAGATCTGTGCACTTCACAAACAGCAACACCTAATTCTGATCAAATTAAATCCGTATTTCTGAGTCTGGCTTAACATTAAGCACAAGTATCTTCCTTGATATTACAGAATCACAGAACAGTCTGAGCTGGAAGGGACGCACAAGGATTATCAAGTCAACTCTTTAAGTCAATGGCCCATACAGGGATCAAAACCATACCCTTGGTGTTATTAGCACCATGATCTAACCAGCTGAGCTAGGGTCACAGTTGGAAGTGTTTGGTGAAAATAAACAAATCAATAAAAATATTCTACTGAGATATAAATAACAAATTCCCATTGCGGCAGTATGCAAAAATATACTTCAATATAATTTTCCAATGGACCTGCAAAGTGGGGTACTAACAGCAATGCAGGTTAATAATCATGTTAAGCTTACATAACGTCAGTTTTACTGCTGGAGTCAGCCTGAAAGCTCCCATCTATTCATCCTGCCTCCAAGCCACCACACCCTGCTGCCAGAAAGAAAGGCGTTTGTGCAGTTGGGCAATTTAACATGCTGAAGAAACTGCATGAAACTAGTTGCAACCTGGATCAATTCTGCCTGTGTCCACAGAAAGAGTTGTGCCAACACAGCCAGGGGGTGCTCCGAGCATGGAAAAGCTCATTTCTTAGTCAACCAGCACTCTTTATCTCTGTTTCTGCCAACTATGCTAAGATTGCTCACCCCTGAAATAGCTCTCTCTGTCCTGCTTAAAGCTGCGTCCTTGGCATGACATTGGGTCTGAAGCACTGAAAGACAGTGTGATGTGCCTACCTGGAACTGTTCAGGACCTCTAGATGTCTATGCCAACGAGAACACAGGACTTTTCACATTTTGAAATTCAATCTTCATGTAAACATTTATATAATATGCAAATACAGCAGCCAACACAGCCCCTGATGCCACAGCCATTGCTAACCTCAGCAGTATGAACCCTCTTAATTAAGCACTATTAAAGTTATTTTAAAATACCATTGTATTTGGTTTGCATGGCCTAGTTTTAGTAGCAGGGGAGCTACAAGGTGGCTTCTGTGAGAAGCTGCCAGAAGCTTCCTCCACGTCTGGCAGATCCAATGCCAGATGACTCCAAGACAGACCCGCCGTTTGCCAGGGCTGGGCCAATGAAATTATGTTAACACCTCTGTGATAACAGATTTAAAAAGGAAAAAAAAAGTTACTGCACAGGTGTAATTGCAGCCAGAGAAGAGCCAAGAGAGAACATGTGAGAGGAACAGCCCTGCAAACACCAAGGTTGGTGAAGGAGGGACAGGAGGTGCTCCAGGCACCAGAGCAGAGGCTCCCCTCCAGCCCCTGGTGCAGATCATGGTGAGGCAGCTGTGCCCCTGAGCCCGTGGAGGTCCATGGGATACAGAGATCCACCTGCAGCCCACGGAGGAGACCCACACTGGAGCAGATGGATGCCTGAGAGGAGGCTGTGAACCTGTGGGAGGCCTGTGCTGGAGCAGGGTCCTGGCAGGGACCTGCAGACCCATGGAGAGAGGAGCCCACGCTGGAGCAGGTTTCCTGGTAGGACTTGTGGCCTTGTGGGGGACCCACACTGGAGCAGGCTCTGCCTGAAGGATGGCACCTTGTGGAAAAAAAACCACGCTGGAGCAGTTCATGCAGAATTGCTGCTTATGGGATGGACTCACATTAGAGAAGTTCATGGAGCACTGTCTCCCATGGGGGAGACCCCACACTGGAGCAGGGAAAGGACTCCTCACCCTGAGCAGGAGCAGGAACAATGTGATGAACACACCATAACCTCCATTCCCTGTCTCTCTGTGCCACTGAGAGGGGAAAGGTAGAGCCTGGGGAGGACGGAGTGGTGTGGGAAGGTTCTTAATATTTATTTTACTTCTCATTACCCTGCTCTCGTTCTTTTCGTAATAAATTCAATCAATATCCCCAATTCAAGTCTGTTTTGCTTGCGACAGCATATGGTGAGTAATCTCTCCCCGTCCTTATCTCAACCCATGAACCCTTCATTGCATTTTCTCGCTTCTGTCCAGTTGCAGAGGAGAGTGACAGAGAAGCTTTGGTGGGTGTCTGGCATCAAGACGGAGTCAACGTACTACAACCATCTGCAGAAACCTTTAACACTTTAAGCACTTTAACAACTGGATACAATTATGCTGACAAGGTGCTGCTCTCTACTATACTTTATTAAAGCCTCAGCAACATTACAGAAAGTGCACTTACATCTCGGTGATCAGCTAAAACAATATGTATGTGAATGCAACTGAGGTGACTGCACTGCTCTCATTTTTCAGATTTGGAGTAAAATAATCAATAACATTCAGTGTCAAACATCCTAGCAAGAGTAAGCAAGGTCAAGTTCTAAGAGCCACTTTCTGCTTTGGCTGAAGTGAACAGCAGTTTAGCCATTAACTCTAACAGAGGCAGTCTTCTACCCACACAACAGTTTCAGGTTAATATAAAGCACCAAGGACACCAAAAGAATGCACTAAAAACCACTTTCTTTAACTATTTTTCTCTCTGTCACTAAAATACTTAAATAATTAAATACTTGATAAGAAACTAGTTTTCTATTTTCTTGACTTTTCTTACATAATGGATTTGCTTACTGTCTAGCAAAAGATTTCTCATGCATCCAAACCTAAAACAAGAGTCTTTTCCAAGACAGCAGATACCCTATGAATTACAGACTTCTGGTATGCTCTTTGAGTCAGAACGACAGAGCACTTCCCTGCACCTTCCCAGCAGCTACAGTTTCAGTTACTCACATATCTCGCCTACTATCAGTAGAAGCTACACAGCATTATCAAGCTGAAACCAAGTAACTGGCCTCTTGTGCAAGGGCACAGAGTTTTACTCACAATGTGCAAGCGCACAGAGTTTTACTCACAATGTGTTGTCACCTATAATCTACAGAGCTTGTTTCTTCAGACATTTTGTGATATTCTTATCCCAATACTTTCTCAACAAGTTACTAATACAGAAGAAGAAATCAGACAGATGCAAATAAAAAATACAAGCTTTAAAACCAAACAGCTCAAAACCACGGGAGAGTCAAAGCCAAGATTTAGAAATTTGAGCAATGCACAATTAAACTCAGTATCTGAGTACAAGTAACAATTTATACAAGAATATATGGTCTTTATTACCATAATCAAAATAGTAGCTTAAAAATCCTATACATGTAGTAGAACACATCTATTCTTTTTTCCTACCTTCTCATCCACAGGACTGTTCACAGAGTTCCATAAGCATGACAAGTTTCTTTTATATCATTCACAAAGAAATCAGATTTCTTCCTTGATTTTTAACATGCAAAGTCTTTAATACAAAAAAAACCTTGAACATAGAACTTTTTATCCCTTTGGAAATCCCTCACAATAGCTTCTCTAGAAGATGGACATAAAAATGGTGACTGCACAACCCATAGGTTTTCATTTACAATTTTAATTTCTTTGTATGTATTCTAAGGCAAATTAACTGCCACATTTAAGATCCATTCTAACTGCCCTGAAAAGAAGACAAGCCTACTCTAAAACTGTCAAAAATACATACCCCAAACTAAGCACACTAGAGAAAAACTTCATATACTTACAAACTTCCTCTTCTTGGAAGGCTCAACTCTTTCTGCAACAGAAAAAAAGTTACAGTGTATTAGCAATAAAATATTTTAATTGGAAGTGGTCTTTTTGAGACAAGTACCATAATCGTCTCATCCACTCAGTAGCAGAGTTAAAAGTGGTGTTATCGGGACAGTAAAAGATGTTACAGATTTTACATGTACCACCTTCCCCTCTTATTTGAAATATTAACATTAGCATTTGGAAATGTCTAGACCTTTTTGTAGCAGCAATATCAAAATATTTCAAGCAACAGACAGATCTTATGGAAAAGCCTTACAGTCAGCTATGATGCACTGGCAACACTACTAAAATCTGCTAGAGTCACTGACCAACATAAACTAAGTTCTTTCCAATAATCATAATTCGCAAAAGTTGTTAATAACAGGATCACAAGCTGAACAGGTAACCATTGCTACCAAGCTTTCTACACTACATTCTTAAACCCCCAAAAAATTAAGTACATAATAGTTCGGTCCACAATAAATAATTACAATTTATTACAATCTTCTGCAAAGTACTAGCATAACAACAGAAACACTGTTGTTAAACTTTTCTACATCTTTTGCTGGGAACAGCTAAATTGCCAAACTACAGTTTAACAGTTAAACAATTTTTTATGGGATTGACAAGGTAGCCTGCTAGTCAAATGGAAACTGCAAAACAAACATTTTACTATTATTTTAGTGTAGAAGAAAGCCACAAGATCCATAAAGTTTTGCCCATCAGAATCAACCAAAATACATATACCCGTAAGTATATACTATTGTCTACAGTATAAATCATGGAACAGCTGAGGCTGGAAGGCATCTCTAGAGATCCTCTGGTCCAACCTACCCATGGCAGAGCCAATTGCAACAGATTACTCAAAACTATATCCAGTTGGGTTTTGAACATAATTTTGAACATTTTGCAAAGATGGACATCCACAACCTCTCCAGGCAATCTGTTCCAGTGTTCAACTACCCTCACTTCTTTTTATTTCTCACACAAACCTGAATGCTACATCAGTTAAGTCTTCTTTGCAATCATGCCCAGCAGGGAGAATCAACTGCATTCAAATAAAAGGATAACCTGCCTGATCTAGAGGATGAACAGTCAAGATACATTTGTAGTTGAAGGGCATCATGAAAGACAAGGTTGCCTACGCGAATGGTTCAACTTACGTGGTTGGATGCATTTAGTAATTTAATTGCATTCTTTCATGTTTACTTACAATGACCTCACAAAAGGCTGTTTTAAAGTATGTAACAGACACTCAGTTTCCATTCTAGAAGTTATCAAGGGGAGTAATTGAAAAATTCTCTTTCAAAAGTAAATAAACTATATATATGCATTCTGCGTATGTGCACACACATTTATTCCACACAGCAAAGGAAGTAAAGTTATAGGTATTGACCAGAAAACACATATGAGAATACAATCAAATGGACAAAAATAGTTCAGCCAGGCACCTTAGATAAAAGGCCATAAGGGAATGAATAATTATGTATTCTTTAGAGAGTTTTAAATGGTGTGCAGTAAATAAAGCCCAGGCTGCTAACTGAATGATAAGGACTAAAATATCAAGTAGCAGCTCAATTCCTGAGCACCACCCATCCTGTCCACTGAATGAGGAAGGAAAAAATAGTGTGAAACAATGCAATTAGACATCGTAATGCAAAGGCATAGGAGAGCAGAATTAGAGGCCTTGGTAACAAATTCTGGTACTTCCTAGGAAGTTCCAGCAACTGTTCAGAATCTGCAGTTTAAAACATCTTTCAGCATAACATGTGCTTACATACAAAAGAACAGTTACACCTGCATACAATATTGCATTATGAAGCTGAGTAATTCCCCTAAATTTAAAATGTCACATTCATCATGAACAAAATGTAACTGCAAGTTAGAACCCACGTACTTCCCTTTGTCTTTTTTCTGCTTTAATATTTACAATGTCATTGTGTTCTATTTCTAACATATAACTTTAGTTGTGGTGGTAGGCACTGTCATACTGTAATAGACAATGCTTGCGGGAAACCTGCCAAACAGTACAAGCAAGAATCATACGTGGGTTTGAGTCGTGACATGTACTTTAAATTTGTTTCCTATGAATCTGATTTTTTTGTTGTTGTTTTATTCAATCAGAGTGTTTTGGCTGTAGTTCATCATTGTAACAGCACAGCAAATGAGAGTACACTGGCTTCTGTAGATACCTGAAGTCACATTAATTTCTTGGCACATTCTCATGCATGCCATGCTGAAGCACTATTTTCGACTACAGAATGAAGTTCCAAAAGAACAACGGCTCACTGATGAAGATATGAAAAACCTCCAAGACCACCCCATACAATGGAAAAAATAAAGCAAAACCTTAAGTACATAATTCATACAGGATGATTTACGAAACATTGCATTTCTAAGGCTGGATTTTAAAACAATATACATATAAAGGAAAGAAATACTGAAATAAAACAAATATCCTTCCTGGATAATATCTCTATCCTCATTTTTCCTACTATTACAACCATGATGTTAAAATGAAAGGTCACTTCTCTCATGCTTCTCCAGCTGGAGTACCTCCAAGAAAAAAAAGTAACCTAAAGTGTAGTAAACTTAAGCATGTTTTTCTCTCTCAAATCAGACTAAATTATTACAGCTCCTACATGATTTTTTTAGTGTTACTTAGGACTCACCCGCCCCAAAGACTTTTTCACAGCCTGATGGAATTAACAGATTATTGGCTGTGTTACTACAGACTTCTCCCTCCTGAGAAGACTCACCAGCATGATGCTAGCTTTGCAATAGTACAGCATAGCTCCACAACTGGCTCTACACAAACAGGTAGGAAAAGCATAAACATGCTTTACATGGGGTTTACATCTAGCTTATATCTTAGATTAGAGAGATCATTTACTTCCTAGGTATATAAAACACTATTCATACTAAAAACCTAAAGACGACACTTCTACCCTGCCTCTTCCAGCTGTTTCAGTCACAGCCACTAAAACAGGGACGAATGACACCAAACCAAAAGTCACTCAGTTCTTCAGTCTTGCAACGCTCCAGCTCAGATCTCAGTTAAACTCCAAATGACCTGCAACAACTTCAGTTTTCCGGCACTACAGTGTTTCCTTTCTGAAAGCCTCAGCAGAAGACCCAGAAGACCTGTCTGCCCTATTTCCACTGCTCAGCATCCAATGCATGCAGACTGCTGAAGGTAAAACTTGGCAGGGTCAGGACCTTTGGATCACGTACTTAGCAGGCAAGCACCTGGGGCATTAAAAAGAGAAAAAGATGCCTTTGCTACGACTCTGCATGGTTCTCAGTCACCAGCTCTGCCTGGGAGGATCACACTGTGCTCTTTTGCCCTTGTCCTACATGGAATCCTCCTCTGGCCAGTTCCAGTTGGGCTGGTTTCAGGGCTATTTCATTCCACTGCAATAGCACAAGGCAGATTTAATGGACCAGACACTTTTGCCCTTGAGGCCCTGTGTGTGTCTCAAAAACTACTGTCACAAAATATAATAAACCTTGCCTCAAATTTAAGAGATCTGTGCAAGCTGTGCCAAATTGCTATGACGCAGCATTAAGAACCAGGTATACTGAATGTAATTGCAGCTGTCACTAATGAGTTCAAACTCTACTCTGTGCATTTTACTATCAATAACACGTTTTTACAAGAACAACACTTTTCGATTATTTCAGTAATTATGATTCTTCCTCTGGTCCTACACACCTCTAAGACACTTTAGTATGGACAAGCTCAGTATCTTAACCAAAGTGCAGATATTGAGCCTTATAAAAAAACCACACTGAACAAATAGAACACAGTCAACTATATTTTGGGTCAAAGCCTTCACCCTACTAACTAGAAATATGGTTTAAAAAACAAAACTATGTAAATGGATTTGAACGAAAGAGGCGACTTAGAAAACACTAACTTCTTCACATTTCTTATAAAGATTACCAGCAAGTCACAGAAAATTTAAAGTATTGAATTTCATCCCCTATATATAAGGAAGAAAAAATGTCATTAACTTATTGCTTGTTACTGGGTTCAATTTTAAACAACCAATAAAAAGTTGCAACATTCATAAACTACCAAAGGTACAGCTAATATTGTTAACACAAGGTTGGTTTTACAGCCACAGTAAATCTGCTTCATCTTCCAACAATTGCAAAGTTCAAATATTCAAGAAGTCTTTCAGAGTTTCCAGTTGTTCATAACAGTAGTCTGGAAAAGTGCGCCTTTTCAAAACAAATTTTGGTTATGCATTCTTCAGCTGATGAGTATAATAAGATTAATATGAGGAGCTTTTTTTTTTAACACTGTTGCTCTACCCATCCATCATAAACTGTAAACATCTGACAGCTTTCTGGTAACCTGTGTTAGATCATAACAGCTTAAAATTGTAACATTATCACTGCATTAATAACAGCAGGAAGAAAAAGAATCAGCAATGGCACACAATTCACCTTCTTATCATCATCAGTGACAGCAAGACTTACTGCTTTGAGGAACGAATCGGAAGGATTTCTTCTTAAGTAATTACTATGTTTTTGCTGAAGATAAGCTGGGGGATGACAGTAGATCTTGCATTTGGATGTGGCAATAAGGAAAGCAAGCAGTGCCAATAACAAAGTCAAGGATTGTTTCGATCTATCAGAGAAAGGTATTACACCATGCAAAGAGCTTTCTACAAGCTAATCTTGACCTCTTTATAAGATTAATATATCAAGTCATTGCACTAATCCATTCTAAATACCTTCTAAGCAAGGCAGTGGCAGGTTATGCTTTTTATTGTACTGCTTCCAACTTTGCCAGCATTAGGTTCTTTTGAATCACAGAGCAGTGAGGTCTGTGTGGAGACAGATCAACCACAACAAATGACAAGTGTTAGTGTCTCACACCAAATGTGCATCTTCTGCTCTAAGTTTGTTTCTCTGGCAAAGCTGTCTTTTGTTTCTATGACAACTTAGTGTTTCCTGGTTCCAGAAATAGTAAGTCTTTGCCTCAGAAATGTTACTCTATTAACATTAGGGTGGAATTTTAGGAGTGGCTATTGACTCTAAAAATTGCAGTTCAACACAGGATTAACCAATTTTCAAAAAGATGCCAAAAATATGTTGAGGTCTTTCTTTGTCAGTCACAGTGTTCTCATTTGGGTCTGATTTCTCTCAAAACAGGTGTAACTATAAAACTGTTCTTCCTTTCAGATGACCCAAGTGAGTTTGTGTTTGCACCACCACCTTCTCAGCAGTCTGAGTTTTAGTCTTGTCCAAGATGCAATTCTATATCCACTTTTCTCAGGAAAGCTGTACCAATACCTTCTTCACTGGTAATGTAAGCCAAGATCACTATCTTTCCTTTTCCACACTTGCTGCCAAGGAGCCAGGCATTATCATCGCCTAACAGTAAAGTCTGATGTTCTGCCTTTCGGCTGGAGGCTTACAGGTTCTTTCCACTCGTTCAGACGCAGCCACCAGTTTACCACGGTTTTTGCTTGCCTATTGTGTACTCTCACCAATTAAATCACAGATCATCTCTACACAAGCATTTCCATGAACAAAAACTGCCACTTCTGCACTGGCAAGCTCTGGAAGGTAGTTACCACCACTCAAGGAAGATTGCATTCATGGTTGTCCTGTGACAGCAGAACACTCCTTGAGACAAAACACAGCGCTTCTTAATTCTTAATTCTGCACATTCTTAATTGTGCATTTCAAAATTTAAAGATGTTATTCTGCATGATAACTTATTCCCCTCAGACCCCCAAACTTCAAGTCGCAAATTAGCAACACCACCACAGATTGAAATGGAAATATACCGTAGAAGTGAGGAAGCACTTAAGCTCTGACTTGGACAGAAAAAAACACATTTTATCAAATTCAATATTGCGTGTTCTATGCAATTCATTTTTATCTCCTTAGATAACTTTCTCTGCTTTTGTTACAGGCACTGCTGACTGTATCCTTCAAGGAAGAAACATATCCTTGTGTCAGTTCTGTGTTCTGAGATGTGATGTAAAAGGAATATTCAGGTGCTAGACATTATCAATTTAAATGCAAATTAACTGGATCTAAAAGAATGCCAAACTGGCTACATGTAAAAACCATATAATAAAAAGAAAGCAATCACTTTATCACGTGCAAGACCAATTTAAATAATCTATTTTCCTACAGATGAACCAAATCCAACATTAAGATTTATAATCGACTAGACTCAACTAAGAAAATAGCAGTTATATGTGTTTTGCTTTGCATAGTATTCTAGAACTTTTCATATAGCATTAAAAACACTGATCTGTACAGAAGATGAAACATTTCAGAAGGATTCCATGAGCTAACAGTAAGGATTTTCCTATGAAATACACTATAGTCTGAAGACTCTTCAATTGTGGGATTGGTAATAACATTTAGTAAGCAAAAGAACTTTGTTTGCCGTGTTAAACATTGTTTAAGGATACAGTACAATAACACCCCCAACAAAATTTTGAAAGAAATTAACAGAAAACAAAGAAAAACAATTACAGCAGTTTTGGGTTTTTTTACAGAAGACAAAGAACTACAACAGTTTCTTCAGAGAAAGTAGCACGAACCTGAAAAGAGAGTCAGTCACTTGAAGTAGTTTTGAGTATCATCTTGTTGGAAACAGAAAAAATAACCAAACTGACATGGCCAGGAGAAAAAAAAAGAAAGTAAATAACTAAATTAAAAGTGCTACAAACATACCATTTATGGAAATAAAATTCATCAGCACAGAAAATGAGGCATGCCTAGTTTAGCACAACGTAGTCCATAAAACTCAATGCCTCAGGGACTTACCAAACCATCACCAAAAAGCCTCTACCAAACTTTATCAGTAACCTACTGCTCAAATGAGAAGCAGGAATGCAGTTAAGAATTATTCAAACTATGCTTAACAGCATTATCTCTGCGGGATCTCATGTTCTCCACGAAAAGCAGCAGTGGCAGAACACATCAACTCCACTACCTTATGACAATAATGCAGTATATCTTATTTGAGAGTAGCTACTGTAATTAGTAAAAGGTGAAAACCCCCTTTTAAATGAGAAGAACAAACATTTCTGAAAAGAGAGGAATTTGACTGTTGCCAACATTAGCTCTGTAAATCTTTGCATTCATTTTCTAGTGGTGTGATTTTTCCTTATTTCAAATAATTCACAGTAAAATATACCAGAAAAACATTACTTAAGAGATTGTTGCCCACTATGCTGCACTCTTGGCTCAATAAAAAAAAAAATAAATAACCATGTTTCTTTAAGAAAAAAGTGTGAAAACTCTGAATGAACTCTCCACCTCCAAGCACACAAAATCATATCACCTAACACAGTGTTAGAAAAGCTATGCTTCGTTCTGATCTGCTGTCCTACAGTTTATTTCACCTCTTGGTGAAGTACATCACCACATGACTAACGGAGAAAATGCATGGACTGCAAAGCGTTTGAAACACCAACACTCAACAGATTCCAGCTGCCAAGTTCACATAATATTCCCATCATTAGAGTTTAAAAGTCTTATCATACATTAAAGGAAAAAGAGATGAAAAAGAAAAAAAAATCACACAAGAAATTAATGCCAGCTACTGGTACAAGTGTTCACCTGAACAAATATAAACAATCATACAGTTAACCAGAACTAAATCTAAATCCACAGTTTAACTAAAGCCAGTGATTTCTCCAAGTTCTGTTTGAACCTGTAGGTTCTTTCATCAAACAGAAAGCAGCGCTTTTTATATGGGCATACCTACAAAGGATTTTGCCTACTATTAAAAAGCAAAATAAAAAAAAAAACAGTACCGCAGCACACAGTGGCCAGCATCAACACTTCTTGACAACATAGCTGCTAAGGAACATTATGCCCACAAGAATCTAGCTGCCTTCCTTTCCCCAGCTCCAAATCCTGTTTTGTATTATACAATTCATAAGCTGCTGTTGACTCTTGTTGAAATCAGTAACTAGAAGATAAAATGACTAAGCTTGCCTTCAGCATGAGAGACTTGCCTACACTCAGGCTTTGACTGCAACAGTTTTTGTTAATCATTTTGCACAGGATAGAAGAGGCAAAAAAAGTCCAAGTACATTTGTTCTTTCTTCCAGGAGTCATTAGCACTAGCAAAATACAGGCCTTGCTCTACCTTAACATGTTCACAATCGTCAGCTGGAGGAGACGAAGCCAGAAGGGGAAAGTTCACTGGAACTAAGTTTTAAGCTCAGTGGAATTGAGTTATAGAGTCTTGTCAAAGCACTACTGTGCCCACAATGCCCACTCTCAGACATGCAGAGCTGAGCTCTGCAGATGCTCTTCACACATAAGGGAAATACCTGGGGAAAACCAGAAACAAAGGGCACAAACAACTCACTTTTTCATCCAGAAAAATCACATAGAACAGCAATGACAAAACATTACCTTTTCGCTTTCAACAGATACCTCTTTTGCAGTAAAAGGATACTTTATAATTGGTCTGTTTATGATTCCAGATCTTCTGCCCTTTACGCAATTAGAAGTCTCAAAATTAGAGATTTTGCTTAATGTTGACATTTTCATCAGTTTTTATAAATTCACATTTGATCAGTTCAGCTGATCCCACACAACTTATTAGTAATATACTCCACTGATGTGAAAGAAAGTTTAAAGTTCTCAAGCAAGGGTTATACTGGAAAAAGTGAGACTGACTGGAGACCAACTAGGTAAATATTAATCCCGTTTCTGAAAACAGCCTAGTCAAAATGCACACTTCATTTTTTCACTTCAAAACTCTAGTCACACGTTTCTCCTAATATTTGATTTTTCAGCTCATTCAATTTCAGCTGAAGCTTGGTTTCTTACAGGGCTTTAAATGCCCTGAAAAATTAGAAGATCCTCTAAACTAGATTAATTTAAACATAGTTGTTCATGGGCCTTTTCTATCCTGCCTGATCCTTTATCTTGTCCTGCCTGTTTGCCTCACTTCTTTGCTGCTGAACTGCAGAAGGCTATTGTCACTATTCCTCTTCCTATACGGTAGGCAAGAGGACACCACCAGCATGGACTGTTTCACAAATATTCAATTACTAGTCAACACACACTCCAAAGCAGGAAAAATTGATTTCAACCTCTCCAAAGATAATACGACAAAAACCCCATGATCCATATCGATATTACACTGCTCTCCCTGCTGATGTTATCCAGGTTCTCTAATTAGATACAATCTCAATTTTGAGTTTCCATCACAGGAAGACAAGAAAAAATGTAATGTGGGAATTTCAATGCTCTTTTTAAGTATTCCTTTCCCTATCAGAAAGGGAACATAACACAAACCTTATCAGTCTGCAGTTTTTATTTTCATCTGAAAGCATCAAAATGTGTGCAACAACACACATATCTACTGTAGCAATCTCAGGTCTAAAATCTCTAATGCAGAGAGGAAGCTGATGTCTAGCAGCAACTACTTTGGGGCACAACCCCAGCTTCCTAATACTGACAATTTCAGTGGAATAATCGCTGATAAAACAATACAAATTACTAGACCAGTGCTGTACCACTCTGTGTAAGAATTTCTGAACTCTTGACACAAAGCACTGTTTCACCCTAGACACAGTTTTCAGCTAAGAAACACAGTGGACAATCCTTCTTACATAAAAAAAAGCAAACATGTAACCGTGATAAATCCTTTTCCACAATTTATATCGTTACCTGGTCCCTCTGTATGTGCTAGCAATAAAGTCAGGTATACTTTATAGTTTTTATTTGGACTACTAACACTCTAGATCAAATGAGATTAGGGCCCAGATAGTCTTTTTGGTTTATTGCCATTTTATAGACAGTTTCATTCCCCTCCTTGTCCAATATAGCAAAATCATTGTTTCAAGTGAAACTACAGTAAATCACATCAGCAACTGTATTAAGTTTTGCAAGCATTACATTTCTTAAATTTCCTTTTACCTTTGACTGATAATCCTATTTATACCAGCTTAATAAGGTCTAACAGGATCAGTGAAGGTTACTTGAATTTATCTCTCTGTCTAGTATGTTTGTCTGCAAGTTTCTGTCATGAAATATCTGCTAATTAATGGGAAGTACTTTCCAAAGGCACAGAGGTTTCTTGTGCGACTAGTGTAAAAGACCCTCACAAAATAAAAAAGGTAAAAGAACAGAAAATATACCTTCAGATTTTTATCTATACAATATGAAACAAAAGTAAAAGAAAGCCAACAATAGTTTTTTTCCCACACTTCCTAGCTAGTTTTAAACCAGAAGACAAGCCAGTCCTAAAGTGAGTCTGCAAGAGGGAATAGTATAAAAAATTCCTCTCAGTTCATACACTGATTTATACGATTAAACTGGCAGCAGAGCCTTCAGGTGTATCAGCCACTCCCCCAGTTTGTATCATCAGCAGACTGCTGAGGGTGCCTTGGATCCCTTCATCCAGGCCAGTGATAAACAAGTAGAGTGAGACTGGACCCAGTTCTGATCCCTGGGGAACACCACTGACTGCAGGCCTCCAACTGGATTCTACTGCCCTGATCCTGAGCCTCTGAGCTCTGCCATTCAGCCAGTCCTGGATCCACCTCACTGTCCATTCATCTAAACAACATTTCCTGTGCTCACCTACAATAAGTAGGTAAAATGAGTACATGCACAGTGATGTGCCCCAGTGTCCAGGAAGGTTATCGGATGACCTTGAATGTGATCACATGGCACATACGGGACAACCAAGGGATCAGGCACAGCCTGATTTAGGGAAGGCAGCTCCTGCAAGATCAACCTGATCTCCCCTCTTATGATCAGGTGACCCACCCTGGGATGGGGGGATAATGCAAAGTCTGCAAATGTAGTCTACCTTCAGCAAAGCCTTTGATACTGTCTCCCGAAGCATTCTGCTGGAGAAGCTGTCAGCCCATGCCTTGGACAAGCGCACTCTTCACTGGATTAAAAACCAGCTGGGTGGCTGGGCCCAGAGAGTGGCGATGAATGGTGCTGAAATCCCAGGGGTCAGAAATAATGCTTCACTAAGAGAGTTACAGAGAATGAGAAGAGGGTTGTGAAACAGGTCTTGGCTCACCCCTGAAACAGGCCTCACAGCCTCAAAGGAAGGACCCTGAACAAAGGACCATCTGGGCTTTTATACCTTGTGCAAGTCTGGGGCCCTTCTGCTCAGTCATCAGCTCCTGCTGCTCTCTATTGTCACCTGGCTGGTGCCACAAAGCCTCGTGCACTTTGTAGTGCAAGAGATCGGTGCCAGTTCACAGCCTCTTGGCCTCAGGCTCCCATGAACTCAAGCTCAATCAGCAGCTGCACACCAAGACAACTGGGTAAAAGGCAATTCAGCGGGGGTGGGGGGATTGTGACCTTCAACTCACAGATCAAGAAACCCACTGACTCAAAAGAAGAGCAAGACTGAGCATGCAGACTAATTAGCATGAGAAGCATTCAACCAATAGAATGCAGAGTACTAATTAATAAGAGAACTAGGTAACTTGTAGCCAATATGCCTCTATGTTAAATTGGATATATAGTGTAAAGTTTCAAGAATGGGTGCTAGCTTTGCGGATTTACCACACAGCATTCATCTAAGCACAAACATGAAAGAAACAAAAACTTCGGTTCTGTGTGTGACTGGCTTACTGCACACCAGCTGACAACAACTTTAGGGACAATGGTGCCACAACCTATTGGCAGACAGTCACTAGTGAGGCTTCTGAAGGCTCAGTACTGGGCCCAATGCTGTATAAATCTTTACTGATGATTTGGATGAGGGGACCAAGTGTACCCTCAGTAAGTTCATGGATAAGACTAAATTAAGTGGGAGGGCTGATCTGCTGGAAGGCAGAAAGGCTCTGCAGAGGGACCTGGACAGGCTGGATCATGGGCTGAGGCCGATGGTGGGAGATTCAACAAGGCCCAGAGCCGGGTCCTGCCCTTGGGTCACAACAACCCCAGGCAGTGCCACAGGCTGGGGCAGAGTGGCTCGTAAGGAAACAGCAGTGACAGCAGCTGAACGTGAGCCACGGTGTGGCCAGGTGGCCAAGGAGGCCAATGGCATCCTGACTTAGATTAGCGACAGGGTGGCCAGCAGGACCAGGGCAGGGATTGTCCCCCGTACTCAACACTGGTGAGGCTGCATCTTGAATCCTGTGGGGCTGCATCTGAGCCCCTCAGTTCAAGAAAGACACTGAGGAACTGGAGTGTATCTAGGGAAGAGCAACAAAGCTGGTGAAGGGTCTATAGAGTGGATCCTACGAGGAGCTGCTGAGGGAGCTAGAATTGTGTAGCCTGAAGAAAAGAAGGCTCAGGGGCGACCTTACTGCTCTCCACAACTGCCTGACAAGGGGGTGTAGCCAAGAGGGGGTCAGCCTCTTCTTCCAAGCAGCAAGAGACAAGATAAGAGGAAATGGCCTCAAGCTGCACCAGAGGGAGTTCAAGTCGGACATGAGAAAGGAATGGGTTGTTAAGCACTGGAATGGGCTGCCCAGGGAGGCGGTGGAGCCACCATCCCTACAGGTGTTCAAGAAATGACTGGACATAGCACTAGTTGGTCAGCAGGTGGTGATCAGTCAAAGACTGCACCAATTATTTCAAAGGTCTTTTTTAAACTACGTGATTCTGCGAATAACATAGCTCTCTGTGGAAAGAAAAAAAACACCTGCCTTTTTGAAGATACAAACCTTATCTCAGTATGGGTGAAATATTTCCCAACGCTGGTGTGACCCGACACTTCCCCCAACCCAGTTCTTGGCAGACATTTCAAAATCTAGCTCACAATTTGGTCCCACTCCACCCCTTTTTTTGTGTCCGTACTATGCAGCCATTTCACACCTAAATGAGGTTGCATGCTGACTAATTTAACCATATTTTAAGACCGACTTTACATTTCTGTAATATTCTTTTGCATACATACTAGCATTTATTCTAGCCGAACTATTTATACTACTATTTCTGCCACAGCTACTTCTATTTTTAATCAACTGGGAAGCATGCAAACAACACTGAGATGGAGATCACACATCTGAAGTAACAGCTGAAAATATCTAATTATAACTTGGTATTGCCTTGTATAGAACTAAAGTTTCAGTAAGGAGGAAAGGGAGTACTGTGGATTTTTTTTTCCCAGTTTGGGGTAGAAAGTTACAAAACCTTTCTAGTGTAAGGAATATTACACTACTGACAGACTGACTTGGTCAGGAGAATAATTTTATAAGGAAGACAATCTTAACTTGCCAGGGAGGATCCATCCATAATATTTGACTGTAATGTATCTTCTGCTTCTATTTATACATCTGCCAGACTCGCTAACCTTTGGTAAACATAACTTTCTAGCAATCAATTGGCCATCAAATCAACCTTCTGTCAGCTGTTCCACAGAGGAGTGCTAGGGAATAGTGCTTCGTTCTCTGCACTCCCCTGCCTACTAGATGATTTCTTTTTTATATGAGCAGATCCTGTGATTAACACATTACACTAATATCCTACTCTTATCATAAGACTCTCTGATTTGTGTTGATTTTACGGTCAAAAGCAGTAGAATTTTAGGAGTGTAGCTTTAAACCATACTTAAGGTCGAGCCTGGAAAGATATAAAATAGCAGCTGATCCATCCAGCGACCGATTTATTATCAATAGCCATAAATAAATCATTATTTTTAATGAGACCTCTCAACTATTTAAGACCTTCAGTCTAGGTTTAACAGGTAGAGACACGGTTCTCAACAGCAAACTATTTCTCTACAATTACAAATCATGAGCCACTAAGATAGACAGAGAAAACAGCTGTAGAAAAATCTTAGCAACTCAAAAAGTACAATAAATTACTATTTTAAATTCAGAAATTACTTCATAAGCAAGAAAGTATCAGATTTTTAAAAAAATCTTCTGCAGAAATTGTTCAGTATGAGTTAAGGGAAGACTACTTTGCCCTGTAATTAATTGATAGGATACTCACACCAGAATGCATGTAAAAGCAAACTATCTGTGCTGAAATGTCTTCTCCACAGCCAGTCTGGAGTTTATTTATCACATTCTTCTACAGTGTTTTTTTCCAAGCTAACAAAATTCTGAGTAATCTTCATAATTGTTACAGACAGATGTTCCTCACTTACACCCACAGCCTAACTGGAATACAGCTTTATTTATGCACTGAAACACAAAAAAAGTTTGAAAATCATCTGAATGCTTTCCCTTGTAACTCTTTCTCAATTCCATGCTCCCATATCAAATTGATTTTTATTCGACTGTTAACTTTCACAGCTTTATAAATGCATGTTTTATTTTGTCTTTCAGATCATTACTCCTGGAGCAATTCCTTTAACTTTGTCTACCTGTGTCCACATTTGTTACCAACTAAGAAGTTCCAGCAAACAAATTAACCAGCAACCCTTTATATTAAGCCTCTGTTTCAAGACACCACCAGCTAATGTAAATAAATTAATGCAATGTAATACAGCAAAAGCTATTTAGAGACTACATCTGTATTGCTTCCATGAATACCTGAGAACTAACCCTGCTTTGTAGGTCAGGCAGACAAGTCAGCGTCTTTTATACTTCTCATTTTTTAATGGTGTGACTACATCAGTAGACAAGGGCACGGTTACAGGTATCATTTATCTGCACTTCTCTAAGGCCTTCGACACAGTCCTCTACAACATCTCTCTAAACTGGAGACAGATGGATTTAATGGGTGCAGTGGGTGGACTGTTATGTGGATAAGGAATTAGTTGGGACAGTCGCATGCAGAGGGTAGTGATCAATGGCTCAGAATCCCAATGGACAGTGACAAGGAATGTCCCTCAGGGGTCCTTAAGCATTATTTAATATTGTCATTAATGACAACAGACAAAGGAATCAAGAGAACCCTCAGCAAATCTGCAGATGATCCCAAGCTGAGAGGTGCAGTTGACACACCTGAAGAACAGGATGCCATCAAGACGGACCTGGACAGGCTCGAGAAGTGGGACCATGGGAATCTCATGAGTTTTAACAAGACCAAGTGCAAGGTCCTGCACCTGAGTTGGGGCAACTCCCAGTATCAAGCTTCAGGATGAACTCACTGACAGCAGTCCTGCTGAAAAGGACTTGGGGGTGCTGGGGGGTGAGAGGCTGGACATGACCCAGCCATGGGCACTCCCAGCCCAGAGAGCCAGACGTGTCCTGGGCTGCATCCAGAGCCCCGTGGGCAGCAGGGCCAGGGAGGGGATTCTGCCCCTCTGCTCTGCTCTGCTGAGACCCCACCTGGAATACTGTGTTCTGTTCTTAGGTCCTCAGCACAGCAAGGATACTGACCTGTTGAAGTGAATCCAGAGGAGACCATCAAAGTTATGGGAAAGATGGAGCACATCTCCTATGAGAATTGGGATTGTTCAGCCCCGAGAACAGAAGATTTCAGGGTGACCTAACTGCAGGCACCCAGTACCTGAATAGAGTCTAAGAAAGATGGAGACAGCTTTTCACAAGGCCATGTAGTGAGAGAACAAAGGGTAATGGCTTCAAACTGAACGAGGGCAGGTTTAGATTGGGTATTAGGAAAAAATTCTTTCCTGTGAGGTTGGTGAGACACTGGAACAAGCTGGCCAGAGAACTTGTAGATGTCCCATCCCTGGATGTGTTCAAGGCCAAGCTGAATGGAGCTCTGGTCTAACAGAAGATGTCCTTGCCTCTGGCAGAAGGATTGGAACTAGTGATCTTTAAGGTTCCTTCCAATCCAAAACATTCTATGATTGTGTAATTGTTTGAAGTTCAGCTTTCCCTGATCTGCATCAGATCAAATATGAGCTCATAGCTGGCCAAGTTCACAGCACCGTATCCTAACAACTCTACTCTCTTTTGACAGGACAGGCCAAGATCCTCTCCCCTCTGGAAACATTAGTCAATACAGCATTTCCTTTGCTGCTCTGAGTCACCCAAATCACTGACCCAGAAATGCACTTCATCAGGGTCCAGGACAAGCAGACGAAACTGAATCACTGTGGTCAGCTGACCACAGGTGAAGGATCTTCTGGGCAATTTGTACCTCAGTGTCCTCTGACTCATTCAGCACTGCTGCTGCTCTCATGAGACCCTGCCTTGCTCCGAAGTGTCCCAAATACAACCATTCTCCCATAACCATGAGGATGGGAGGCAGATGCAGGAAACTCAGGATATGCAGAATTAAATGCCAGGACAAAGCCCAGCAGAATGGAGGCACAAAACCAGTATTCCTTTACAAGTTTGAAATGGTCTTGCCCCAAGCCCAAACAGCATCCCTGATACAGGCAACAGTCCCTGCAAGCTGTGCAGCCTGAGCTTCCATTACATCCTGCCACCTGGGCAAACAGCTGCTGCACAGGAAGGCAAAAGGAATAAAAGGGATCTCACCAGTCTTTTACAGTGCCAAGATACAAAACAACATTTTCAAAGTAACAAGTTTGTTTGGTTTGAATTTTTGTTTGGTTTTTGTGGGGGGTTTTTTATGTGTGTGTGTGTCTGTGTGTGGTGTGTGTTTTTTTAAACTAGGAAGAGCTGAATTAACAAACTTAAAGAAAAGCATGTGAGATTTGTTGATGGCAATTTCCCATCCTTGGTCTAAAAGCAAGCAAAATAGTCCTTGTTTTAGCATAACAACAAGACCATGAGGCTTCTGTGCACCTGTACCACCAAGAAAAACTGGCAGCTCTTCCCAAGGCAATAAATGAGTGTGACAAAACAAGCAGCTGGAGAAGTTCTGCCAGGCTTGCCTTTCTACAGCTTCCTACTCTGGAACTACCTGCATAACTGACTCTCACCCATATTCCTAGTCTTGATCAGGAGAGCAACCTTGCTCCCCCATAGCCCAAGAATGAATGATCAATGATCTGTAGGCCCAACTGGTAGAGGAGGCTGTCAAAAGGCACTGCAGCAGGTGTGTCTGCAGAGGGACAAGGAGCATGCAGCTTAAGTCTTTGGTAGGACTGGGAGATAGGCTGCACTGCTGTTGCCTTTTGAGATGACTGGAATTCAACTTTCCCAGCCGAATTACAACTTCATGAGAGAAAGTTGTGAGCTTTCTTCATCAGCTGCTTTGCAAATGGACTCCTTCAAGCAGAGTGCTTGCTGGTCAGGTTGTCACAGCAACTATTAGTAAGGGCAGTCATGCCACACAACAGGAAAGATGGATTCTGATGACACTCCTACTGATTTGAAGCAGTCTGCAGGTGACTGACAGAAAACAATAGTTCTTCAAGTGCAAGCAGGAACACAAAGGAAGGACACAGTTTGTCTCTCAGAGGCTCTCTCAGAGGCTCTGTGCTAACAGCACTTCCCTACTCTACTGTCACAGTGATCTGAATGGTAAATACTGACAATTTCATACTGCCTGAAGCATGGCCTTGGAACACAGATGAGCCTTTGAAGAACACAGTGTTTCCCCCCTTCTGTTAAACAGTGCAGTGTGCCATATTTCTCCCCAGCCAAATCTGCTAAGGGTTTCTCCTCCAACAAGCACACAATCAGCTGTAGTACCTGCTTCAGGACAGATTTGTCTTCCTTCCTTTTCCTGAGTAGTCTAAGTCCGTGGAGTAGCAACCCAGTGCAGCCCCAACAGTCCCGAGAAAAGGTGGTGAAAACCACCTTCTCACACCTCTCCCATCCACTTCCAAGACATGTACCATGTAAAGCAGCAAACTATGCCACGTTGTCCTAAAATCATCAGCCACTATCTGTACTCCAAAACTTTCTGGTGAGCTGCCAAGGCCAAATCCATATTTTACATTCCATCAGCTGGGCCAACCTGAGTGGGATCTGACCACAGGTTAACAAGACATTTCCCAGACTTGAAACCCAGAGAAGTATTACACGCAAGTTGTGTCATGGGAGGTTTAGATTGAGTATTAGGAACAATTTCCCCACTAAAAGGGTGGTAAGGCATTGGAACAAGGTTCCCAGGGCTGTGGTAGAATCACCATCCCTGGGAAGTGTTCAAAAGATGTGTAGACGTGGCACCTGGGGACATGGTTTAATGGTGAATATGGTGCTGGATTAACAACTGGACTTGATGATCTTTGAGGCCTTTTCCAACTTTGACAATTCTATGATTCCATGAGCCCACAGCACATCATCCAAGCCCCTGTGTTTGACCCATGCACAAAAGAAGGGAAAAGGCATTTAGAAAGCAGGAGGAAACAAACAGAAATTAATACCTCAAATTACCTCAGCCAAACCAGGGACATACATCTGTAGGAGTTGATTTCAAGAACACAGTAAGGGCGATGGGTGAGAAGAAAAGGCACATGTACCTAGGACATAAAGCATGGCATCTGGTCTTCACTGAGAAATGTGTACCAGAGAAGAGGAAGAGAAGGCCTGGCTGTCAGCACAGATGGGTACAGGTGCCTGTTAGTTTTACAGGCTTGCCATGTGCAAGTACTGCCTACTCAGTGAAATGTTACCAAAGAACAGGACTCAGAAGACTACTGTTCCAGATTTTCACCAGTCTCTTGCCTGGACAGCAAGGGAGGAGATTATGTGAGTGACCTGCAGATCACAGAGAACTGTAACTTGCAGTTTTTCTCAACTTTCCCACTGGCACTGAGGAAGTGCTTCTTATTTGCCTTCTCTTCTCTTCTCTTCTCTTCTCTTCTCTTCTCTTCTCTTCTCTTCTCTCTTCTCTCCTCTTCTCTCCTCTTCTCTTCTCTCTTCTCTTCCCTTCTATTCCCTCTTCTCCTCTCTTCAGACACATTTTGATCAAAACAAAACGCTAAACCAGAGCAGTGGTCTTACTATGTGCTGAGAAGACTTTTCTAAGCAGATGGTCATTCTGACACTGCTGGCAGTCATTGTAGGAGGAGAGGTGGAGCATGATGTGGTCTGGGGTAACAGCCCCCCCCCAGATGCTGGGCTGGTATCCTGCAGCGCTGAGATGCTGACTTGCTCCCAGTGCACCAGGATGTTCTCCAAGCAGCAAAGACACTAAAGAACAGTGGCTTAGGACTCCAGAAATACCAGTCAAGACCTTTTCAGGTCCTTCTGTCCCAAACAAAAGAGAAGAGCAAATACTAAGGTTACTCTGCAGCTACCACATTGAGGTTTTGACAGTACACCTACCTTTGACAAAGTATATCCAGAGGCACAGTAGGGCACTGGGGCATGGTAAACCAATGCAGGAAAACTAGGTAAGAGGAGGGAGAAAAACCTAGCACACTTATGTCCACAGAACTGCACTTCAGTAGACATTTTTCCTTTACACATTGAGGCTCTACACATTGAGGCAATTACTTGGAGTGATTCTAGCAAACAGTAATGCACACAGAATGTGGCTTGTCAAGAGAACGGGCTGATATATGTGTGTATGTATATATATCTGTGTCTGTGTGTGTGTGACTTACTTTTGCTTCTTTAAACCCCAAAATGCCCTTCCCCAGGTCCCCAAAAGGATATCTTAGTATTGATAATGTTGTTACATGCTGAAAGAAATGGTAAAAGTCAACATTACTAATACCTAATGAATGAATACATATAGCAACAGAAAGAATCCTTCTGACAACAATACTTGGAATACTAATTAGAATGTAAGGCAAAATATAAAACCAGGGCTTTTCTTTCATAACCAAGACTGCTATCATAGACCTACTTCAACCTGTATCAAAAGTTGTATGTAAATACTGCAATCAATTCTGCAATATCTCAAATAAAGTGAAAAATGTGATTTCCAGGCAGTAGTAGTAATGGATACACAGTTTCATTTTTGCAGGACTCTCACAAAAAAGTAGTACACAATAAATACAGGTGAACACTGATGCTCTAAAATATACACATAGTACATTTTATTAAAAGTTCCATAGTAACATCCTCCTCACTGAACCTATCAAGTTTTCTGAGTACATCTCTAAAAAGGTGAAAAAGCCTCATGAACTAGCAAGTACTGCTATTGTATCCGCTAACATCATCTTTTGACTCTGAAACTTCGTATTGCTTTGTAGTGCTCAATAATAGTGTTTGATTATTTTCCATATCCTTGCCAATTTTTTTATTCAATGAAAGCCTTTTGTTTAAGAATGAGACAAATGAACTGCACATAAATTTGCAAAAAGACATCACACAAACTGATAAAAACAAAGTGAAACTTTTCATACAGTTTCTATTACACTTCACAGATACAAAAAAAATCTCCCCCAACTTCTTAAAGTTAAAAAACAACTGCTGCACTTGAGTAAGAATCAATTCAGTGCTGAAGTTCACCATTAGAGATAGTGATTATATCACTTGCAGATGAGTAAAAATAACTAAATCCCCCACAAGCATACAAAGCTTCTCTTTAGCAAAACATCCTCTGCTGATAGAACATTCCATTTTAGAAATGGTCCTTCAATAAAGGCACTCACTTTTGTAGCTGATGGTTCCACTAGTCTCTGACGGTGCCGTGCTGAGCTGAAATGACTCTTCTGAGGCGTCCCTTCCTGACAGTGAATGAAGAAAGGAGAGGAAGAACAGAGGAAAGGGGGGCAATGGATCATGGAGGGGATGGAATGGAGGATGTTGGAGAAGGGAGAGGGAGAGTATTTAACTGAACTGTATTTTCACTAACTTTGAAAAAGCTTTATTAAATCAATTTCAGTAATACCGCTGTACAAATATCAGAAAGAAAATGAAGTATTTGCTTCAAAAAGCAGCCTCTCAAAGGTTTTACATACGTATTATTCACATGCATTTAATGCTGTCTCCTATAAATCCACACATACACACATGTACACATTCCTACTTCACTTCTAGATACACACATTAAAGTTATTCATTTCACTTTTCCGAAGTATAAACATTATCTTACATTTTCTGTACCAACTTACAGAGCTAAAAACCCCAATCCACTAGTCATCCACCCAACTGGATTTATGCTTTAACACAAACATCAGAATCTCCTCTAGCAAAATAAGATTTTTTTAGATTCACATTCTCTACCCAGACCTCCAATAATCATCTTATATTCTAAAGACTTTTACCTAATAGAGATTAATCTCCTTGCCTGAGAAAACTGAGAAAGACCAGGCTCACACAGGTAAAATACAAGTATTTTCTCTTAGAAAGCAAAACCTGACAGAGCATTCAGCTGAAAAAAAATCTGAAACCAGATAGTCTTCATTGCATGTGCAATACAAGAGATTTTTCCAGGATATGAGATGCCGGTTCCAAATCCTCTACCTGCTTAATATCCAAGGGACAGAAGACCTACATTTAGTTTCTTCCCCAAGATACTTTAAATACTCTGTCTCAATCTCTCCACAAACTTTCCAGTTTGGAATGCCCCTCACTGCTGTAGTAAGTATGAACTCTACTGTCTGCTATTCCAGGTATGTGTCTGAAGGGGAGAAGATATGGGTGAAGAGCCTGCTCCAAATCACAGGAGTCAGAGGATGAAAATTTGTAAGACTCTTTTTTTCTTTCTTACTTTCTTTTTTTCTTCCTTTTTTCTTTCAGAACCAATACACAGCTCTCCTGAGTCTTCTCTGAAAAAATAGTCACAATATTTTAAAAATACAAGACAGACCTGCTCCTATTTCTGAAAATATATTCACAGGGTTCTTTAAATAAAAATACAATGCTACTCAACTTGGCAAGTATTTTTCAAGATCTCAAGACCTGCTTTTCAAAAAGCATTTTTATAAAAGTAGTTTTTACACCTCCTTTACAAAAAGGCTTCTACTTCTGGCATGACACCACGCAGACAGAACCAGCTCTGCAACTCAAAAAGATCTGGTGGAAATAATCAGAGATTACAGCCATCTTGGGGGGATTACATCACAATTTACCAAATCCAAAACAGTAGTAGTGCAAACTAGCTCTAATTAATACAACCAGTATTACAGAACAAGTAGTTATCCAACACTTGCCTGAACACTTGGTTACAATTGCAGAAGACTGTTCTGCTGATGGTAATGTCTTTTGGTAACATTCCAATTAATGGTGTAATGGACTAAAATTAGCAGTAAGTACTAGGGTTGGATGACCTTAACACTTCTCCTCTAACAATTTCTTCTTAAAATTTCTCAATGCCCTTCCCATTATAATCTAACATAAAATTTAATATCATTAACAACGGATGCTTGGAAAGGGTCCGCTTTCTGTCACAGTTTGGGAACAATGGTAGGGTCAGCATAATCTGGACTTTAGCTAGCAAAACTGCTGATCTTCAGAGGCCCGACCTTCTCCCATATTAAGGTTCTTAACTAATCTAACATGGGATCCTTTACTTAACTGAGAAACTTGGAATTCTACTCTTATTGGCATTTTTTTTTCTTCCCTGTCTCTCCTTCAGAATGCTTTCCAGAAGCAGTTGAGAGCTGGGACAAACACAGTTAATACATGGAGAAATCCCAATACAGCACCAATACTATCTCAGAAGCAAAAATGTATATCTAAATTGATGTGTCTACTACTATGACAAAGGAAAGTCAGAGCTCAGACTACGAAATGTTTATGTGGGCTGTGCCTTCAGTACAACATTCTGAATCAGAATATATTAACAGTTCACTTTTTAGCCCGAAACAATCAGGGTAGACTTAATGCAATGCTGTCCCATGCAGGGATGAAAGTTTATCATCAGGACATGTGCAGGTTCAACTGAGATCAACAAGAGATTACAAAAAGCTGCAAAGAAGACAGTTCTTTCACGACGGAAAAATTCAATATAGAGCATCTGAAGCCATTAGAGACATTAGACTGTATGCATACAGGTTTTGCATCATAAGGTCATGTTCCTTAGTACTGCATTTCAGCTGATAAAAACAGAAACCTTCTGCCAATGTTAGCTGTAGGTACTGCTCCATACAGGATTGTCTAATAAGGGCAGACAAACCAGGGTCAATGTCACAGAGACACAGCAGTCTTTCACTTGAAAAGCCAAAAAAACCCCAACAACAACAACAAAAACAAACAAACAAACAAAAACACAACACCAAAAAAAACAACAACAAAAAAAACCAAACCTAAACGCTACCCACTGAAAAGACTATGCATTCAGAGAGGCTGCAGTTATTACCAGTAAAGCAGCTACAGTGGATCCATGATACCCTTGAAGGGTGAATGTCCTTTACTTTAGAGAGGAACCAGTCAGTTGCAATTGTAAGTTGACATAATACAACTACAGTCAGAAAACTAGCTCCTTGAAAAGGCCAACATGATTCACGTCAACAAGGACAGCCAAAGGAAAAACTGAAGTATCCTAAATAATTCTGCGGTAAGGTATTTTAGTTAGGTGGCATGCAGAAAATTGGTGTGGGAGCAGAAAGAGACAGAGACTTACTTCATTTAACAGGTGAGTAATCCAAGAAATAATCTTGTGGGAAACAAACATCTTGGGGAAAGAAAAAACAAAACAAAACAAAACAAAACAGAAAAAAACCCCAAAACAAACCAACCAACCAACCAAAAACAAACAAAAACAAAACAACAACAAAAAAAACCCAAACAAACCCATAAAACCAAAAACACACACTGCACCAAAAAAAAGCAACACAGACCAGGGCAGCAAGTATTACAAGTATTATGTAGTTTATTTCTGAAGTCACAGAAGCCTGAAAGCAGCCGTGAGAAAAAAATACAGATTTTTGCTGCAGAGGCTGGTAGCTAATTCAACTATATACAGGCTTTAATACTGATACCAAAAGCAGTTTCCATAAAGAGCAGCTACCATTCACTGTATGGCTGTTCTCATGAAAATGGCAGTATCAAGAGACAAGCAAGAATAGCAAGTGACACAGGCATGTGGTCTTATCTGAAGAGATTTCTACCTCCAGACTGAAGTGGCCACAGACCTCTTTTTTTCCTCTCCATTTTTATTAGCTGCCAGACCAAGATCTGAAACAAGTGGCAAAAATTCCAGGCAGAGGAATTGAATTCACCAACAAACACCACAGCTGGTCCCTGACAGCTCTGAAATTATTTAGCACTGAAGTAAAAATAATTAACAGCAACAACTCCATCCACATCAAGCTGGGCAAATCCTAATGCTGACAAGGCTGTTTTGATGTTTTTACATTACTAAGTGTCATACTGAAGAATACCTCCTCACACACCCTCAAACCATGATCTTTCTAAACATGCTTCTGCCCCCAAGACTAGCCCTGGGCTATCTCAAGATATATCTGCACCCAAGACTCAGGTCCCTGCCACATCCTTAAGTGTCCTATAATTCAGCTTAAGCATCCTGGCATTTGAGTTTAGCAAAAGCTACAGCAAAGCTTATGGCCAAGACCTGCTGTCATAGCTAAGACTGTATCTAAACTTTCTGCTACTTTTCTTTACACATGGCAATCTACCAAACCACTACACTGTATATTTTTAAATGCTCTGAAGATTCCTTTTTTCTTTCATTTCACTGCAATGTAAAACAAAGTTAAAATGTTACTCTGTTATCATTCATCTGTTTAGGAGGGCTACGTAAATACAGCTGTGAGAGTACAGCAAAAATACAAGAAAGGACAAGGCAAATAAGAAAATTAGAAACTAAAATTATGCGTTAGAATGTGGTGTGTTTGGTCTGATTTTTCTTCTTCTTTCTTGCCTCAAAGGGGTCAAGATACCACCAACAAAAAAAGTCATTCAACTTCTGATAGCTCAACAGTTTTAGGATACAGCAAAGGAAGCAGTGATGGCTACACAATAAAGTCATTTAACATTACTAAAACCTTTAACAGCATCACTGCAACACTAATTTACCGTATTACCCAGTTATGTTTTTATTAATTATATGACACCATTCAGAAAGTCAGCAAGCTACATCAGCACTAGCATTTCTTCCTATGCACAGCTTCCTGGCACTGAACATATCTGGTGGGTTACCTGCTGAACATATCTGTGAACAACACTAAGGCCATCTCAATCAGGTACCTGCTTGGTAAAAGCTACTGGTGATTAGACAGGGTCCTTCCAGGTATTACAATCATTTCATACTTACTCCTTGAACTGTATTAGAGGATAAAACTTCAACACCTCTGTTTTATTCTATTACATTCTATCTCTTTTAAGGTTATGAGTTCATGGTAACAAGACACAATCAGTAAATTCAAGGTCACCAGCAGCCCTGCAGTCTTGTACAAATAAATTTCTCTGTGTTTCAACCTACCAAAGAGATAATGAAATGCTATTCCTCTTTCAGCAATAATATGACACTAGGAAAGAGGAAAAAACAAAAGATCTAGGGAGACTCAAAAGGTAAATTAGTTTCAAATTTTCAGTGTTATGGGTGCAGATTGGTTAATCAGCTTTTCATAATTTAAAAAAAGGGATAAAGAGTAGTCTTTACAGGCACTGGGGGCCTTTTTCTCATAAAGATTAATTCAACTGATTAAAATAATTTGATACTTCGTAAGAGATAGATGTAGCAGAGATGTGCAGAGAGGGAGGGAGGTTGCACACAAAAATTCTGTACCCACAAAAATTCACAAAAGTAGACACCAAAACATACTCTGCTTACATGACATGATGCTGAAAACTCAGCAACACTTACAGGGTATACAGTGTGGAAAAGCTGAATTACTCAAGGTGACATGCAAATAATGCAGCAGATTGATGACAAAACTAAGAGGATCAATTCAGGCAAAGACAGACAACTCCAGCACATGTTCAGAAGCTTGGAACTTACCCTTCTGACAATATAATATAATCCGAAAATGTATGCAAGCCCTTGTGCTGGTGCAAGAGGTAACAAACAACATAGTATATTCCTGCATCATAGTCTCCATGACTTCAAAGTACACTGAATTCAAATTACTCATTTTTATAAAACAGAGCAACAGAGAGTAGGCAATTCAGTGTGCCAAGTGTGGGGGCAGGACCAAGTTATAAATTTTAACACACGGTCCTTCCCTCTCAGCTTTAGATTCAAGCAAGTGTGAAATGTTTGGGGATTGGGNTTTTAACTAGTAAGATGTTCATTTCTTGCTGATGCCCACTGCCCCAGATTTTGAATTTCAGTGTAATACTTAACTAGGTTCTGAGCCAAGCTCTACAGGCTGATCAGGAAAGCTCTTTCTGCTTCAGAGGCATCTCACAGCAGAGAAAAAGCATAGTTAAGTAAGAAAGATTTCTACACAGCTTTGGAATTAAAAAAAAAGTCATAAGTTGGCAGTTATTTGACAAACAATGTCACATTATGGCACATCTGATAATCCTTACAGCCAAAGCAAGAAATCGTCAATAAAAAGCAACACACGTGTAGCTTCAATTTTGAACATTAAGAAAACAAACCCCTGAAAGCTATCTCCCAAACAGAACACAAACCAAAGGCCAGGACTCCATCTTGCATCAATTAAGCCGTTAGCAACAGAAAGTACTGGCAGAGGAAAAATTCATCTCAGGTAACTTCCTGTATCCCATTCTTTCAGCACAGCCATAGATACTAAATTTTGAGTGACAAAAATATGTAACTAACATGTTTGCTGAAATTGCTTGGCAGTCTAACACATCAGTGTGCCAAACACTCCCCCATTAGCACTCCTAGTTATGGCACTACCCTCTTCTCCCTAACCACATCCGGTTCTACACAGACAATCATTACAGCATTTGAACAAAGAACACTGGGCCATTTTGAAGGAGAAAAGGGCAAGAACTAATTTCTGACAGGATCCTCACAGATTACTGCATTTTCTCAGTGGTACTATAGAGAACACACACGAAAAACGGGTGCTTTAAATAAGATCTTCTTTCTAGAATAGCTCCTTTGCAGAAACTCATCCATTTAAAAGTGACTGAATCTTCTCCATGTATCTCCTGAGAGCCTGAAGACAGGAAAACACACTTCATGAACCTATAAGCCAGACCAGCATTACTGGATTCAGCATCAGAAGAGTTTAGTATTGATTTGTCAGATAGACTCTGCATCAGAAAGAAATTATATTGAAGTAACTGAAGGTGTCTTTAGGGTGAAACAGGCAATCAAAAAGCATACACTACTACATTTTGCAGCCGTGCTACAAAACTAACTGGAAGGTTCCATTCTTACTGTTAAAATAAAATAAGGGGCATAATGTGCTACAGAAACCATTAGAAGACATCAGCCCTAAGCATACACAAATAAATACACAGGAGAAATGGAGAAAACAAAATGCATGCACGAAAGAGGTGGTTGCTCTCTCGTTATGCTATTCTAAAACCCCTGAGCACCATAAAAAATGAGACAACAAAATCAGCTCCTAAGTCTTGCCACAAATGCTTAAAAATACGCAAGTCCTGAGCTGCAATCTCAATCCGGTAAGACTAGCATTTTGCTGTGATCATAAGGAGAATGTAAGAAAGAATGCCAGAAGAGAAAAAGGAGAAAAACTAAGTTGGCATTACTGGTAAGGCAAATTGCATGCAACATAAAACAAATTCCAAAGACTCGTGAAAAAAATCTATGCTGAAATATGAGGAGCAAAGCTATGCAGGGTCCTAAGAGCATGGACAAGAAAGACAACTACTATTTGAGAAATTAAATTGAAGCAACTTAACAGTCAGTCAAGATGCTGCTCCAGTTTAGCAGGCACTGGTCTCTTCAGAAGATCAGGGTCAATTACAATGAGGTCTTTGCAGCTACCTCATACAAATACATTTGTTAAGGAGTAACTTTTATCACAACCACGAAGCAAAGCATATAAATGCAGTAACAGCCCCTACTCAAGTCATAGACGTGATATGCTCTACCTCAGATCTTCTCTGCTGCCAACCAACCCAAAAAATTTTGTAGATTTTGAGCACCCTGTCCTAAAAACAATTTTGAACTGTTGCTTCAAGACAGAAGCAAATACTCATGGCAAAAGTGGCAAATATGAAAATGCTATTAATGCTTGAATGTTAAAGCCTTCTATTTACCCTTGTCAGTCTAATAATACACCATACTTGACCACTACTTTGCTTACACCAAATAAACTGTGATAATCTTTAATGTTAAAACACAAGCACATTACTCTGTCTTGAAGAACTGAAAAAGAACAGCCACGAATATAGAATCAGAGTAACATGAAATGTAGCTCTTACCCTCATCATAAACATTTGCTCTAATTTTTCATTTATATTATTCCTTCCTTTATTGCACTTCTCAACATACACTAAAATCACAAAAAATTTGAAGTAATTTAAAACTAAAAAGCTGCGTTCCCAAGGGGCACTGAAGTCCTAAAATCAATTTTCCACTCATAACCTAAATTTATAGCTGTGCTCATGAGTGTTGTATTCAGAAAACATAAGCGTTTAGGGAATACTTCTAGGATCTTCTGCGCACAAATTCTGACTGCTAAATTCCCCTAATGTATCTGCACAACTTGTGTACCACTAGGCTTTTTTAGAGCAATGGAAATGGTATTCTTCTAGTGGCATAATTTAAAGCAAAGTGGTAAAATACACTAATAAAAACCTTTTCACATCAAAAGAACTCAAAACAGAAGTTAAAGCAAGCACAGACTTCATACGCTTCTTAGCACGTCTTCCTTACTTTTCACATAGAAAGTTACACTGTGGGACAGGAGAGCAATCTACATTAGCTGAAAAACATCTTCAGGTATGTTTCTGTATTTGACATAACATCATTTATCTGTAGAGAATACCAAGAATATTCAAACACACAAAACACATGCAAAAACATGCACACTTCTAGTTGTAGCTTTCTAGGACTAAAATACTATCAGAAGACTTGACATTATCTCCACAAAACATATCAATGCACTTCAGTCAATTCTACAGGGTAGGTATTCTCAACTATTTCCAGGTTCCAGACAGCTGGAAGTGAAATTCAGAAAAACATATATTGCTTCGTAACAGGAGCTACCAGTTACTAGAAGCCCATCTTCTAACCAAGGGCCATCTATTAGTTTAATTAGACTGTAAGTTTAATTACTAAAATATTTTCTTCAAATTTGATCACTTGCAACATTTTCTTTTACAGCACCTAGACAAGGATGGAATTTTTGATTTAGTGCTACTAAACTGGATCTCCTATTTCTGATAGCAAAGCTTAAAAAATCATCCATTTTGTTATACTTTTCAATGCACATGTTCCATTGCTTTGAAAAAGTGTCTTGACTGGGGAGGATAACCAGATGCCATGGAAGTGTTACTTAACACCCTTATGAAACTAAGCCATGCATATATACACAAAACAAAAGAATTTCAAAAAGGACAAAGTACTCCAAACACAACATGCACTGTAAAAACCTGAAGTTTAGTTGCTAAAGTCTCTGAAAAGCTTGTTTTTTCTCACAGACACCTAGTGAAAGTATCTTTTTTGTCTCTAATCCCAGCTGTTGTATGCCACTGAGAAGCACTAAACTTTAGACCTAAAATCAAGGGGTCTTGAATGAAGAGGCACAGGGAATCCAAGAGGAACCTAAGTTGGAAACTGAGGCAAAGTAATTGAATAAGATTACAGAAAGCATGAGCTGCTGACAGAAAACAATGATTGTTCTGATTTAGGACTGCAGAAATTAGTGCTACGTGTATAGAGGAAAAAGTAAAGCCAAGAAAACAAGACCAAAAACAATTATAAAATTGCAGTATTGAGTGTTCTGCTTTGAGATCATAACAACACCTTATGGATTTTCATGTAATTTTAATGTTCAAATTAATAACTGTTACTGTTACAAGCAATTTGAAGCAAGTATTGCTTCAATCTAATAGAAAGAATTAATAGCATCTCAAAGCCTGTGGGCAATTTTGAGAAAATGGCTAACTTAACAAGTCTAAAACTTTTGACTTTTAAAGCACATGTAGTGTATCAGTTGGTAAAAAGAAATCTAAAATCGTTATGTGAAATATGACACATGAAGCAGCATCACAATCAAAACTGCATCAAATTCAAAGGAAGCATCTTACAAAAAAATTCAAAAGAAAATAAAGACAATTACTAGTTTTATTAGTTGTGACAAGGTAAGTAATACCATTTGTCAAACCAAGGACATTTCATGGAACTTTAAAAAAAATCCTGTTTCAATAAGCTACTGTCCTTCACGCAGCTATTATTCCTACTGTTACCAACAAAACAGGCAAAGAAAAAAATAAATAAAAAAAACCACACAAGTAGATTTTGAAGATAAGCCAAGTGACTCAGAAACAGGAGCTAACGAGTACATAGAAGATGCCAAAGCCGCTTTATTTTATGACCCTTAGAACACAACTGAGATCAGTTCAAATCATTACAGATTCTACCACTGAGCTCACCAAAGGATTTGACACAAAGAAATGTTAAGTTTATGTTTTGCCTTCCAAACCTAATATAAAACAGTCAGTCAGCTTTGTGACATATTGTAGACACTACCAAGAAATGTTGCTACAATTATGAGAAGGCATCAGTAAGAAGTGCGATATGGGCTACAGACACCAAGTTTGGCCCCACGCCAAATATTTTAGCTCTGAATGCAGCATGGGGATCTCTTCTCTTTTTTTTAATATTGGACTCCAAAATAAGGTGTCCACAATATATAGAAAAGCAAAGACAGAGGGGGGAAAAAAATATCAACCCTTTCAGAAAAGCTTTCACAGCTCAAATGACAGCAAAATATGTCTGACACAAAGAGTTTTAGAGGACCTGACAAACATGTAACAATGCATGAATGTCTGGAAAATAGAGGTGAATTAACTGATCGAGAGATTGTGCACTCTATTAGGCCTGCACAAGTGACAGCTAAGAAGGAGAGAAAAAACGTTCTTCATCTCAGTGTCTCTTCTCTCAGAAGGCTGGTCCCTTGCTTTCTAAAGGCAGCTATCACTGCCTATCACTATTTAAGCCAAGAAGACATCTATTCTAACTTGCACACCTCTTTACCTAAAATGCCCTGTTTTCTCTAACAATGTATAGAACAACTCAAAAATAAATATGGCTCTATCCAGAAAAAAAAATTACCAAGGTTATACAAAATTTAGGATTTTTTCCTACATTATGTATCTATATATGTCGCTCACGCAAAAAACTCATAAAATGAAAGAGCAAGTGTCACAATTTAAGTAGTTCTGAGTAGCTCAATTACTTCAAATTTTTTGAGGTTTAGTAAATGTAGAGAAGTTTAGTTTGCAAGTGTGGCCCCTTTCACGCAGGTCTGGGCACAACTACCAAGCAGGGGATGAATGCAGTGTGCAGACACACAGCTATTCCCATACAACACCAGAAGACTTATATCTGCCTGCTTCTTAACTGATTCATCTGAATCTACTGGAAACTGCAAACTGCAAATTATTTTTTTTTTTTCAATCCTTCTCTGGTTCCATGCCCTCCACAAACTTTTTCTTCCACACACTCACTGAGAGGCAGAGAGGTACATCAGACCTGATTCATAATTACACAACTCCTGTTTGATACTGTAAAACCATTCCCACCGATACAGAAACACCAGCAGAAACAATGGATAAGGTCTCTTGCCTAGAGAACACCAACATACACAGTATTCAAACCAGTGAAAATCAAGAACCCTTCCAGAACCTCATCTGTGAGACTGGCTTTTCCACCTTTTTTCCTTCACTTTGCAAGAGACACCAGGCCAAATTCCAACTAACATTCTCCAACTTTTATCATTTACTTCCTCAGCAGACCACCCAACAAACGCATTCCCAAACACGAACTGCATTTAGAAAAGAGATGGTTACAGTGTACCTCTTTCCTTTCCTCTCCTGTAGTGCGTGGCTTTCAAGACGACCCTTTTACTTCACACGTCAATTTTCACTATTTCAAAAAGAATTACTTTCATTAAACCTTCTACTCCGAAAAAATCTCACCTACTTAGGAGCTACAAATAAGGCCATTTTTTCCATGAAGTTCTTTCCTTTCTTTCCGATTTCTCAGAAAACGCATTTTCAGTTGAGCCAATAAGCAAGGACTTAGAAAAATCTGTAAGCTTTGACTTTTTGCAAAGGTCTGGACAATTTATGTACCAAATTTCAAAACATCTATCTACAAAAAAAACTATTTTCCTGCACTGAACATAGAAGAGAGGAGCAGTCAAGGCTGCATAATGACTGCGCCCCTTGACATCTTTTCTAGAAACATACGGAATTGGTATAAACCGATTTCCTCAATTCCACAAAAATAGCAGCTCTCCATTTACACCACATTTTCCTTTACACTGCCTACTTCCATTTCTACAGCAGTAAGTCTGAATTTTGCGATTAAATTATTTTTACCTCACACCCTTCCCCCCTCAAATCAATGCATGTATTAGATTTTCAAGTGGAATTTTCCATGTTGGCTATAATCATATTGCTGCAAACAATGCAGTGCAGTCACTCCAAATTTAAAGAAGGATTAGATTCCCTATGAAAATTTTCCATCATTGAAAAGAAAAATGTGTATATATACTTAGAGACAAGAAAAGAAATAAACACAGCATTTTCTTCGACATTCGAGAAGTTTCACGTATAACTGGTTTCTCTGCTGTTGGTCAATTTCTCTGCAAGTCTAATTAAAAAAGCTCATGTAATTACCCAAAGATTTACAAGACACTGTTTACAAGCCACTTAGAAGCAAGCTGAAATTAGCAAAAAGAAAAGTGAAGGCCCAAAGCATCTGTCTGACAAAGTGAAAGCTTAATCGGCACTGGAAGCACGACTGAAGCTGGCTGCTTCTGGCAGTAAGGTTTCTCTCACACTCCCACATCCTTACAGATTCAGGGAAATACGTGCTACCTTCACCCACCATCGTATGGGTCTGGAGTGGTTGGTTTAAGGCAATGTGAAGTACACTGCTTGGCAAAACAAGTACAAACACAGGCTGTTAGCAGACTGCAATTAAGAATGTAATTAATAACATGCAAGAAGTAATTAGCTGTTTTCACCTTTTTCAAATTTATTTTCAAGAAATGGTTATTTCAATCCATAATAAATTGCACTTTAAAAACTTAGAAGTTGAAAGAAATTATCTATTTTACCCTGACGTTTCGTACCAAAAATGTGCTCTTCGCAACTAAACCTTCAGAACCTGCTCACTGAAAAGTAGCATCTACTACAAATTCAGATGATTTTATTCCTCTATGAATACAAACAACATAAGTAACTGGACACAAAAAAGAGGTTGTAGTAAGATTAAGTAGATGTATGTATTCAGGTTGCAATAAATTAAAGGCTCAGTTTCTCTCAAAAGCCTGAGCAACAGAAAAATCTTTTACATATCAAGCCAAAACAAGGTTTATCCAAGTCTACATATTTACTTAAGGCTTATATTTTGAGATTCAATTCAAGCTGCTTCCTGGCTTTTTTTAAACACAGCACGATGGTACAAGGCATTAAACACAACTACATCAGGTTCCCGTCTAAAAGGAAATGGTTTGTGTGTCCTGTAAATCAAGCTTTGAAGCAAACTGTGTACAAAGAAAAAAGAAAACCAGCAGTTATACTAACGTGGCTTTTAATTTACACATATCTTATTTATCATTGTACTTTCGGGTTAATTTAAATGTACCTTCACCTAAGAAAAGACATAGCTTTTAAGCAATTTACCTGCTTTTAACACTTCTACTCCTAACCAAGAAAACTGACAAAGTCATATGAAGTTATCTGATCCTATATTGAAGACCACAGTATTTCAAAACAGTCTTAACTCAGAAAATTCTCGTTTCTTTTCTCCCTTTTTTTGGGGGGGAGGTTCTGTTTTGCTTTTTGGAGGGAGAAGGGGTGTTTTGTTTGTTTGGGTTTGGGGTTTTTGATGAGGAGGTTTTTGGGGGTGTTTTAGTTTTCTGATTTTTGGGGATTTTTTTTGCTTATCCCTTTCAAAATATACTCAATAGTCTTTACAAGAGAGTATCAACAACATATGAAAAAGAACGGGCAAAATACATGGATTACTCCCACAGAAGACAAAGACAGGAGAGTTATTTAGGGGTTTTTTAACAGTAAAAACATATACTACCAATATAAAATAACCAAGTCACTATTTTGGAATGTACGATAAAATCAAAGCATCAGCAAAGTAAATAAGCCAGACACTTAATATTTATTAACAGAACTTAAACAGCAGCTACACTCCTTGTCCTATAACCTGCTTTCCAGCTCACAAGTTCATCATACCAGTCTCTAGGCAAGTTGCATGGACAACAGATGAAGACAGAAATAAAGCAGAAGAAGAACGTAAGGGGAGCGAGAGGACAACATAAAGACGGATTCACTTTAAAAGTCTAATGAATACAACTTGACTGTAAACAGCATTTCTATCCCTCCCATCTTTTTCTAAATGATAGCATGTCAACTTGAACACTTCTGACCACTGGCTGATTTTCTCCAGTCTACTACCAGATCCTAAGGACGGTCATGAAGTCCACATCTCCAAAAACTGCATGCACTGCAAGTGTCAGTAGGCCTCTCTGGTGCTGGGATTATTCACTTTGTAACTTTCAATACTCTTAGGTGACTGTAAGCAGTTCTGTGAAATATTTTTGGTATTTATTCAAAATTGTTTTGCTAAAGTTACAGAAAACAAAATAAAAATAACATCTGCAGAACTCAACAAATTTCTTTCACACAGAGGTTTAAGTTATAACTTAATCAGACCAGACGGCTGTTCAATTCTTGTCAAAAGGCAGAAATCCGGTTTACACTACTAAATGGATTAGAGCAGGTTAAAGAGAAGGAAATCCGGTTTTGCTATGAAGATCTACCTCTTGAAACTTTTATACCCCTTAAAAGCTGTCATCCGCAGTCTCAACCCACAGCAGTGATTCTCCTTCCTACTTGGCAATCAATTGATTGAAAGCATTTAGGATATAAGGACTGACTAAAGTATCAAAATCTTTTTATGAAAATTACTCACTTTCCACAGGCAAGAGTTACCATACAAAAAGTTAAAGAAAAGCTAATGGATTCTTTAAGAGGCCCAAGGGAATTTCAGGACTTCTGTAGGCTACATAACAACATGTGCTACAGATTCTACTTGTGTACATCTGATAGAAACTGTCACACTGGATCAGCACCAAGTTGAAAGCACTGATCAAAAAGGGTGTCTTCCCAAAAAGTTCAGAACTGTGCAAGTTCAGTGCATGTTAAACGCTTTATGGAGGTTTATATTACTTAAGAATAACGATCCCAAATGTATGGAGGCTTTCCTTTTCACCCTCCTCCCATTGAAATTGCAGATGTGGAGGAAAACAAAAGAAAGGAAGTACATTCATCGCTGAGAGCTACTTGAGCAAAGGGCCTTTCTGAACAATGGGCTGTAATGATGTAGTTTGAGGTGGTGCTCCATTTTGGTGAAAAATTTAAAAACTAACTACACTCTCTATTCGGCTACAGTCACATATTCTGCATTAATACACTTTCCGCCAATAGATATATGTGTATCAATATGCACGTATTTAATTATTTGAGCGGCTCATGCATTATCCTAAGAGGGTACACGGTCCGAGTCCTGGGTTCAAACAACATACGGTACCAACTCTGTGCCATAACCCTCACTCCACCTGGGATACGGCGTTTTCTAGAGTTGAGGGACGCCGGCGGAAAAGTCAACCCAAAGCCGCCCGGGAGAGGAAGACGCGCCCGCTCCGCCGTTCAACAAAGTGCGCCGCAGCCGCCCCGAGCGCCGGCCAAACTTTCACCCCCCCGGTAATGCCCGTCCGCTGCCCGGCCCGGAGCGCGGCTGGCGGGGAGAACAGAACCGCACCGCACCGCACCGCACCGCCCCGCGCTCCCGCCCGCCGGCTCCCTGGGAAG